>JAPDOI010000215.1:850000-1228354 GCA_029168955.1 Aplectana chamaeleonis
ACGAAAACTACTAGAATATGGCTGTCCGCATGTGAAAACGTACCGTGGGCGGAGCTCGTATTTATGCCCTGAGGGCACAAAGGCGCAGTTTCGTGCACGAAAACTATATCTAGAATATGACTGTTAACATGTGAAAACGTTCCCGAAATTTCATGGACGCAGCTTGAACTCGAAGAGCGTCACACCCGGTGGGCGGAGCTTGTATTTATGTCCTGGGGGCACATAGGTGAAGTTTCGGGCACGGAAACTGCATTTAGAAAGAGAAATGGCTGTTCGCATGTGAAAACGCACCCAAACTTCAATGTAAGCAGCTCGAAGCCGAAGAGCGCTACACTAGGAGGTAGGTATGAAAATTCGTAATCTAAGATTCATTATTAGGCGATTTAGGATTCACAGATTTTATTCCGCCAAGAGTCGAAATTTCTCAAGGCTGGGAAACTATAGCTGTTTTAGAAGAGCATTGTTCACGAGGATATCTCTTCCCATTCCCTTCATAAAATTGATTCGTTGGCCAATTTCCAATGTACGATATAGCCTGAAGCATAAGATTTTTCACGCCCTGAGGACACATAGGTGCAGTTTCGAGAACGAAATCTACTTCTAAAATACGGCTGTGCGCATGTGAAAACGTACCCCGAGTTTCATGAAAGCAGCTCGAGGCAGATGAGCGCTACACTAGGGGGGTCCTTGAAAAAAGTCCAGGATGGTAATGAAAAATTTTCAAGTATTTTTCGAAATTCTGGTTAGGGCTTTTCGCGTTGCTGCAAAATGCGGAAAGCCTAGTTCTGGACCCAAGTAACTAATTGTTTTTTTAGCCTGTTTGAAACTGTCTCTGGAGACCCGTTTTTAGGTGTGATACAATCGATTGTATCACACCTAAGTTCATAGAAACTAGGCGTAATGCAATCGATTTTATCACACCTTAAAATTGGATCTCCAAAGACCGTTCTGAACGGGTCAAAAAACTAAATCAGTTATTTGGGTTCAGGAATAGGTTTTCCGCACGTTGCAGCAACGCGAAAATGCCTAGTTAGAATTTCGAAAAATACTTGTGAATTTTTCATTACAATCCTGTACTTGGACATTTTTACGAAGACCCCTCCTTATTTAGCGCTTTTTGGCATTGGGCTGCGTTCGTGGAACGTTGGGTAAGTTTTCAAATGCAGGTAGCCGCATTCCAAATGCAGTTTTCGTGCCCGAGACTGCACCTATGTGCCCTCAGGGCACAAAACAAGCTCCGCCCAACTAATGTAACGCACCTTCGCTTGAAGCTGTGTCCATGAATTTTCGGGTAAGTTTTCGCACGCGGGGAGCCATATTCCAAATGAAGCTTTCGAGTCCGAAACTGCCCCTATGTGTCCTCAGGGCATGATAATAGGCTCGCCCCACCTCATGTAGCGCTCATCGAATTCAATTTGCGTTCATGAAATTTTGGATACGTTTTCGCTTGTGGACAGCCATACATGCGGGCAGACATACGATTTTCGTCACAGGCGGGGGCGGGGGCTGAGCAAATCGCCCGATTCAGGGGGGGGGTCGGACCAAAGTTGGGTTGTATCACACGTCGCGCCGTAGCCTGTTCCCTTGTCAGACCAGGTGATTCGCGCGGCGTGCAAGTTGTGTCTTGCTGCATAGCGGGTTCTTCTTACGGCGCATTCAGAATTCTGCGTGCTGCGAGCCAGATTTCATAAGAATGAAAATAGCCCGCCGTCATGAATAATTTGTGTGCCGCAGAAATTTTGTTTGAAGCTCTTCGGATGTGTCTCAATCTTTACAAAGCAATAGTAAAAAAAAATGTGATCGCAAGGATTATCCAAGCAGAAGTTTTCACTCACAAATTTTACATCCTAGAAAAGTGCGGCATTGATGTTTTATTGGATAGATGATCAAGTCGAAAAAATTCGATCGTGTGTTTGAAGCGATTCTATCTTCTGTTGTCGTAGATTTGACAGAATTTGTGTATTTATCTTCTTCATCGCTTCTGAACAGTTTTCAGAATGCAGGCCATGCCAATAAACCTCAGTTTTGAGTAAAATCGTTGAACTTCAAACATACAATACCCGCGCTAAGTTTTGTAAAGACGGGGAGCATCTGGCAAACATGGCAAAAAAAGCGTCCGATGCATGGAACATTTTTGAATGAAGACTTTTTTTAATTCTGAAAACGCTAACATATTCACAGATCAAATTGCTACCGAATTATGTGACCTGTGTGTCGAAATTCTTAAAAATCGCTGTCCTCTTGAAGGAAATATTTTTTGCAATCGTTTCTCATAAACGTCGGCGAAGTGTGTCGAAACATTGAACAGCATTTGTACAAGTAATGGAAGAGCAATCTGTATGATTTTTTCATAAATTAGGTGTAGGCGACAGAAGCTCGAGATTTTTGTTGGTTGAATTTTCGGAATCCTTCACTAAACAGCTTTAGAACTACCTGGACAGGTTAAGGCATGGCGCGCGGCCTCCCTTTTGCGGCTCGCGAAATTTTCGTGACCCTCTTTGTTCGGCATATAATTTTTTCGGCTTCCCATGTGGTTCGTGAGTGTGATCAATGAAAAAAGGGTAAATTTGATGATTATGTGAATAAATCAAAATTAGTTAAATATTTTAAACATTTTGAAATTATTTCCTTTGTTACATTTTTGTTCTATTCATTTTCACGAATATTTGTACCGCCGGTCAGCAGTTGAAGCAGTTGATTTTGGCTGATGACCAGTGAAAAGTGCTGACGAGAATCGGTAGGCCTCCGGTCGGTGAGGGAAGGGTTCACCCGCTCACACTACTGTATTAATGCTGTACTAGAATGTATTACTCAATCTACCTTTGGTACTTCAGACCCACCCCTCCCATCTTCAGGTCCGGGGGAACACTTCGAAAGAACATCATACAAAAGAATGCAAAATGTATAATACGGTCGGGTGCGATCCGATAATCACAAAGAACGACACCAGAACGATTACTGTTTATTAACCAAGAGTTAATGTGTGTGTGAGATGAGTAGGGGTTAATGTGAGTACAGACAGAATCATGTCTGTAATATGGTTGTATTAATTATGAACCTATGGGGATAACGGCTGCAAGAAGAGCCGGACCTGAGTCCGGCTGAGCTGTAGTATCAATGTATCTGAGTTCTAAGGGCTAAATAGCCCCTCGAACAACGACGACAATAATAGAGATTGGCAGCAAAGAAAAGGGAGCCGGCTGCCGACGGCGGTGGGAGAGGAGAGGCGAATGGCCGTCCCCCTCGCCCGACAGCATCGACACGGCTGGTTGGTCGCCGCTGATCGAAGGGGTGTTCACGCTATAGACCCGCCTTGGGAGCAGAAGCTCGCCTTCGCGACACTCCCGGCCCAAAAGAATGGTGAGCCCGGGTGTGATGAGATCGCGGCGGGGTGGAGCCTGACGAGTGTAGCGACCACTGCTGCTACCGCCACTGGGCCTAGTGCCCCTGACTGGAGCTACCCCCTTATAGTGGGTGGAAAGTTCAACCCTTCGTACAACCGTGTAATGTATGTAGAAAAGGGGGGACTATGGTGAAAGCAGACATGACCCTTCTGTTTTAAGGAATATTGTGAAGGGCCATTTTTACAGAACAGTAATCATTCAAATTTCTCTCCTGCATTCTGCAGTTTCTTCTGCGTAGTGAGAACAACATTAGTAGATCGATAAAACGGTTAACGTAAAGCTAAACATAACACAGGACAAAACATATTTACAATAGTCTAGAAGAGACTGGAGCACCGCATCGTCACCCATCAATCATCATCATAGCCAACTTGCTTCCCACGCGCCCAACGATACACGTCTGTAATGGGCAGGGAATTAAGGATTCACAAGGAGGATCCATTACTTGTACAAATATTGCTCAAAGTTTTGCCGCACTTCGTGGCACGCGACGTTTTTGAAAAACGATTGCAAAAATCATTTCTCCCAAAAAGAAAACGATTTTGGGGAAATTTGGCACACAAGTCCTATAATTAGGTAGTAATTTGATTTGTGAATTTGATAGCGTTCACGGAATTCAAAAAAGTCTTCATTCAAAAAACTTACAGGCATCGAACGCTTTTTTTTGCTAAGTTTGCCAGATGCCCGCCGTTTTCACAAAATTTAGCGCGGGTATTTTACCAGTGCGCTCCAAATAGGGGTTTCAGGAAAAAGGGTTGTACTCAAAGGAAGTAATGAACGCTTTCTTCAACAGGTGGAACGTGTTTATCGAATTGCCCGGCTGGTGGTCATATACCGAAATCACAATATCGGCCGTTTGAGGATTTGCCCGATGATGCTGACGTGCTTAGTTCGATGTATACAAGGGCGTCTGTTAGCCGAGGATATCCTTTGGAGGTGAGATTCGCCTGTGTTTAATTTGAAACCGTATACACTGTGTTCCGTTGCATACGTCCACACGATTTTCTCCTGGGAACTTTTTCTAACAAGGGATCACTCTGAACACAAAGTGGAGTTGTGAAAAACGGTTTTCTGAGAGTTGTAGAGGGCCTAAAAAGAAACAATTCAAGATTTAAAAATTCCACTCAGTCCTCACGGGCATATCAAAAACTACCAAAACAATGGGTTGCGGTAGGTAAAATTTCCTTTAGTGCAGCCTAACATGGCGAAATCTGCCAAAAAACGAAAACGGACCTCAGATTCGTGTTTAGCGCCCCAAATTACCCCCTGGGCGGAGTTTGGGCGGAAAAAAATTCGACCTCTGAACTCCCAAAAATCGCTTTGAGCGTATCTGCATACATACCTCTTGGGGCTCCAAAGGTCGAAAAAAAATTTAAGGCCCAAACTTTGCTCTCGGAGGTTATTTAAGATGCTCATAACGAATCTGAGGTCAGTTTATCGATTTTGGACAGATTACGGTGGATTACGGTGGGTATACGGTAGTTGGGTCAAAGTCTCAGATATGACTCAAAATCTCTGAACGGGGGCTATTCGGGGTGCTCAGTACGAATTTGATGTTAATTTGTCATTTTTTAAATTACTAAGGTAGGTTCTACAAACGACCCTAGATTACCCCAGAATACAAGTTTTGAGCCAAATCCGAAATTTTTTTCCAAACCACTCTAAAATTTCCTGATGGGTACCCTTGCCTTGCCGCGAGGCCTTGAAAAACGCCTATAACATTTTTACAGAGTGGCTTCTTTTTTTCAGAGTAGCTGCGAAGAGCATACTTGGATTCTACGTTCAAAATGTTTTCAGAAAAGAGCATTTAATCCAGAATGGCCAGGCTGACTGAAAGTGGTTCTCTTGTAAGATGCGTTTCTAAAAGAGTGGTTCGGTTCTATTCAATAATTTGTAATTGACAATGGAACACTTGTCTTGAGTCTTGGAGTCATGCGCTATTGTATTAGGTAAAGTATGCTCCATTGGATTTTGTAGATTAGGTAAACCCACTTCTGTTTATAATAATTATTTCTGTTGGAAAAAAAATTGGTCATTGGTCAACGAACAAGGCCACGAGGTTTCATTTTGTCCGAACATTTTTTCCAGCGTTATATATCGAAACAAGTCCCTTAAAGTGTTTCACCAAATTAAGGACGATTTTTCTGTGGCATATGTGGGGGAAGGGTAAGGGTATTCTTGATACTCTAGCAATTGTTGAAACCTTGAAGTTTCCATAGTTTCTAACATTGGTGTAAAACGTTCTCCGTTTATATCACATTACCTCTGCAGTATAAGAGAAGAGGTATAGAAAACAAGACACACTGTTAAAGCTCAAAACAAGTAAGGTGAGCGCATAGAAATGTCATTACTGTCAGCCATAATGCAGGAATGATCCCACAGTATTCGAACCATCATTCAATTGCTTCTTATTCCAACCCCTATCCGGCTGAGCCATGGTGTACTGCTAGCTCACCCAGACTATCCCTTTGCAATGATCGGTGGTTTGCATGCAACGAGCATTATTCAGGGGATCAATAAACACGTCATAATTAAAGAACCTAGCTAGATTTCATATTCAAACTTCTAGGTGAACCTTTTCAGATGATTTGAAGGCCACTGTATATGTCACATTTGTGCTACATCCTCCAATCCAGCGTTCTGGTTTCGTTCTTTTTTTGGTCGTTTTTGATCTAACCGTAAGGACCGAGGGAAATTTTAAAATCTCAAATTGTTTCTTTCTAACTCCTCTACAACCCCCAAAAGACCGTTTTTCGAAACTCCAGAGTTCAAAGTTGTCTCTTGTAAGACTCGAGGTAGCAATTTGAAGGTAGTGTTCACGATAAAAACAGCCTTCGAGTTTTCGCTGAAAAACGAAAGATCCCAGCTAATTGAGTATCAAATTGAGCGAAAAATTCTGTGTCAGCTGACCCATAACCTGCCACCAATGTTTTTGAATTTCGCTGCGCAATTTCCGTAAATTCGCATGCATTTATTACCAAAGCTATTCGAGTTACGTGCTATACACAGCTATTTGTATTTCATCAGTTATCGATAATTTTATCTGGTAGGGAGGAGGTTGTGGAGAACAATCGAAGTTGCAAAAATGGATGATTTGTTGCTATGCGCGTTGTTTATTCATGAATAAACGTTGTAAAACACGGGATTTCCACGAGCTTCAAAAATTTCAGTGGCATGCTGTAGGTTGTTCAAAGGCAAGGTCCGGTAAGACTTTAACACTAGTGAAATTCCGGTTAGATAGATTTGGCTGGTCTAGCTGAACACCGTCTGAACGTTTCACGAACGCTGAGTCCTTACTTCTGGAGAAAACAGCCTTTAAATCAGGGATTACGGTATTCACAACATGATAATCATTGCCATAATGACCGGTATTCACACTGCAGCTTTGAAGAAAGCGGGGACGATGGCTAAAACATGGACGATGGACACACTTTTCTCTGACATAGCGGTTAACGAAAGTGGGTGGAATAACTTGAAGAAGACCGGCTTTTCCGCAGTTTTCGCATGCTCCTTAGGACACCCTGTAGCATGCGCACCGATTTAGCGGAAAATCTAGAAATTGAAATTCTGCCTGGACCCTGCCTTCACGAGAGAATTTTCTGCCCTATACATAGGTGTAATTAGAATATAATAACTATTTTTTTTTAGATTTTCGGGTCGATAATACGGAGCCTTTTTGACCCTTCTATTCTAGCGTTCTAAAAATCGATAAAATTGAAGTTACTCAGAAAAGCCTGTTACACGAGCCTACAACTTCTTAGAACCAGCTACTTCTTAGGACGGTATAGTACGCAGTTTTACCATTGATGGTCAAGAGATACTAACAACACAATACGTCTTCGCAGATGCGTTTAACGCCGTGACATCAGATGGGTGCGGAAAATCCACCCAATGAGTCCGTCTGCGACCGTCTGCTTGTGTCCGCAATCCACCCAGTCTATACTTGTTTCGAATCGGTGGTTTTCTCCCCAGGGTCCGCGACACCAGTCCCGACTGAAATGTCAGTCCCGAGAGATCCAACCTACATACTTCCTACAGATAACATAACCGGCTGTACTATTTACCCCGGCAAGCTATTCACTGTTATAAGGGCATTAACCACGATAATACCACATAACACGTATTGACACCTGTTGCCACCAACTCAAACTTCCCTGGATTAATCAACACATATCCCGACTGTACTGTGTGTATTGCGAAGTATTTACGACCCTCTTGCCTACACGTCAGGACACAAGGTAAATTAGACTATTTTTTGCTACAAGAGATATATAAGGAGAGATCTTGGAGAATCAAATAAGAGGAAAAAAAAAACAAGGAGCAAGTGTTATAAGAAAGGGAAGCATCACTAAAGTATTCATCACGATAGATAATACAGACCATGGCCACTGACCTGTCCAATGAATGTGGTCTTCGTGAGCCACGTAGCGCAGCAACGGCGAGGAGAAAGAGCAGCACGGAGCTGCAGGAAGAGAGGACCATCATTGGTCGCGGCAGGGGCGACTCAGACTGCGCCGCCCGAACCAGTCCGACGGCGTCCCTACCGTGCTTGCGGCTTTCGCTGCGGGACCGACCGCGCCCAGGCCTCCCTTAAGGAGCGATAGCATCGCGCTTTTGCGTCAATACTGATGTTCTACGCGCGCCACCCGAGGTCGGGTTTTCTGTCCTGGACTCAGTCGGTTTTAACGACCAAGTCTGACGGGGCCTCTCTGCGAAAGTCACCTCTGATTAGCCTAGCGTCGTTAACACCGAATCACAGGGTAGGTTGACCGCGACGGGTACGCTTTGAGGTAGATTTGCGTACCACCCTGGGGCTTGCCGTTTGCCGTCTTTGTTATGAGTGGTTCGAATCCGAGCTTTTACCACTGTAGCGAGTCGACGACCTCGGGCCGTCTTCCTATTCTCATTGATTTTTAACTTCTCACCAAACCTTCAACTAGGGACTGCTTTAAACTTCCCGTGGCGATTTGGAAAACCATGTTGTCTTTGCTGTAGGTCTGTGAAAGTACATTAATGACCCGAGCTTGAAATTCGCTAAATGGCTGCGGGACTCCAGAAATTGGCATTTTCATTGCAGCTGAAAAAGGTACCATCAGAGAATTTCTGGGGTGTTTAGAATTTTTTTTTTCGAGTTCGGCCCATAACTTTTAAGTGGGGCTGTATAGGGGGCGCTGAACCCGAATCCGGGAACTATTTGTTGCCAGAGGGTTGCTGAAGGTTATGGTTGGTATAATGCCTTTTATCTAGCGTCCATTACCTTAAAACTTCGAAAAGCGAAAAATGGATCGCAGCTTCGTTGCGTCCCAAATAACACTTACAGTAAAAATGTGAATCAAATCTGAGATTTTTTCCAAGTTACCGTATACCCACCATTACCACCAGGGTCAGGCAGACCGTTGTCCAGAACCACGACGAGGCTACGCCCCCCCCCACTTAAAGATCAAAATAATTGAGAAATATTCAAAATTTTCACGTCTCCCCAGTTTGCGAAAAAATTGTTTTACAGTTTTCGCAACGAATTTTCAAAAAAAAATTAAACTGAAACTTTTTATTTAATAATTACTGCACCCCCACTCATGAGCCTCGAGAAGTGTACTTTGGACCTATTCTGCGCTATAGAATGCCAATATGTGTACTGAGAAAGAACTGATCGAAATTTAGTTGAAAATAATTGAAACCCTTGTGGGTGTGGCGTGCAAGCCTTCACAGGGTAAAAAACCGATTTCCCATTAGTGTTGTTCAGCTTGCGGTTCCTGCGGTTTCCGCGCTTCAAAGCCGAACCGACGTAGCTTAGTTTGGCTTTGGAGCGCGGTAATTTTCGACGGCTCACCGCTGTACAATTTTGAATATTGCTCTTAAGGCCTAGTGCATACTTCGTTGTGGGTGCGACGGCGTCGCCGCGACAGAGAGTGCTCAACGACGTGATTGGTTATCGGCCGGTCGCCTGCAAATGGAGATGACGCAATATTGCGTCCACGACCAAATACACTCTATTTTCTTCACAGTGTGTTTTTTCATCTTCTTTCAATATTAGGGTCTAATCTTTTATAATCCAATACAGGCTCATTTGTAGGTGATTAACACGGAGCTGTGATTCATTTTCGTCCTCTCCCTTTTGAACTGATTACTCAATATGTGAGGTGATTTTGTTCAATTCCAGATTTGAACTAAAACATCACCTTTGGAGACTTGAGGCAGTGATTATTGATGAGATATTTCTTTCGAAATTCCAAATTCATGTAAGGTGGCTGAGTGACGTGTTATACACCGTAAACATCGCGATTCATAAAAAATCATAAGCCGATGGTGAATTGCATGGTGATGAGCATCCAAAAAGACTCATTCTAGGCAAGGTTGCACCCCTAAATCTAGAACATTCGCCCACCGACTTAGATTTAAAGGCAGTGTTCACGATGAAAATCGTTTTTCTGTTTCCCCGCCTAACATGAAAACGGCCCCATGCTGATTCCAATGATGTCTCTGAAATCGTACAAGACCTTCTGGGAACGGAGTTATGGTTCCTCAGAAATTGAGCTGAGGAAACATGGTGGACGAGTTGTCCGAGGCTTGTAACTTCCATCTTTTGCAGCCGATGTATGCGAGTTGACCTGAGTAAAGAGAGAAGTTGAGAATGAAGGGAAGAACGGGGCTAATGATTGGAAATCATCGCTCATCTTACCACGAATTCAGGGAAACAGCTATAGGACGTGGGTGGAGTGGCCCAATGGGTTGGCTGGCCCACGAGATTTTCACCCACTTACTGGCCGTTTTTCGTCGCACTTCCGTTCTTAATCTTCTTAGAGGGACCCAAAGCTTACGTTTTAGCCAAAAAAACGTGCAACTTTTTCTTCGTGAACACTGCCTTAAACGTTTTTCTTCCTAGTTTAATATGTATGCCTTCCTTTTTGTGAGAATTTTTGTTATCTTATCAGAACAGATCAGACTACCTAAGCTTTCTCTCCATGAAAGCATTTTCCTATTTTTTATTTTTGTCCCAAAATTGTTACGTCCCCCCCCCCCAAAAAAAACCTCAAATTTTGGAAAATTCTTACATCCATCCCCCTGTCCGGCCGGACAACACCCGCCTGACCGTGACCGTTACATACCGTAATTCAACGGAAATCGATAAACCTACCACAGATTTGTGTTATACATCCCGAATAGCACCTATGTACAAGGTTCGAGGCGATTTGGTCGTAGCATTCTCGAAATCGTCAAAAGTCGTGTTTTGCCAGCCAAATTCCCCCCATTTTGAACAGATGGAATTTTCTAAATATTGGCATGTGGGCCTCAGATTCGTAATCAGCACCCAAAACAATCCCTAGAAACAAGTTCTAGGCTCAATCCGAGACAATTTTTTTGAACGCCCTAAAAATTGTCTTCTAAAACTATGAAAATGCCTATTTTTGGAAATCTTCTGTAAATCTCTGAGGCATTAAGCGGATTTGGAAAACGGACTATCAATGCTGTGTCCCATACCTACAGCTGTCAACACACGGTTTCATAAAAGCCCTCGGGAAATGTAAGGTAAGCCGTAGTAAGGTTGAACCAGGTTTGTGCTTGTTATGTGAATTGAGTGTATACGAAATTGTATGCTTGTGAAACAAGCACTTCACAGCGTTATCAAACGTCTTCGGCTAAAATTTTCGTGGACGCATCCAGCGAAACACAGTGCTTTGATCGATTTGTATCTCCACAATCAGCAATGAATTCAGGTTGTTGTCCCGATCGCTTCGTCAGGTTGTGTTCTCACCTGGGATTTCGATATATTGAAGTATGATTGCGAATTCGTTGTCTATCACACTCCAAAGGTTCGTGAATAGACCCCCAGTAGAGCCGAATTGTTCAAGTAGTTCATTCGTGCGAATTTACATATAACTTCTCAGTTCAGTGATAAAGTTAAAAGGCTGAAATGCAACCAATAATGTCTGAAGCTAACTTTTGTTATTGATTTAATGTTCTAAATATACAGTGAATAATGAAGAGCGTAACAGTATGCGAACCGCAAGCGGCTGCCGGTACGATCTCGCCGGAAGTCCACATTTTTGTAAAGTAGGAGTGACGAAAAGGAAAATATCTGAGTCGGGCGTAGTCGATTTACTCCATCCGCGGCCTGTTTCCTCAAGAAAAAACGTGTAAATTCAAATCGCTGCTGGCGTGGCGGTTCAAACCTCAATCTCTGAGAATTAAACCGCCGCGCCAGCCGCGTTTTGAATTTAAACGTTTTTTTTTTGAGGACACAGGCCACGGACTTAACTATACATACTTTCACCGCCTATAAGTATTATTATTAAGATGGATGCAGAAAAGCCTGTCAGGACGCAGGCCCACGCGTGGCTGCGGGTTCGATCCCGCCTGAAGTCCGCATTTTTTTGCGAAATAAGAGTCTCAAGAGTAAAATATTAAGTTCAGCTTGGTTGATCTATCCTGTGTAAAACCTTTCATCTTTTAAGATGGACACTAAAAGCGTAAACATCGAGAAAACGTGGACGTGCTTTTAAAAAGTAGTTTTTTTAAGTGTCCTAACTTAGAGGCAATGTTCATGATGAAAAAGCTGCCCATTTTCTGCCGGAAACGAAAGTTTTGGGTTCTTCTAAGAAGAGTAAGTACGGAAATACGACGACAAACGGCCAGGAAGTGGATGAAAATCTCGTGGTCCAATTAAAGTGATCCCTGACGAACTTGTTGTGCTCCGCACGTAAAAGACACAGACGATCCTGTTAGGAGTCCGTCCATCTTTGTATATTGATTTTCTCGGGAGCGTTCGCAAAAGGCCTTCCGATATCTCTCTCACGGTATTCATGATGTTTCTTAATGGGTGGTCAGGCTACTTGACAGTGTTAGTAACCAGTTGCTGCGCTTGGAGTTGGCAGTGCTCCTTAAGTGGCAGAATACGGGCTTAAGCATGAAGATGCTCCACTGGGGTGCTTTTGGTACACCCAGCGGCATTCCGAAGAGCAGCATTTTGAACTCGCTGCATCTTTGTCCACGATGAATACGATATTATGTGCTGCCATACCGGTGCAGCATACTCCAACGCCGGCTGCAAGATTGCCTTGTACGTGGTCAGGATCGTCTCCTTACTGCTTCCCCACGACGTACCGCCCAGAGCTCGTAAGACGTCGAGCTTAGCTCTCACTGTAGCCTGTTTCTGCTTTGTGTCTTTATGGAACTTCAGCGAAGAATCCAATACTAAGCCGAGCAGCTTTGGGAAACGTGCAGCAGGCAAACGAGCATCTTGGTCAGTGGAGAAAACTGATACAGATGATTTAGCGGCAGAGACAGTGATCATCATATTATCGAAAAAGCTCTTCAGCTCGATGAGGTAGCTATTGATCTTGCGTGCAGCTACAGCAAAAATCCTTTCATACCCACTGATGTTGGCGATCATTTGCACCAGAGCTAGAGCAGGATTAGCAGACTATTGATACGACAAAAAGTCTCGAAGAACTGTGGTCTCAAAACGGAAGTAATGTCAAGATGTAGGCACCTTTACATATTGTCCTTCCGTAAAAATTTGCTCTCATTTATGTTCGCAAATTCTCACAGTCCTCTCGACTACTCATGGACCAGCAATACAACTACGTTGACACTGACAGCGTGTTTCCCTGTTTTAAGGTAGCATACACGCTCACAAACATGGTCGAGATGGTGACATGAATAGGCTCGCATGGCCCCTATAGTATTTCCAACAAAGTTTGAAGCACTAAAATTTATACAGGACGACAGTATTTGAACATACCTGTCTCGCAGGCCAGCATTTCCCATCCTTCTGGGGAACAGAATAGAAATTGAACCCTGAGTGTTAGGGGCGACCGTATGGGGTAATGAAAGAAGTGTTAGACCGTTTCTATCGTGTTCACATGAATTCAATGGACACCATGGAGCCGCCACTGATCGTGGTCCGGCCAGCTGCCATCAATGGCCATCAACGTGGAGTACAACAGCCCCCCCCCCCCACGATCTTGTACGGACGGATGCCGCAGATTGTATGGACAGACGCTGCAGAACGTGTACGGGCAGCAGCAGCCACAACTCATGCATGGAGCACTCGCCCAACCGCCGCTGATCAACTATGGGCAGCCGATTTAGAACCCGCCACATGGATCGGACACACGCACAAACCCGCCCCAGGTGAGGACGCGGCAGTCGCCGCGGAAGGTGGAGAGGCGGAAGAGCCTACTGGACTGGATTAAAGGCATCGTACGCGCAGAAAACCGTATATTATTTTTTCATGTTTTTGTGTAGCTTGGCCTCTCTAGTGAACGGAAATGTCGAAGGGGCCCATGAAAAACCTTTATTTGTAAAGAAAAGTCAATCGGAACACATTGTAAATACGAATTTGAATTTCGCGCCAAAATCCATTTTAAAGTTTTTCTGCTTTTGGAGGCCTCGTCACTGTCATTTTCGGAGTTTTCCTGCATGTGGAGTTCGTGCCGTAACTATTTTTAATGTTATCTTACGATCGCATCAACATTCTAGGAAACAGTTCTAGATGACTGGTGAGATTTGGTGGCGGATCTTCATCCTTGACGCCTTCCAACCTCATTGCCCCACGTTCATGGCGCGCCAAAGTTTACCAGTGTGGTCTATCGGGCTCAATCATGAAATTGAGCCTGAAAAACGAAAATTGATTCCCAGCGCGAGCGATGCCTTCAAGCCGCGACTCGCAAGGCGTCCGCAGACGATTGAGAAGCCGATCGCGGCGACAAGGAGAAAGAGAAAGGAGCTGGTTAGAAGAAAGACAAAAAAGAACTCAGTTACACAGCTCAACGAAAGACTCAGTGAAAGGAAGCCAGGCAAGGAAGCCAGCAAGAAAGACCGAATCAAGGAGTTTGAAAGGAGAAATGAAGAACCCGGAAAAGAACTGCGCGAGCCTATGCCAAAAAAATGACGCGAACAAGAAGCCGCAGCAGAAGCCCGGAAAGGCAGAGTAAAGCTAGCAAGGAGGCTAGCCGGGCCACTCGAACGCTAACGTCGGACAATGAACGAAATTCTCACGTCGTAAAATAGCGTGTTCGACCGCGTTGGTTGCGGGCACTACAACTCATTTAACGACTGCGCGAGTAAAAGCGTTAACGCATATTTTGCTCGTTTATGGGGTGGATTTTTCTTTTATACAGGATGGATGACATACGTTACGGAGGACTCCGCACCTAACCGAGGTTTCTCTCACCATCCAAAATTAAGAAGGTTTGATGGCATAGGAGGTGAATCTTCCTCACAAAATTGGGCCTTGGGTTCAAGTCTGATCCTAAGTATCAGATCGAAGAGAAAAAATTGCGGTTCCTTTTTTGGAGGATGGCTCAAGCGAGGCTCTTTTTTACCGAGTGTTTTTGACGGCAATTTATACCCTTATAATGCTGCGTGAAAGTCTGTTATTCGTAATTTGATGCTAATTCAGTTCTTGCATATGGAGCTTATCAGAGCTCCAACATGTGAAACAACAGGTTTTCGAACACACTGCAAACGGTCACCAAAGAAATCGTGTCATTTGAGTAAGACGCGAATAGAAGCTATGTTAATAATCTGCAACATGTAATTCCTAAAAATTATGATTACATTCCGTTGAATCGCCCAAAGACATCCAATGGGCTTAAGACTCCACTTTCTTCGTCTTACATGAGACGAAAAGTCCAACTTCTATCATCGGATAGCGCATATTTTTCGCGTAGTCGTAAAATGAGTTGTAGTGTCCGCAACGAACGCGCTTGAACACGCTATTTTACGGCGTGAGAATTTCGTTCCCTGTCCGACGTTAGCGTTCGAGTAGCCGGGCCACATGTGCCAGATCATGTATGTTTGTGAATGTGTTGTTTTGAACCTATAGTTGCAAGTTCATGTGGGTTGAGGAGGACGCAGGAGAAAGCTGGACCTTCTCGGAAATTAGCGTTTTGTGTGACTGGTTGCCACTTTTCAGACAGTAACACCGGTTGGACCAACGGCACAAAAACGCCTCTCAGGGCTGATCGCGGGAGCATGGCGGTAAGCAGAACGCCCGCCGGGATTATCGCGGTACGATGTTAAGGGTACGGTCGGACCGACGACAGCCATTGAAGTTTCGGTCGGTTCGCGGGCAACATTAGAAACGGCGGTCGGATCGCAGGAATGAAGCCGTCCATGTTTGACACGTCTGCTAACTCGCGACGTATACGATGCATGGCTTGTCGCCTGTCAACCTAACAGATGGTTATGCTGCTCAAGTTTAAGAGGGCATTAGGCTCTCTTTCAGTGCACTAGCGCATCGGTCCACTATGCAAACAAACTTGTACTTGTACTTGTCTAGTGTTGTTTTAACTCTGAGAGCGAGATAATCAAGAGTGATAGCACTGTCAAGTGAGAGTTAACGAGAAAAACAGCTTGATTCACCTGAAAATAACAGCTCTGCTGACCCAATTTCCAAACTGTCCCCAATTCTTTTCTATCATTTAAACGCAAGGCTTCAAATATTCTACTGTCTTGGTGAAATTCACTTTGGTTTTCAGTGTTTGTCTCTGCTCTTCGTCTGTATATCATGCCTACCTTATGTAGCATAAATAAATAATTAAATAAATCAGCTTTGAAAATTGCCGCCCTAGTTTGGCTGGCTTTTGAAATGGAGGATTTTATCGGCGAGCAGACCTATTAAATTAAGGTAATTCAAGCTGTTTCTCTCGTAGACTCCCATTTGACGGTGCTGTCACTCTATATCACGTTCTTTCTCAAGTTTCACTTTTCATTCTGATACGCAAAGAGGTGAGATGATACCGGCCTTCGAGGCAGGATTGCTCAAATGGTGTAACATGTTTGTGGGCGTGAATGCTACTTTCAACTATTAATTCTAACTACGAGTTATTGAATGAGTCAGTTATGCCTTCGTTCCGCTATCTTTGGAAGGCAGGTTTGGGGTGCAGTTTTGGAAGTTGTCTTGCAGAATGCGTAAGAAGTTGATAACAAATGAAAAGTCTCATATTTGAGTATGTTTTTAATCTAGGTAATCCAAGAAGCAGTGGTTCCACATTCCCCAACGATGATGAATCCTGTCGAGATGGTAACGGCAGCCATTGCAAATAATCCTTTACCGGTAGTCTTATCTGATCCGTCTCTTACGCTTGGTCCAGATCTTACTATCGAGGAGAAACCGGTAGTATTTCAAGAGGGTGATTCTATGCAAGTATGTTTTCTTGCTGTTTTACGTCAGAGAATTGGCAAGTTTTGTCGATTTGTGTTCAGGGTTCTCATTTTTGCTCTAGATCCGGTACATATATTCTTCAGTGGAGAATACCTGAGGTACGATTGAGTTGAATAATAAGTTCTCGGTCTTCTTGATTTTTTTCGCTCCCTTTTTCTTGTTTAGAAAAGCACACGTTTTGCATTTGAAAGCACATATATTCCTCCATGTAGTGTTTATTGACGATTCCACTTGAACTCGATCTTTTTCGAGCTTGACATTTCAATTTAGTTTTAGTTTTTTTTTAGGTTTCATCACTGACAAGGAAAATTCTGTTAGCCATACGGGCCATTTTGAATGAAAAGTACTTTTTTAGAATCATTTTTTGACGTAGAGTCCGAATATGCCCTTCGCAGCTGCCTAGAATCACTCTGAAAAAAATGTTAGCCATTTTCTCTCGAATTTTCGTACCTATTGCACCTTTCAAGACGCGTATTAATCTTTCGAAAGTTCAGAATCCGATCTCATAATCGTGTTAGCGCTCGTTCCGAACTTTCTGCGGACTTATAGCGTTTCGGACTTGAGGATTTTCGGTTGAGCGTTTACTTATATCAGTTACGGGGTTCAGAAAGCGATGAAGAAAAATATTCCAGATTTGACCTAAATTTCTCTTAGGGGATTATTTGGGGTGCTGATCACAAATCTGATATTTATTTGTCGTTTTCCCAGAGTTTTCGACTAACTTCGTTCAAAGATTCTCACCGGGAGAAAAAAATTTACGGGAGCGGTCATTGCTCACCCGTGCGTTCTGCGGCGCGGTTGGTTGAGCGTCGCGCGTTTGGGAAAGGCGGCGGCGCGACATCCCAGCATTCAAGTGAATGAAATCAAGTAAAGTAGCATGTTTCGAGGCACTATTTGAATTGTTGTGTTCGTTTTATGCAGCTGACGATAACTGGTTTGCCGTACATGGTGCAGATGACTTTCCCACACGATGGCGACTTTTCCGCGTTCGCCGCGCGCGCGACACTCACCGGGCCGGGACGCGTACGCACGCAGGTGAGCAATGTCATGGAGCCAAAATTTGAAGGCGAAATCGACTTTTGACGATTTCCGGAATGTGACGACAGCTGTTGCTCAGTTTGATTCTCTGGGGGTTATTTGGAGCGCTTAACACGAATCTGATGTCAGTTTATCGATTTCTGACAGCTTAGTATATAGATTACGGTGGGTATACGGTAGTTTGGTCAAAGTCTCAGATTTGACTCAAAATTTCTATGTGGGGGTTTATTTGGGGTGCTAAATACGAATTCGATGTGCATTTATCAATTTTCGAATTATTAAGGCAGCTTTTGCCTCCTGTAATGGCATGTTACCTACCGTAACCTACAATAAACCTTAAAATTCCGACAAGCGAACCCTAGATTTGTGTTCGGCACCCCAGATTACCCTTATATACATGTTTTTAGCAAAATCCAGAGAACATTTTAAAAACATCCTAGAAATTCCATAGGTTGCGTTGAAAACGCTCATAACTTCTTTCAGAGTGAGTCTAGGCAGCTGCGATGGGCATATTCGTACTTCACGTCCAAAAACTGTTCTAGAAAAGTACATTTCATTTGGAAAGGCCAGTTGGTCCAAAAGGAGTTCCCTCGTGAGTACCTCACATGTTTAGCTGTATTTTATCAAAGCAGGGTAGGGCACGAGGTGTGGACAAGGCTAAATATACTAGGGCCCCCTCCAAGAGCAAATTTTTGGCGATTTTCTCAGGTCCCCTCCCAGGAGCGTTATTTGTCTGTTTTTGTTGTAAAATTGAAAGAAGAGGAACAAGTTATTCCAATTCATGTAGAATTTAAAGAAGAGCAACAAAAGAAAAGAGATTAACAGTGAAATAGATCGTGGACGAGGCTTTTGTTGACGGATTACGTGAGGTTGTCTGCGTTCTTGTAAAAGTTAGCTGTGGTAAAGGTATTATTATGGTGAAGGCTCTCCTAATTTTGAATATAAGACACATAGGTTTGAATGTGTATCTAGAATGGTTGCGCTTTGCGTTTTAATAATTTCTAGTAGGAAGCTAAGGCATGTGGTGGAAGCGAAGAGTGGAGACGCCAAAGTGATTGGCGAAGGCGAATACTACTAGATGTGTAGAAGAAGTAAATGTGTTTTTAAATAAACATGAAATCGCAAATTTATTTTTCAGGTCCAAGAAGAACAGCTCACTTCAAATGTATGGACTGCTAGTTGGAAAGAGCGTCATCCATTCTGTTTACGTTGCACATTTCATCCTCCGAAATCCATTCAGACACGAGATAGACGACAAGGGTTCGATCGCGCAAGGTGCCTAATTTCTGAAAAACGTTAGACCTCACTTTTTTGCGAAGTAAGGGCTACGAAAGTAGGATAATGGAGCCGAGAGTGGTAGATTTACCCTATATACAAACTTGCACCATCTAAGATAGTCGCTGATAGGCCCTACACTGTTTGGCCCTAACCTGCTGCGGGTGTGGTCCCGCTAGAAGTCCACATTTTTGCATGTTATATGTCAGGAGAATGCTATATTAGAATCGAGCATGGTCGATTTACCCCGTATGCAACCTTAGCGGCATCATAGGAACGCCGAAGACCGCTACACCGACTTTCGGCGGGACCACACTTGAGAATAGTGTGAGCCCGTGCAGTGTAGCGGTCTTCGGCGATCCTACGATGCCGTTAATGTTTGTTTCTGAGGTAAATTGAGACGCTTTATTCGAATATCGTATTTTCCTGACTCAAACCTTGCAAAAATGTGAACTTCTATCGGGACCACACCTGCAGCAGGTGTGGGCCAAACAGTACATGCCTTTCAGGGTCCATCTTAGATGGTGAAAGCTTGTTTTAGAGTAAATTTACCACTTTCGACTCAATAATCTTACTTTCGTGACCCCTTACTTTCAAAAAAGTGAGGTCTAACGTTTTGCAAAAACTATGAATCTTGCGAGATCGAACCCGCGTCGTGTATCTCGTGTATCAGTGGGTTTCGGAGAATCAAATTCGTAAAGCAATCACAATGGATTCAAGAACTTTTTTGTATCCATTTAGTAGTGTGTTTTCCCATGCATTTAAAGTGACCTGTTCTTCTTTGACTTGCAAAATAAATTTACCAACTCATATTTAATTGATAACATATTGATTTCGTTAAAGGTACAGGACACCCAGAAAATAATTTTCTAGGTTTTATCCTTATCTTGGGTAGGGTCACACTCTGATCACAATGGTGTTTCCGGAATCGTCCAAGACCACCTACGAACGAATATATGGTTCCTTGAAAACGCCTGAATTTTGAGGGCGGAAAGTTGATGGACGATTAATCTCATTAATCTCTGGCCTGCATTTCTCTTAATTCGCATTCGCGGCATGAGAGCAAAACAGGGTGAAGAGATAGATCGAAAAGGGAGTGAACAACGACGACTCGTTTGAAAATCATCCATCAATCTAGCCGATATTGAGATCTAAAATCAGAAAAGGGACGGGGCCTGTGGTGGTGGCTGGAAGGAGTCGGGCCCGTGGTGGTGGCTTATATCTCGCTTATTTGGAGGAATTGAGCTGTCGCATTTGGTTTTTGTTATACAGGAGGGTCTTCTACACAATCACACGAAAATTCATATTTGAGGGTGTACTGTGCCTTTAATACATCTCGTAGCCTTCGCCCTTGCCAATCCCTTCATCGACTCCATGCTCCTCTTCCGCCCCATACCATAGCTTCCAATCTGAACTCGTTCACAATTCAATACCCCTGTAAAGGTTTTAGTGTGACGATACAACGGCGCGATAACACAATATATGTGAATGCACTGGGATGAGGAGGATGTGACCCCTAAGAATTCCCCTTCAATTTCCCTTCGGTGATCTCACGAGAAACCTTGACAAAATAGTCTAGCGGGAGAGTTTTACCCGCAATGTAGTAACTCGGTCTCCGAGTTTCTTTTCCTCACCTGAAAATACGGATTAAAAATGAAATCAATACAAACAATGTTCGCAAGGTATTCACGGTGCTCAAACCGGTAGTTTCACAGGACACAGGTTGTATATTTGTTTACTTGTCAAAACTTCAAAAGTAATGGATGAAATACTAATTGAGCAGTTATGAGGTTATTGTAAAATTACCCCGTGGAAACTAAGAGAGAACAATGAGGACCGTTCAGCCTAAAAACTATCTTGCCGTTGTGGGTTCACCAACTAGGCGCGCGAGCTGGAACTCGAAAGAGGGCTACCCCACGTATTGTGTACGAAACGCCACTGAAGACTGTAAAATTGGTTGATTTTAGGCTAGTCTTCGCCTTCTGATGTTTTGGCCGCTCCTGGCGTTTGGTGGTTCCCGATGACGAAGTGGATCTCTCCACCAATCTTTCCTTGAACAGTGATCGGGGGCGTTTCTATATGGATACGAGTGCTCCACCGTGATTGGCTGGCCCCGCCCATTTCTCACGCACGAGAGTGTGTCGATAATCACGTGAACGGCCGAACCGTCATCGATTCCGCAAGAATGATGCAATACCGGGAATGAGAGAGAACGAAGAAATGATTATACACAAAGAAGGAATAAAGAACATAATGAATAATACATAATGAACACAAAAGAAAAACACGTTCAAGACACTATACTGACATCTCCCTCTCCTAGACATAGGCTGTTCCTTTCAGCCGCTCACTTGCTTCCGTTCTTGTGATGAGCAGCGGATCGTCCTTGAGTCTCGTGGCGTGCATGTTCCCAAAAGTTGTTCTGCCCACTTTATAACGACAACGACGACGCAGCGGTGAGGAGATGCGAGCTCGCGAGTCACTCTGACATGGAAGGGGAGAACGTTCCCGCGACGATTGGCGCTCCAATGTAGCTCGGTTCGACCCCGTCATGCGTTCTCGCGAATGCTGGGTGTGTCGTGCCCGAACTGGCTTGTCATAGCGAATGCGATGTGCTTTGACGTATCCGCCATCCATTCTGGCGAGGAGAGGAGCTATGGGAGTAACCCACGGTAAGGAACGTTCCTTGTTCATTCGGCGCTCCCCCCTGGTCCTTCAGCCTAACCGCCACTTCAGCACGAAGCCTATCGGGTACTGCGCGGGTCATCAGCTGAATAGGTGTGTGCACTTGGGTGAAGACGTCGTGGGAAGAGTCAGCACACCTTCTGTTTGAATTCTTGATTTGCGGGGGCGGCTCCCCCTGTTTTATTCTTGCTTTGGGAATTTCAAGAATTTTTTGCTCTGCTTCGAGGATCGTTCCAGCACCCGATTTTCGTTCCTTTCGGAAGATCCTAGGCTTGGGGTTTTCGTTGAAGACTGGCACTGATATATGGCACACTCGTGAACCAACGCGATTGTCTCCGGACCTGAACACCTTGTTTGCTCCTTGGCGAGGTTGTGCTGCTTTAATGTCCGCTGCAGTTGATGCTTGGGTAGTCGCTGTACCGGCTGCTGTCGCAAGAGTGGGGGTGACGGGGTCTCCTTTAGTGTCCTGGTGACTATTTCCGAAAGGTTCGGAACTTGAAGGGTTCGTTCAGTCGCAACTCCACACCTAGTGCCTGCAGAGCATTGGCGCCCAGTAGTATAACACGACTTCTTGATCTCTGCACGTGTATTTGCGTCTTGGCCTTCTTGCCTCCCAATACCATTACATCGACGGCAATCCGCATAAGAAGGTCCAACTGGTTTCCAGAGGCATCATATACCGGATCATCTGTGTCGGATTCATTCATCATTGTGACCATGGCATCTAAGTCGATTCCAGCTTCCAGCTTGCTGAACCTCTTTCAGGAATCCAACTGGTATGACGGATATTACTGAGCCCGTGTCGATTATAGCTTGCGTCCTCATTCCTTGTATCTCGATGCTGCAGTAACTTGGCTCTCCAAATGGCCTGCTGGCGCCTTGTACTGCCAAACACCACGACTGAAGATGAGTAGAAAACGACTGCTTGACGTTGGGCTGCGCTGCCAGCCCCGCGTTTTCCCTGGGTTTCTGGAACACCTGCTTGGATCCTTGAACTCTGTTTGTTGATTGTTGCTGACGTGGCATGGTATTATCCGCACTGAATCCTTGCCCGGGATTGACCCCGTTCGCCTGGGTCGTCCTCGTTTCCGCCGACGTTGAGGTTTGGTCGCTTTCAGGTTGTCGCCACGGTTTCTCGAAACGGTTCCCCGTGCTCTTCGGTCTACCACGATTGTCGCGAAAGCTGGATTTCGACTGACGCTGCATATTCCGCATTCTTTCCAGACGCAGAGCTACCTCTCGAACACTGTCGAATATTTGGCTTTCGCGAGCATCCAGAGCAGAAAGCATGTAGTATGAATCCTTCCAGTCGGATAAGCAATCATAGAGTTTGCTTCCTAGTTGGAAGTCCAACACATGTCCGGGTGACATGCGGTTCGCAATCTGTTGAATTCTTGAACAGAAATCAAAAACAGTTTTGCTGTCGTTTTTCTGGAGCTTCCTCCAATCCACGTCTGCTTGCCAGCGCTCTCCAGGTGTTTGCCGAGCTTTGCGGAGCTGGTCCACTATCCCTTGAAATGTGCCCTCTTGAACTACCCTGGGCAAGTTCTCAACAAGGTTTTTAGCGGATCCTTCCAAATGGTTCATGAGGATATTTCTTCTGCCCGTATCTGACGATACTGTGCTGGGATATTTCACCTCGAGTTGTCTGAGAAAGTCGCTCAGTAAAGTCCTGCCGTTGTATTTTTTCACTTCCGAAATGGATTGGGCCTTGAGCACCTCCTTGAGGGCCGATATAAGCTCCCCATTTCCACTGCAACATGCGGAGGAACACACTACACTTCCGGGACTGATTGAACCAGGAGGATGATTCACCCTACTTCGTTGGGACTGACGAGAACATATCCTCTATAATGGCGGTGAATACTGGGACAATGCCAGTTGGTGATGAGAAGGTGGCCCATCGCGTTGCCCTTGCAATACAGGTGAATGACGGTTGAGCGTCGTGTGTTGAGTAGGACAACCGTGTTCCGCTTCAATCCGCTCTTGAAGTCGGAGGCGTGCCTCCTCTAGAACGTTGGTTGAGTGGTTCCCGTTCTCTGGAGCGTGTGCTCGCTGATTCCGTATTGAGGCGTTCTCGCTGTCGCGTCGGAGTTGCAGTTCTCCCTGCAAATTGAGAACTTCTCTTTCGAGATAACGAACTTTTGAGTCTTTAGCCTCTAACACCATAAGTGTTTCCATAGGTGTGCAGCCTAGCGCACCCGCTATTTCTCTCAGTCTGTCTCCTTCTTCCAAAAAAGTTGGCAGTATCGCACGAAGTTGTTGTGCGGTGATGCCCAGTTCTGAGAGGACGATGACAGCTTCCAAGTCTTGTTGAAGTTTTTTGCGCAATTCTGAAGTGGCGTCATCCGCCGCGTTATGGAGTGCAAGCAGAATCGCTTCGCGCTTTACATCTGGAAGATTTCGTATTTGGTCGGTTAGAGCAGCATCGCAGGCTTGAACGGTAGTGTTGATTGGTGCCTCAATCATACTCAGCATATCCACATGCTCTTGCTCTTCCAGACTAAGCTGTTGAGGAGCTGGAGCACTTTGGTCGGCTTGAGACGATGTCGGCGAAACCGCCCTTTCATTCTGGTCGCTTGACGTGCTCATCTGCAATTGTTGTGATTGATTGATATCCAAAAGGTGAGGAGGCCTGGCCCCCATGTAAAGGTTTTAGTGTGGCGGTACAACGGCGCGATAACACAATATATGTGAATGCACTGGGATGAAGAGGATGTGACCCCTAAAGATTCCCCTTTAATTTCCCTTCGGTGATCTCACGAGAAACCTTGACAAAATAGTCTAGCGGGAGAGTTTTACCCGCACTGTAGTAACTCGGTCTCCGAGTTTCTTTTCCTCACCTGAAAATACGGATTAAAAATGAAATCAACACAAACAATGTTCGCAAGGTATCCACGGTACTCAAACCGGTAGTTTCACAGGACAGAGGTTGTATATTTGTTTACTTGTCAAAACTTCAAAAGTAATGGATGAGATACTAATTGAGCAGTTATGAGATTATTATAAAATTACCCCGAGGAAACTAAGAGAGAACAATGAGGACCGTTCAGCCTAAAAACTATCTTGCCGTTGTGGGTTCACCAACTAGGCGCGCGAGCTGGAACTCGAAAGAGGGCTACCCCACGTATTGTGTACGAAACGCCACTGAAGACTGTAAAATTGGTTGATTTTAGGCTAGTCTTCGCCTTCTGATGTTTTGGCCGCTCCTGGCGTTTGGTGGTTCCCGATGACGAAGTGGATCTCTCCACCAATCTTTCCTTGAACAGTGATCGGGGGCGTTTCTATATGGATACGAGTGCTCCACCGTGATTGGCTGGCCCCGCCCATTTCTCACGCACGAGAGTGTGTCGATAATCACGTGAACGGCCGAACCGTCATCGATGGCGCAAGAATGATGCAATACCGGGAATGAGAGAGAACGAAGAAATGATTATACATAAAGAAGGAATAAAGAACATAATGAATAATACATAATGAACACAAAAGAAAAACACATTCAAGACACTATACTGACATCTCCCTCCCCTAAACATAGGCTGTTCCTTTCAGCCGATCACTTGCTTCCGTTCTTGTGATGAGCAGCGGATCGTCCTTGAGTCTCGGGTGGTGGCCATCGTGTATCAACAGTTCTGAGGAGGCGGGAGAAACGGGGGAGGAGCGAGGTTCCTGGTTGGACGCAACAGCCGTGGGCCGGGGCTAGCCCGTGTTGCGCCCAATCAGGAACCTCGCTCCTCCCCCGTTTCTCCCGCCTTCTCTGGGGTGTTGATACACGATGGCCACCACCCTTGAGTCTCGTGGCGTGCATGTTCCCAAAAGTTGTTCTGCCCACTTTATAACGACAACGACGACGCAGCGGTGAGGAGATGCGAGCTCGCGAGTCACTCTGACATGGAAGCTCGCCTCATACGGCGCTCGAATGGTTTCTCTCGAAAGTAAAAAAAACCAAACAGCGAAGAAATAACGCTGAAATCGATTATTAAGTTTAATACTTTGCATAATTCTTTGCCTCTGGTGTACCGACTAGCTTTCTGATTTCAGATTCCTGGTCAACATAATTCGGCGTTTGACTTTAGTATCAGTAGTCATAAGTGCAAGCTGATGTATTACCACGAACTCTTGGACTCTGCAGACTTCAGGTGAGATGGGAGTTGTTTCCGCTAACCAACAATAGTTAAAGTTATTACATATTTTCATTTTTACATGTTTCCTTCATAGTTTCTTGTTTTTCTTGCGTTCCTTCCTCGTTATTTTAGAAATCGATAGAACTGCTTCCATGGTTGTTCATGAAGATGGTTTTTTCTTTTATTGCCTGTGACCAGCGATGAGCGGAACTCCCTCCTCCGATTTCCAAATTTTGATTCACGCTGGTTTTAAACGTCAAAGTTCCGATATCCGTATACGAAATAGGGTGCCGACATAGGAACGAAATGCGAAAATACCAATGCATTTTTTTTATTCTTTCTACTCCAATGCACACAATTGGGCTTATACAGCGCGCGCCAGAAGTAAATGACAGTTTTGAATTTCGGTGTTTCACACCAAATCCGACCTTGCGATTCGAGTTGGATGTCCAATTCAGGTTTGTGCATTGAATAACTCTACCCGGCTAGAAACCAGAAAGTTTCTGCTGAACAAAGAAATTTAACCATTTATTGAAGGAAAGACGTCATAATAGGCTGCGGCAAAAATATAGTAAAATGTGGTAAAAAACAAGTCAACGGCGGTAACAATCTTAATTAGTTTAAAGTGATCGGCATTTCTTGTGTTTTCTTAGATAAGAATTCACCAGGATTATTCGATTTCGCATCGAGGCAACCCTGTTTCGCAGCAAACACTCCGTCGCATAATTATAGGGACACTCACATTTTTGCTCTTCTTTTTGCAGCTCTGTAGCTAAAGCAGTATAGTGTGGAATCACTGTGGATCATTTGATCACTTGGTAAAAACATACTAGCAGACCAATTTTCAGCGCGTTTAGCTGCCTCTGGAAGCTTTCACGCCTGATTTTTTAAAACGGTAATTTTTGACGTTCGAATAATTATAGAGACACTCGCATGTTAACAAGAATATTTATTTTAAGCTGAAAAATAACAGCGAGTTTAGAACATATTAATAGTCAATGGATTTTCCCGATTCTGATATAATACTACAAATACGATTCGGCATAGAAACAATGAGGTTGCTGATCGTAGACAGGATTTTTGTGCCAGGCGTTGAAGACCGCATTTTTTAGCTCTTGCACGGTGGAATACTGCTTACATTTGCATACTCCTGACGCACAATGATGCCGCAGATGTTTTCACTGGGATCAAGATTGCTGACCAGCTCATTACATCGGTGTTCTTGGCTTAGAACCAGGGGTGTGCGGCAATTGCCGTTTGCCGATTGCCTTTTGCCGTTTGCCGGCCATTTTCTGGGTTTGCCGTTGCCGTTCGCCGAAATTTTCGTCTGAAACGGAAAAATTTCGGAAAAAATGCATTAAAACAACAGGACTCGCCCTCACCGCAGTTTCTGTACTGGTCAGCGATTCGAAGCTGCTACAAATAATTATTTTAACTAGTTCCTGCTACTATTTCCAGCTCATGTAATGTGTAATTGTGCCCATTAAATCGGTGAAAACATTGATTCGTTGGAAAGCGTACAGATCAATTCTACTCGCAAACCAGTACTAAAATCGACTGGCTTCAGCTACCTTGATATCTCTAGGGCAAATGACACAAGAGTTCAGCCAGGTCCCCCAGCTTTGCTCTCAAGAAGAGTTGAGTTTGACTCGGTCATGGCCCTCAGAATTCGAGCCGGTAAAACGCCCATAATGCCAAGCAAATTTTTCAATCTCACATCCTCCAGAACTAGGAGAGGATGCCTGAAGCTCAGCACTATGACAGCCAAAACCTTAATTAGAGCCAAGTTTCCCTCCAACTGAACGAATTTTGCCTTTAATACTATTGTTAAAAGGAACAATGTTCTTTTACTTTCTTAAAGGCAACATACACGCTCATGAACGTGGTTGAGATAAATACTAAAATAGAATGGTATGGCGCATAAAACAACGCATACGCATTTTGGAGCTTCAAAAACGCCCCACAATGCCGCTAGACGAGTAAGAAGTTGGCCCCGCCTTGTATTTTCCCACTCTGTGTATTGGTCGTCCTCCTCCAAAACAGGGAAGCTGGGCCATTCTCACCATCGGCGACGTTTGCGGGTGGTATAGTAAGTACAATAAATTGAACACGCACACACACACATCGACGACGGCGGAAATGGCCCAGCATCCCTGCTTTGGAGGGCGGTAAAAATAGGGGGCGGAGAAATACAGGGACGGGGTCAATTTCTCACTCGTGTAGTGGCATTGTGGATCGTTTTCAACGCCTCGAAAAGCGAGGGCGATGCGTTCTCGGCCATACCATTCTATTTCCGTTATTATCTCAACCAAGTTTACGAGCGTGTATGCTGCCTTTAGGTTCTCGCCCACGTCACATTAAATGAAAGTAAACTGTTGAAAATATCTTGACCTGGAGTTCGTTCAAGTTGTAAGTTGTTTGGGAGCCTCCTTATGTCTTTTTCAATCTTCAAATTCTTGGCCCCTTAGAAATGCCAGAATTGCAAAAAAAACCCTTTAAAAGCATACCGAATGCTGGAAGTTCCAGGATTACGCACCAAGTGATATCAAAGTAGTAGCGTAAAAGCAGTCTTTTTTAGACATACGAACCAGTCGAGAGCTCGTGTAAATCAGTCCGCTTATCGTCGGTTGGTGGGCTGATGGTAATAACTGGGACAGGAAGCTGATCGATTCTGCATATACTTTGTCCGGCCTCTCGCTTTTAGCCAACATTGTTGTCGTAATGGGCCTCTTGCCGACTTGTAGATCGAGTACACAGGAAAGGAAGCGCCGCGTCCAGTCCGGCTAGCTAACCGCGCTGCACGCGGCGCTCCAGCGACGACGTTAGCGCAGCGGCTTTCCGTCGCGCGTGTCACACCAGTCAAACTGTCACTAGATGCCTCTATTTCTGTGTGTTCGATCAACATGCCCCTCGGAGCTCTTGATTTCCGGTGAAAATTCGAAGGCTGCTTTTATCGTAAGCACTGCATTCCGCCAGACTAGTCTCACTCCACTGTTGTAGCCTTAGAAGGAGAACCATCCAATCGTAGTTTGAAGTGAGCAAAATAAAAAAACCTTGTGCCTACTACTAATAGCAAAAGCCTGTCTTTGCTTTAAATGTCGACCAGTCATCGCGTATTCACCCATCTATTCGTACCGGAATGTCGTACCGCTATCGGCCACAGTCCTTGGGTCGGCCTACGCTTCCACCGCACCAAGCTTGCTCACGATTCGCTGCCCGTCCCTGGATCGACTATGCTGGGTCACGCTGACCGCAAGCCCCTCTCAGAGAAAATCTTTAGCGGTTCAATCACATTTTGAAATGCTAAAAAGGCGGCCAACCTTTGAATCTCTAGCTTTGGTTTGAACGGAAGCTTCAATTACGGGGGGGATCAACAGCTAACCGCCTTGTCGAACTCAATCGCGACTTTTATATAGATCACATACAGAACAGCGCTACAGGCGTTTCTGATCACCTGAGACATGAAGAAGCTTTTGGTAAAGGCTAGTGAAACGCCAGGGACATTGTAATTGGCAGATATTGCATAGAATACCACATGACTAATCAAATGTTGGTGTATTACAGCACAAAACAGATTTTGCCGTTTGCCGAAATTCCTTTGCTGCACACCCCTGCTTAGAACCAAGCTATTGTCGAGCGATGGACAGCTGCGATTTCCTGTTGAAAATTGTGCCGTGCTCGAGCGTAAACCCTTAAACGTGGAATCAAGTGCGTTTGGAAGAGGTTCTAGTAGTCAATGGAATGGGTTTTGGTTTAGATAACCGCGAAAGCCACCGCACCAGAATCACAAAACGCTTCCCAAACCGTGAGGATCCCATCTCCAAAATTCTTCATAGATAAGTAGCGGCCGTCATTCCGAGGATCCCTCCAGTAATGCTAGTAGCCATCGAGACCATCCAAATTCCACTTCTTCTCGTCGGAAAACACGACTTGAACCCATAAACTAGCCAAAATGAAACATGAAACATAATCTGGCCAAAATGGAAGAAATTCACGCCTTGTTCCTATTGCAGCTCATGTTGTTCTTGGCAAAAGCGAATCGTTTCACCTTGTGGGTCATTCTCAGAACAGGCTTGATCTTCGCTGGGCGCAGGCATCTGGAGTTGACGATGATGCGATGGATCAAATCATGGCCAACAGAAATTCCTTAGCGAGCTTGTATGTAGCTTGCGGAGGGTCGCGGTTGAGTTTGAAGCTCCGCGTATTACAAGCGTTCTTTCTCGTTCACTGGCCTTCTTTGACCTTCCCGGCGTGCAGCGGTTCCGTACGTGTGCGGAGACTGTCCACTTTGGCGAAATCGCAAGGTTCGACAATCCAGAGTCATTTTAGGGAGGAATGTGGGTTTTCTCGAGTTGGAGAGCAGTGTAGCCTTGGGAATCGCGGGAACCAGTAATGAATGAGGAACGGAAAACGTTTCTTCTTGAAAAACCCCTGTCAAACTGGAAAAGTTCGGAAAAAAATTGGGTGCCTCTGTAAATTCGTCAAAAATTACAGTTTTGAGTGAAATCAGACGTGAAAGCTTCCAGAGACAGCCAAATGCGCTGAAAATTGGTCTCCGATTGTATTTTTACCAAGCAATCTAATGGTCCACACTATAATGTTCTAGCTCTAAAGCTGCAAAAATTAGAGCGAAAATGCAAATGTCCCTATAATTATGCGACGGTTTGTATCAATTCCAATTGCTGGAAGTTCGAATCTTGATCACGTTTCCGAAGTTTGGATTTTCTATTTCGCCCATTCCTGGTTTCGACCCTATTCATTTCAGAGGTTCTGTGGCGTCCTTAGAGTCGTGCCGCAGCTCGTTCAGCTCAATTGCCCCACCGTCAAATCCGGGTACGCCATGTAGTCTTGTACGAAACAAAGTTTCAAAATAACCCTCCTTTCATTTTTTTTTGATTTTTCTCTGTTGGATTCATGACAGAAAATTTTAGCTTAATATATCGTGTAAATGTGTATTTATAGTGCATGCATATATGCTGTCAGCTGTTTGTGTTCCCAAGCATCTTACGAGGGAATGACCAGACCGGGTTGCCGGAACTACCCATAAAGCCATGTTTCTGTGATTGATTGGCTCCAGGGTAATCTTCAAAACCCCAATCTAGCTGCCCGAGTAGTAGTGTAAAAGAAGTTGTGAATCAAAAAGTGAAGTTCTTCAGGTATATTACCATTACGGTACCGTGACCCATCACAATTTTGGAAAAAACAACAAACGGACCCAGATTCGTGTTCTACGCCCCAAATTACCATTCTAGGCAAAGTTTGGGCTGAAAATTTTTCCTTTACCTCTGCACCCCCAGTAATGGATTGGGCCCTTCCCCATGGGGCTCCAGAGGTCAGAAAATTTTTTCCCCAAACTTCGCCTGGGGGGTTTTATGAGGTGCTGAACACGAATATGTGGTTCGTTTAGCGTTTTTCAGGCGATTACGGCAGGTCATGGTAAGTATAATATAATCTAGCTACTGTAGCTCACAGACTTCCATCCAGAGAATCCTGTTGTACAGTACCCTTTGGTGCCAAAACAATTTGCAAAGCTGTTTTTTTAGACGAACGTTGTTAGGGGAATTTATATAGAGGTTTATTGACAATTCTTCTTCTTCTTCTTGTTCTTCAGCGTTTGTCCCGCATTGTAGCAGGGTCCGCTTTTCTCGAACGTTGCCGCCATTTGACCTTGTCATTCGCGTTGTCAGGATGGAGGCCTGCAATTTTCATATCGTTGTGCAAAACATCCAGCCATCTCTGCTTAGGTCGTCCTCTTGGTCGCTGGCCCGTCACTTGGAGCTGCATAGCCGCTTTCGCTATCGAGTGTTCTCCAGCTCGCAGAACGTGCCCATACCATCTTTGGCGATTTTCGCGAAGTTTGTTCGAAATGGGCGCGACACCGAATCGTTCACGCACATCTTCATTCCGAACTCGGTCCAGTCGGGTCAATCCACCACTCCACCTGAGCATCTTCGTTTCCATCACGCCTAGCCGTCGTTCTGCTTCCTTGGTCATTGGATAACACTCTGTGCCATACAGTGCGACGGGCCTCACAACCGAACGATAAATCTTTGACATGAGCCTGTCGCAAACCTTTTTATCACAGAGCACTCCACTCGCGGTACGCCACTTCAACCAAGCAGCATTGATGCGTGCGTCGACTTCAGCCGTCAGCGTCCCATCATCGCAAAGCGTTGATCCAAGATATCGAAACGTATGCGCTTTTGGCAAGACTGTGTTGTCGACTTGGATGGAATCGTCACAACTCGCATTTGTCATGTATTCGGTTTTCTTTTTATTGAGTCGTAAGCCGAATGCTGCCAGTCTGTCGTGCCAAGCTTGAACTTGTGCTTGGAGATTTCCTTTGCTGTCTGAGGCGAGCATCACGTCGTCAGCATACAACAGGGTCCAAGGTGCTGAACTCTGCAAATCTCGCGTGATGACATCCATGACGATGATGAAGAGCAGCGGGGAGAGGGCGGAGCCTTGATGAACTCCAACAGTGATTCGAAAAGGCCTTGATGTTCCTGCCGCGGATCGTATGCAACTTGACGTGTCCACGTACAAAAGCTTCACCCAATCGATCAGTTCTTCGGGGACATCTCGGCTACGCAGAGCGTACCATATTACTTCGTGAGGGACTCTGTCGAACGCTTTCTCAAGGTCAAGAAAGGCGAGGTGAACAGCTCCTCCTTTTTCACGATGCTTTTCCACAAGAAGTCGGGTCGCATGGATAGCATCGACGGTGCCGCAGTTCCTGACAAAACCACACTGATTTACGCTCAGCTCAACGACATCACGAATTCTTCTATCCAGAATACTCTCGAAAATCTTCATTGTATGGCTAAGAAGTCGGATGGGCCGGTAGTTGCAACAGTCAGCAGGGCTGGGATTCATGAACGCAGCCGGCTAGGTTTGGGTTTGGTTAGGGCAGCAACCCCAGCGGTAGCCAAACCGCGAACCGGCATTCACAAACTCCCCATCGCGGTTGGGTGGCTAACCATTCCGCGGCCACGTACTTGCCACTCAATTGACGCCGAGAATCTCGATTGGAGAAAATCAATATTGGCACTCGGGTCGGAATTTCCCTAACCCGTCACTGTTTTTATTGCACATGATTGCTAATTTTGCTTGCTTTTTAACGTCTTATTTTTGTCTGCCTTGTGCTTTATCTTCTTCAATGGATCGCAGGCATTCAAAGGGATTTTCCTCATCTTGGAAATGTTTTTTCCATTTTTAAGTTTTTCATTTTTTTTTTTTTAAATCCTTTTTGGTTTTTTGAAAGTACATAAAGTGATGCTGCTCTCTCACGATGAGCCGCAAACCTGCTGGTGAAATTTTAACCCCCAATTTAGCTTTTTTCTCGCATTACTAGCCTTTTCAACTTCTTTTTTTTTTGAAACGCCCCTCTAATTTTTTTGTGTGTTTCACATGGCTTAGGTGTTGCTGCAGGGATCATCATCGTCCTCTCAATGAGTTTTTGGCTTCAAGTTCTCCGTTTGTCGTTTGAGTTCCGAGTTTTTTCCATCTCTTTTTTTTTGTCTAAGAATCCCTTTTTTGTTTTTTTTTCTCTTTGTAATTCTCACACAAGCTTACTGTCGCTCACAACAGGAGAAAACTAAAACGACTCCTTAGAAAAATCATATGGAAAAAGCTCAAAATGCAAGTGAAAAACAGAAGTTTGAACTAAAACATCGAGAAAACCCAGGTTGATCATAGAACCTTGTAAAAAAGCATTAACATTTGAAATCCAAGTGGGCGCTTCGGAAAAAAAAGTAGAAGAAAACGTTGTAAATGCGAAAAAAACCAAATCATGCATCACAGTACCAAACCAAGTTAGGGTTTTCCAACAGAAAAATGACGAAAACGTGTACGAAAAGTGCTGGGAAAAAATTCTGAGGAAAAACTGAGGGAATTCGGAGCCGAAATGGGGGAGAAACCCCAGCGAAGAGCCTGTGGCTGCTCGGTAAATGGTCAGCGCACGGAAGACAAGAATTAGGAACAAAAAGTGGAAGCAAAAAGAACAACGATGTGCTATAAAATAAAGAAGAGAGCGAGAGCAGGGAGGACAGGCGTAAAGATTTTAGTTAGCCATGGGCAACATACATAAAACTTACAGATGAGGTTGATGATTCTGAGAATTTTCGTTGTTATCGAGAGGAACACATTATGGCTAGAGGGCCTATAATGTGGCAGTCAATAACGGCGGCATTTCTGTATTTTCAGCTTGCCTCGAAGATATCAGGTTTTGATGCGTATTCGCAAAAGGTGCGTTTCCTTATTGTTGTGCACTAATACAGCACACCATCAATTCGACGACTAAGCCGCAAAACCGCTGCTAACCGCGGTTAACCGCAGCTACGAGGTGCGGTTACGCGTAGCCCAATTGTAGCCCAGCCGTAACCAAACCAGATTTTTCGTGAATGCCGGTTTCCTCTGCTAGCCCAGCCGTAACCGTGGTTTGCCTTTCATGAATCCCAGCCCAGGACTCCCTTTCTTCTTGAAAATCGGGACTGTGGTGCTTGACTTCCAATCTGAGGGAACCTTGCGCTCAGTCACAATGCGGTTGAATAACAATGCAAGCCAGGCAGTTGGGTTCCAACGTCGACTCTTCCATAACTCGGCGGCAATATCATCAGGTCCGGTAGCTTTGCCATTCTTCATCGCTTTCAAAGCCTCTGCTACTTCGCTCGCTGTGATAGGCGACACCGCCCCATAAACCGGAAGAGCATGAGGTAACGGGGAATGCGGGAACTCTTCTGTCGAAACCGCTTCGAAGTACTGCCGCCACCTTTCCTTCGCCTGCTCAGCATTTGATAGCAGCCGACCATGTCCATCGTTTATCCCAACAAACTTCTCTATATCCTCCGTCTTTCGGTTTCGTGACCTGACGAGCCGGTAGAGATCGCGCTCGCCCTCTCTCGTGTCAAGCTTGCGATATAGAGCTTCGTATCGTTGACCTCTCGTTCTCGCTACTGCCTTCTTAGCCGCACTTTTCGCGACTTGATACTCTTTCCAGTTGGCCGGGGTTTTCTCTTTGAGGAAAGCGTGGTAAAGAGCCTTCTTACTTCGTACACATGCCTTTATTTCGTCAGTCCATAACCACGCTTCCTTCTCGATGTACCTCCGTCCAGGCTTTGTCGTTCCAAGAACGGAGCGAGCAGCTTGAACTATGCTCCTCTTTGCTTCCTCCCAGCTCTCTTCGACGCTTGTGATCTGAGGTAGATGGATCCGAACAATTACTTCGGGTGCCTTGTCCTTGAAACTCCACCACTTGATCCTTGCAGGACCTGTGAGGTCTGCGCGCTGTTGTTTCGGAGGGCTAACGTGGAGCGTGCAGATGAGTGGACGATGTTGAGTAGCCACCGCTTCATGGGGAATCACTTTGGCATCAGTAACTAACGTGCGGTCTTTCCTCCTCACAAGGAAGTAATCGATTTGCGACGAAACGGTTCCACTGTGATACGTTGCTAGCTGAGAGCACCGCTTTTTATACCATGTATTCAGCAGTATGAGGTCGGGACTACCAGCGTAGTCGAGAATCCGCTCGCCATCGTCATTTCTTCGTCCATTGCCGAACCCACCATGACTGGGATGTCCATTGCTCGCCTGTCCCACGTGTCCGTTCAAGTCGCCAGCTACAACAAGACAATCTTCTACCGGAACGGCAGCGGTTTCACTATCAAGGAGTGCCCAAAAATCATCTTTCGTTCGTGACGAGCAGCCGCTCTGTGGAGCATACGCGCTGAAGAAATGCATCTTGCGAGAATTGATGACAAAAATTATTTTCATGAGACGGTCATCGTACCGGAAGACTTCAGCAACAGAATCACGATAGCGCTCAGAAACGATAACTCCAACTCCGTTTGTCGTTCGTGGACTGCCGTTGAAGATCAGCTTGTAACCAGCACCAATGTCTTTAGACTTCGCACCAGCCCATCTTGTTTCTTGCACGGCACACACATCAACTCTTCTCTCTTTGAGTGCAGCTGCGACTTCTGCCGCTCGTCCGGTCATCGATCCCACATTCAGAGTCGCGAATCGTGTGGAAGGTAAGTGTTTCTTGCGAGAATCGCCGCTTCCACTGAGGACTAGCTTCTTTAACCTACGTCGTCCAGAATTCGTAGGTAACCCTCGCATATTTGGCACGTCGGTCGGGCTCCGCCGCGCGTCGCTTCTGGGGGACGCCCTAGCTATCGTTTGGTTCCTGGACCGGCATGCATGAACGCAATAGAAGGGTGAGGGGAGTCGCACCGCTTCGCACCGCGCGCGAGAGTGAACGTCGAGCGCTGAGACCCACGCGCGGAGGGAAGAGCGAGAGAGAACGTCCAGCACGGAGGGTCCCACGCACGGGGTTTTCAAACCCCGTGTTAGCGTGTTCATGCATGCCGCCCCTGAAGGCCACGTCCATGGTGTTGTGACCCCGGGAGTGTCCCGGATTTTGTTGTCATCGACCGGCTTGTCACTGGAGTCTGGCGTCGGAATCGTAAGTGTCCGTGTTCTGCTTACTCTGCTTTTACACAGGGAGTTTCCAGTGGCACCACGTGGAGGAACGGACTTCGCCACCGTTTATTGACAATTCTTCTAATGAAAAAAAAACAGCAAGCATTCCGAAAGGAATGCACGGCAAGAAAAGTCAACATTAATGGCAATTTTTGAGGAAGTGGGCGAAACAGAAATTCCTATTACAGTAGCAGCAAAAGATGAAACTAATATAATTACAACGTTCAACATCCCCGCATTTTCCGATCCCATTAGGGAAAAGCCTTGCGATAGGGCTCTCTAATTGACCGGGATGTTCATCGACAGGGCTGTGCGAAAAACCTTTTCAAGATTTTCGGAAACGGAAGAAAAATGGCCGAAAAATGCAGGAAACGGAAACGGATGATTGCGAAAAATATTGAATTGTCTGATTCTCACGTTTCGTCGCTGCTGATTACGCCAGCAGCTCTCATTTATTAACCAATGGTTTCAGTCAATAAACTAATGTTTATTCAGAATAAAGTCTCATAACGAGGCATTCAACAATTTCAAATCCTCGCTTCTGGAAATCCGAAAAGGTAATTTCGAAAATTACGCGTTATATTTCGCCGCCCCTCGAAGTGGTGTACAGAATAGGTGTTGCCGTTTGCCGATTGCAGCTTGCGGGCCGTTTCACGGGCTTGCCGTTTAAGTTTGCAAAATTTTTTATTTTCCGTGGCCGCTCACTCCTGGTGTAAAGTCTGTCCTTCAGGAAGTACAAACTCTGCCAGCGCGTGGCTAGATGCCTCACACGAAAACCGAAGATGCCCAGGGTTTCGGAGGCATCTTGTCTAATTTTGACCCGAGATTTTAAGTAAATTACGGAGCGTTTAGCCTCACTTGGTGAAATTTTAGCTACGGCACCCGCATATTCTACGCAAATTCTCGTTACAACACTGGTCGATCGACCCACCCAGTCCTGATCCGTACGAGAAAGGCGATCCCAGCTACGATCGACAGCATCGCCGTTTCTTTCCCACGGCCTGCATCATCCCAATGTCAAAATTATCCTCACTATGGTCTCCCAGAGAGCGAAACCGGGTCACCCTCCACGGCCAGCCACAGAGTGTCGAGTAGTCACTCAGTGAGATGACTGGACCGGCGCTGTTGAACGGCATCCCTGCGTTCCGCGTAGCCAGCGCGGGTCTAAGATTGCATTTCAATGCAGGCTGTCGCGAAATCCGTAGATTCTCGCTACAAAATTATAGCGAGAATATACGGGTTTCGCGACAGAGAGATCAATGTATCCGATTTAGCCTTGTTTTTACGTAGAATGCGCGTAGAATTTGCACCCTTGTACCGTCGACACAAGAATAAGCGGGTTTTAGCTATCGTAGCTAAAACCCGTGAATTCTTGCTACATGGAATGGGGCGGCGTTACAGGCCGCGCACTCGGAGGCATCTAGCTACGCGTTGTCAGAGTAGTTCAAGCGATTCCAGGTGTAGAAAAACGTGGGCGCCTGCGCTGCGACTTTGGGGCTGATTAGAAGTCAATTTTCCGATTCTAGCCGGTGCTTTTTTGAATTTTGTTAGCGTAATAAAGTGAGTACCAAATGATTGAATTCAAAAAAATGAACGAAAACTCTTCGAATAAGAAAATTCTTTTGTGATCTGCCACAAACGAGCTCACCGCTGCCTGTGATCACCTCAATCTGTCTCCTGCTGCTGTGGCAGTAAACAAACAAATATGTAGAATCAAGAGGGAAAACTTTACGAAATTAATCATTCTCGGAGAAAAAGCTACATATTGTTCAAAAGAACTCCCCAGAGGTCGTTTATATTTCTGCCGCTACCATTTCGCGTTAGTATTTTATGGGGGTGAAAATTTCAAGAACCCAAACTTCAAGAATGTTCTCGGTCAAGCTGAGATCATCGCTCGATCCATGAGGTCGGATGTGAATTTCAGCGTCTCATGATACCTTCAAAAATCGATAACTAAATTCACTACCATTGATCGTATAGTGCTTTTTTATTCCGTCTCCGGGTCCGAAAACTCGGAAAAGGGAGAGGAACGGAACAGCCCAAAAAAGGCCGGAAATACGGAAATGAAATCGGAAACGGAAGGGTTCCGCACAGCCCTGGTCATCGACGTATCCTGAAGTGAAATCGACAATAGTGTGAAAACAGGGCTAATTAAATAGGATACAAAGCAAGAGGTTCAAGTCGCCACAGAACAAAGCATGTTTTACTAGGAGGCTGGCTTACACAACTCAAGCTACAGCCGCTCATAGAGAGTGATTTTGTATTAACAATTTCGTTTCCGTGTTTTGCTCTTCTGTATGCTTGTTCTTCTTCCCTATGAGGGCTGGTGTCGATAAGCTGTAAGCAAAATGCCGCTTACAGTTGTTGGACTCAAAAAACGTCGTGGCAAAAATTTCACTAGCAGACAGGGTCGAATCCTGGATCCTCTGTTTGGATGGTTGTCGCCTTGGACCATGCGACCAAATCGTATTAGTGGTGTTGTTACAATAATAGGTGATATAGCACACGCCATTTTCTCGTCGTTTCGACCTCACTTCAAAAAATGACTCATAACTTTTTCCCTCGATACTTCTCGGGCAAATAGTAGGGTGTTCTTAGGCGTCGTTTATACTTCCGCCGCCGAGCGGCGCGGCGGAGTGCAATCTCACAATATCGATCGTGCCGCGCCGCATGATCAATATTACAGAAATGCACTTTGCCGCGCCGCTCGGCGGCGAGAGTATAAACGACCCCTTAAGACTACCCTGAAGGTATTCTAGCAGAAAACATGAATGTATGGGCAGTTCTGGTTAACGGGTCTGGTCATTCCCGTGTAAGTACAAAGTGATGTTTGTATAGGAATATGCTATTTCTCTGAAGGTTGTGATTTGTTCAATGTTTGCAGTGCCCACCTAGATTGCAGGATAAAAAAAGAAGTCATTCATTTGAATAGATGATATTGATATTAGTAGAAAGGGCTATTGGTGGTCTTTAGGCTTTGTAAAGTGATGAAATTCTTGAGATTTTCTATTGTTGTATATGTGACCGGGTTGACTGTTGTAACTCATTTGGACTTTTTTTTTTCATTTCACCTCAGACTTTTGGTAGCATACATTTTCATGGACGTGAGTGAGCATTGGTTTTCGCAGCTCACCATATTGTCTGGCACCGATAAGACGATATGTGAGTGTGTTGACTTGGGGTATAATCCATAACCATTTCGCCCACCCAGGAAGTACTTGAACGGTTTATGTTTCATGCGATAAAGGAATTTTCAGTGTCCGCTGTAATAATATAGTGTGTGTAACTCGACCTGAGTCCTTGTTCCAGGCTACGTCGCGAGGTGTGATACAAGTCAACTTTGATGATGCGACGCCCCTAATCTCTTGATTTCCGGGAGGTTTCCAAATCCCTGTTTATTACACTCGATTGTTCATATTTATTTATTTCATGGACGTGGACCATATGGTCACACGTGTTGTAATACATTAAGTAAGAGGAACATAACGGAATCAAGATCTGATAGCAATATCAGAAACTACAACGTAAAAATGAAAAATTTTAACCACTTATGACAAAAAGAATAGGATCTCGTAGAGAAGTTAAGATTCCTGAACAACTCTTTGACAACTGATGAAAGTCCTAAATGCACCTGGTGTCATAGCTAAAACATCTCCCTTAAATAGAGATCTAAATTTGTGGAACACTCTGTTGCAGAAAAAATTTCTCCTGACTTGGCTTCTAGCTACAGAGCCTCGAATACCGAAACCACCACTCCTGGTTCTATTAGAAGTAAATGTCAGAACGTTAGAAAAGTCAACAGAGACCCTCCCAGTCAGGATTTTGTACATCATTAACAAATCATTACGGTTTCTCCTACTCCTTAAGGACCGCAGACCTAACTGCTTGTTTCTATCTATACCATTGGGGATACGATCGTAGGGCAGCCCACTGCATCTCAGCATAAGTTTACGCGTAAAATTATTCTGAACTCGTTCTTGTAACTCGATGTCCTTCTTTCTGTATGGACTGAAAACAGTGGTTCCACTCTCTATTATTGGACGGACATATATTTTATAGGCCTTAATAAGTATTCTGGAATCCTTACTCTTGATAGTCTTGAACAAGTTATCGGTCCGGTATGTCGCTTCTTGAACGGTATTTTTGCAATGAGCTAAGAAGTCCAGCTTGTGGTTCAGCAAAAATCCGAGGTCACGCACTTCCGTTACTTGGCTCAAGTTTACACTTCCAACTGAGTAGCTAGTGGACGCCGGCAAAGTACCACCGATCGTTAACACTTTAGACTTTTCGGCCGCTAGGGGCAAGCTATGTTCAGTGGCCCAGGTCTGGACAAAAGAAACAGCACTTTGCATATTCTCTGCGTCACCTGAATTCTTTATGACCTTATAAATTTTGATATCGTCCGCGTACATTTTGCATGTAACATTGAAACTAGAATTGCGACTGGGTAATTCATGAGTAAAATTCAAAAACAATATGAATGAAAGTACTCCTCCATGAGGCACCCCGCTGACAGTGGAGAATGAGGAAGAGTACTCTCTCCCAACCGTAACCTGAAATGTTCTATCCGTGAGAAAACTTTCGATTCATGCAATGAGACGTGGTTGGATACCAACCACAGCCAGCTTATGGAGCAGTTTACGGATGGGTACTCGATCAAAAGCCTTAGCAAAGTCAAAATAGACTACATCAACCCGATTTTTAGACTCGATGGCGTTTGTCCGCCATCGAGTCTAAAAATCCCTGTGGAAACTGTAAGCATGGCAGTTTCCACAGATCTTCCTTTGCGAAACCCGTACTGTTCTTTATGAATGATGTGGTTATCCTCAAGGTGCTTCAAAACATGCCGTTTAACTATTTTCTCAAAAGTGCGGGAGAATACTGAAGTTATACTTATTGGTCTATAGTTACAGGGATCGCTGTAAGGTTCTTTTTTTTGGTATGGGTGTCACAAATGCATGCTTCCAACGAGCCGGAACTTCGGCTCGCATGTAACTCAAATTGAATATGTACTCTAGCGGCTTTACTATTTGACAAAGCACATTTTTTACAAAAGTAAGAAGTATTTGATCCGGAGAGGTTGAGAATGATTTCGGCCATTTGCTGAAGAGCTCGAAAATCTCTTCCTTGTAGAACCACAAGGAATTTTCCAAAGTGGGGTAGGAGACAGAAGTGAAATTCGCATTCGAGCTTCCCTCATCTTCCCTGATATAGACCTTTTGGAAAACTTCGGCAAACAGTTGTGCTTTCCCTGAATCTGTGGATACTTTGATGAAAATAGAAAAGAATTCATGGACGCAGCTTCACGCCGGAGGTTGCTTCATCATTTTGGCGGAGCCTGTTTTATAACCTGAGGGCACATAGGTGCAGTTTCGGCCACGCAAACTACATTTAGATTATGACCGTCAGCATCTGAAAAGGTACCCGAAATTTCATAGACGCGGCTTGAAGCCGAAGAGCGCCACAGTAGTCGAAGTTCCCGAAAAATGTCGCCCAGCATTGTAGTGAAATTTTTACAAGCATTTTCTGAAAGTATGGCTTTTTGTGTTGCTGCAACGTGCGAAAAAGTTAGTTCTGGACACAAATAACGAATGAAGTTTTTTTTGCGCTCTCAAACGGTCTTTGGAGACCAATTTTTGGGTGTGATGCAACCGATTTACAAAAGTAGCCAAAAAGTATTATCATCCTCAACTGCTCACAGTGCAGAGCCGACGACATCCGATTTGGACACACGTTTAATTCTGTTATTCGCAAATTTCGGTGACCTATTAACCCGAACTGGAGCCTGCAGGTTTTCCCGTTCAGGGCGGTTTACAGAGGAACTAGGCGAAGTTCATAATCAAAAAGTTGATGTTTTTTTGGCCAAATCATGGGCTCTGAGTCTTTTCAAGGAGAAAGAAAAGTACGACGAAAATCGGTCAGGAAGTGCGTAAAAATTTCGTGCACCTACCGACTATAGTTGTACAATTTCGAAAAAATGTCGAACGAACGAAAATCGAAATTTTTTCGTTTGAAAGGTTTTCGAACGAACGAAAAATGAAAAAATTTCGTTCGAAAAAATTTCGAACGAACGAAAATTGAGAAAATTTTGTTTGAAAAAATTTCGAACGAACGAATTGCGAAAAACTTTTGAAATTCCGGAGGTCGAACGAACGAAATTTGAAACTAATCGAAATTTCGATTTTTTTCGAAATTCGTCGAAAATTTCGAACTTTTTTCGAAGTTTGGCGGAGTTTTCGAAATTTTTTTTCGAAATTTGTTCGAAAGTATTCCGAACGAACGAATTTCGAAAAAAATTCAAAAAATCGGATTTCGAACGAACGAAATATGAAAAAAATTTCGTTCGACGAAATTTCGAACGAACGGAATCTGAAAAAATTTCGTTCGACGAATTTTCGAACGAACGAAAACGAAGGAAAACATTTTCGAAAAATCTTTCAGAAATTTCGTTTGTGTACAACGATGCTGCCGACCAGGGGTGTGCGGCAAAGGAATTTAAAATTTCGGCAAACGGCAACAGCAACGGCAAACCCCAAAAATGACCGGCAAACAGCAAAACGGCAAATGGCAAAATTTGTTTTGTGCTATAATACACCAACATTTGCGTACAAGGGAGGGTTGCCAACTTTGGATGGAGTTTCGGGTTGCAATTTTAATATGTTCTAGGGGGAGGACAGTGTTCCCCGATCTCATGCTCAGAATCTGCTAAATGCCTCAGGCAGTCCCTGAAAAGGTCAAAATCTGATCAAGGCCAGAACGGTTCGGCCGAAGCGAGTAGAGCCAATTTAATGATTGAATTACCTTTAGATGTGTTTACAATAGATGTGGAAAATTTTAGTGCATTGATTCTGTTTAGATCAGACATTATGCATTGTTCCCCGAATTCTGATCTATTCTGAACATACACAAAGGTAATTCGATCGTTTAATCAGCTCTACAAACTTCGGCAGAGCCGTTCTGGCCTTGTTCAAGTTTGCAGACTGCCTGAGGCATTTAGCAGATTCTGAGTGTGGGATATCGGAACACTGTCCTCCCCTAGAACATATTAAAAGTGCATCCCGAAACTTCATTTGATGTAGGCAACCCTTCCTTGTTAGTCATGTCGTATTCCATGCAATATCTGCCAGTTACTATAAGGCTGGCGTTTCAATAGCCTTTACAGGAAAAAAATCCTTTTTATCAGAAGCTACTTGAGAGTCTCAGTTGATCAGTAGTCACTATCAGGATCAACAAGGCTGTAAGCTTCTCCATCGCCGGCGATAATTCTGTTAGTTCCTCTCCATTTGAAGTTTCCGTACAAATCAATGCTAGAGATTCAAAAGATGGGCGTCTTCTTGAGCAGTGCAAAGTGTGACAGGCCTGCAAAGGATTTTCTGAAAGGAGTCTGCGGCCAGCGCGTTCCAGCCTAGTCGATCCGGGGGAGATCAGCAAACCGTAAGCAAGCTTGGTGCGATGGGAGTGTGCGCCAACCCATAGACTATGGACGATACTGATACCACAATCAGGTGCGAATAGAAGGGTGAACACGCGATGATTGGTCGGATTGATGGCGAGAGACAGTTCACACCCCGATCAGCAGCGCGCGGTTTAGGTCACAACCGGAGTCAAATTTTTTACTGTTAAGTAGTAGGCTCAAGGATTTCAATTTCGCTCACTTCAAACTACGATTGAATGGCTACCCTTGTGAGGCTACAGGAATGGAGTGAGACTAGTCGAGTTGAATGTAATGCTCACGGTAAAAGCAGCTTTCGAATTTTCAAATCAAGAGCTCCGAGGGGCATGTTTATCGAATGCACAGAATAAGGGGCGTTTGACTGGTACACGCGACGCGCGCGACGGAAGTCCGCTGCGCTCACTTCGTCGCTGGAGCGCCGCGTGCAGTGCGCTAGCCAGCTGGACTGTTCTTGGGCTCTTCCCTTTCTGCGTTTTCGGCCTGCAAGCTGGCACGAGGCCAATTACAGCAACAATTTCGGCTAGAAACAAGCAATAAAAATCAAAATTATACGGTCCCAAAACTAGAATGGGGTTTACCCGCCCCACTCACCTCCCCTGTGGCTACCGAGGACGTGGGTGGAGCGAGTGCACCACGTTCAAGTTTCGGGCCGTATATTGCTATTGGTTGCTCGTTTTGAGCCGGTTTCCCACACTGTTGTTGCAATGCGCCTCGAACCCTTGGATTTTTGGTGAAAAGTTGAATGCGGTTATAATCGTTGCCGTCGAAGATTTTTAATTTTTTCATCTTCACACCATTTCCTAGTAAACTCAGCTCTGTCATTAAGTCAACCTATCATTTAGGCTAATGATCCCGAAGTCGAAGATATTATTGACCAATGCCTTTAATGACCGCTGTGAATATTGTTCAACTTTTAAAAAGCCGTACAAAGTGTTTGCAGAATTTATAATTTTCCTGTACCAATTATTACCATCAGCCAACCAACCGACTATAAGTGGGCCTAATACACGAGTTCTCCACTGGTTCATATGTCTAAATAAGTCTGTTTTTGAGCTACAGCTTTGATTGAACTTGGTTTTGTAATCCTAGAGCTTGCAGTAGTCGGTGTGCCTCTGAAAAAGGTTTATGTTGCAATTTTGGCATTCCTAAATGGTTAAGAAATTGATGATTGAAAAAAGACATCTGGAGGCTCCCAAACAATCCAGAACTCGAACGAACTCTTCCGATTACCTAGTTGAGATGTTTTCATAAGTTACCGATTGAAAGGGTACAATTATACCATTGAATGGGCCGGAACCAGAAGCTGGAACTAGTCAAAATCATTATTTGTAGCAGCTCCGAGTCGCAGACCAACACACAGACTGCAGTGAGGGCAAATCCTGTTGTTTCAACGAATTTTCGCCGAAAATTTGCCGTTTTAGACGAAAATTTCGGCAAACGGCAACGGCAAACCCCAAAAATGGCCGGCAATCGGCAAACGGCAATCGCCGCACACCCCTGCTGCCGACCCATTGGACCACCCCGCTCAAGTCATATAACAGTTGTCCTGCGTTCGTTTCTTCAGAAGGACAATTGCGGATTTCTTGAATATTTATCGCGAAAGTTTATCACATCCAAGCATGTGCATTGGCCCACCCTAGTTTCGTTACCTAAAAATGTTCCAATCGCAAAACAGTTTGTCACGTTAAGTTTAACGTTTTTTTTTCGCAGATCCCGGAAACACCAAACTGTGTGACGCGGTCAGAAGAACGCCACTTGACCAGCTCATACTTTTTTCTAGTGTCCTCATGTATGGTCAACGAATAAAATGAGAGAAAACGAAAAATGTCGAAGGAAAATCTTTTTAGCCGTGTTCTTTTAAGCGCTTATACTTTTCGGCCACTTGTATTCAGTAAGCGATAATTAATACGTCTTGTCATAACAAAAGCAACAACTTTGATGCAGGATTTAGTTACCACTTTGCCAGTGACCTGAACATGTTATCACACGTTTAGCGAGGCATTATCGCGGATTGCTATAGTGTTGCTGCCATCTGTTTCCGTTATCTACCTGCACTTATCCTTTCTAACATGATTCCCTCTTCTTCGGTTACAGATGCAATCGCAAGTCGCTAGTATATCACCACGGAAACTCGTTGTGCTTTGCAAATCACATTCACTGGTCGGCTACCGTGCAATGACTGAACGCGATTGCGTCAGCGGCCTTTTAGCGCGATTCATCTGTAAGATCGAAAACGCTCTCGCGCACACTTCGTTATTGTTCGATTGGAACAGGAATGGTATTCCACTGGGGTATTCCTTCAAAAATTCTGGGTTAGCTCAACCACGTGGCAATGCGTTGCGACAGTGTAAAACAGAAGAAAAGCAAATTATATGTATGTATATTTGATGAGAATTTAGGTTTCTGGCAAAAGTAACGATTTGGCAATGCCACTTAGAAGTCAAAAAAAGTTTCACGAATGTCTTGAAGTATCTTAAAAAATGATTTGGTGTAAAATAGCCTGAAGTAATATGAAAACTAGGAAATGAAGTGGAATAACTGAAAATGCGATTTGGCGGTCAATCACAGACCAACCATTAGGTTGGCGCAAAAGTTTCCTGACTATTCACGGCTTTGAATAAAAAACATCATTTTCAAAAACAAAAGGCTCACCCAACAAAATCGTCACATCTAAGGATTCTTCGTCACCGATTGGGTAGATCATGAGTTCCCGACGCGTAGAACTCTGGCTGTTTCGAGTCGAAGTATTCTTCTGAGACCATTTTGACCTCGTCATCGTTAGTGAACTGTTTTCCATCCAGGAAGTGCTGCATCGAACGGATGATGGTAGTCGGAAGGGGCAAGATCTGGGCTATATGGAGGGTGAGGAAGAACTTTCCAGCCCAGGTCCAGCAGTTTCTGTCGGGTTATTCGAGATACGTGTGGCCGAGCATTATCGTGAAGAAGGCGAACAGTGGACCTGGGCTGGGAAGTTTTTCCTCACCCTCCATATAGCCCAGATTTCGCCCCTTCTGACTACCATCTGTTCCGCTCGATGCAGCACTTCCTGGATGGAAAACAGTTCACTAACGATGACGAAGTCAAATTGACCTCAGAAGAATACTTCGACTCGAAACAGCCAGAGTTCTACGCGTCGGGAACTCATGATCTGCCTAATCGCTGGCGAAGGATCCTTGGATGTGATGATTTTGTTGGATGAGCCTTGTTTGTATTTGAAATAAATGTTTTTTATTCAAAGTCGTGAAAGGTCCGGAAACTTTCGCATTAACCTAATACTTAGAAGTAGTGACAGGCGAGGCACTGGATTTTACAAGCTTCTTCGTAAACTTGTCAAAGCAAAATCAAGCACGATATGGATTGAAGCGTTGCGTTCACCTAGCCTAACCTATGCTGATTCTTCATATTACAGCAAGATATTTCAAGAAATTTGTGAAACTTTTTTTACTCCGCGGAATCGCTAAATCGTTACTTTCGCCAGGAAGCTAAATTTTCAGAAGTCTCACAAGCTTTCCCCGAAGGTTCCCTTTCTGACTTGAATTTTGCTCCACAATTTTCAATTTGGAAAGATGAAACCTCTAACAGACGATATTGTCGTATGAGTACAATTTTTAAAACCTCAACGTAGAAGACACTACTCGTTGCCGCACTTTATGCGACAGTTGAAAATCGATGTTATTGATCAGTAATACTCGATATTGCGTGATGGGTAAATTTCCCAAACCAGTGACTCACAGCCATCACCAGTCAACGCTCATCGTGGCGTTCTGTGCAACAGGTGAAAAAATCGATATCATTTATTGGTAATATTCGATAAGGTTTGATGAGTAAAATTTTCAAACCGAGAGATCCATACCCATCAACAATCACCGCTACATGCAGCATTTTGTCAAATAAGCGTTAAAATCGACATTACTGATCCTCGATCGATGACGTGTCGTGGATACGAATTCCGACAAGTTCAGTACTTACCCGAATGACCTGTGTTAATTGGTTGTAGATTCACCCCTGGTCTTTACAGCCGTAGCATGCCCAAGCAGTTTTCGTGCTCCACGGCTAATTTGGAATGTAAACCCACGATTTTGAGGTACCCATCAAAGTGAAGTTATCTAGTTCAAATTGGAGTAGGAGCGACCTGCACCCATTTCCAGCCTCCTGTCTAAAAATTGGCATTCTGGCTCAATTTTAGGAGTACCAACAAGATCGTGAACGCCAGGGGTGTGCGTTAATGAAAATTTTTTTCTTTAATGCGTTAACACGTTAATTTTAGATTTTGTTCAAAATTCTTAAATATAATATTACCTGAACACATCGAAAATCGATAAATTATCAGAGGTCCCAGAATAAAATAGACCTTCAAATTACGTCAGCAAGACGTCGTGGAAACTGGGTGGGGCTTTAGATGACGCGGCCAGGACTCCGTCGAAAAGGGGTAGGCCTTCAGATGATGTCATGAAAATTAGGTAGGGCGTCAAATGACTTCAAGAGGACGTCATGGTAAGTAAGTACGGCTTTAGATGAAGACGTCGTGGAAAGTGGTTAGCGCTTCATAAGGGCGTGCGCAGCGTCGTATTAAGTCAGCAAAACTTAATGTAGAGCGTGCGGCGCGCGCTAGAAACAAAGTAGCGCTTTATGTAGAGCGTGCGCCGCTTTGTGGAATGTGAGTGGAGTTTCATGTGCAGCGTGCACTGTGTATTCAGCGATAAGCACTTTGTGTGAAGCATGCATTGTATCCTGCGAAATTGTTTATCAGGATGCCGTGTAAAGTGAATAGGGCTCCAGAAGGGGTGTCTGGAACGTCTTGGCAAGTGGTGTGCTACACTGTGTGACATACCAGGTTGTTTAATAGGTTTTGTCGTTCGATGGCAGGGGTGTGCGGAATTTTTTTGAAAAATTTCAGAAAACAGAAAAGAGAAAATCGAGTTTATCAGAAAACAGAAATCAGAAAACACAAAGGCCAAAGCGGCCAGAAAACAGAAATCAGAAAACAGAAAATTTTCAGTAAAAATACTCATTGCATTTTAACTTTTTTTCAAGTGAAGAGTGGATGTAATTCTAAATGCCTTTGTCATGTTTGTAGTATAATATCTACGGAACAGCACAGATGACCTATAAAGGCACAGTCCAAGCTCAGGGACGAAATCTGAGATTTCGATAATTGTGGAGTAGACCCACCCCATATAATGCTTGCCAAGTGCGAGCTCTCAGTTCCTCCGAATAAGCGAGATATAGGAGGAAGCCACCCTGGGGCGCCCAACTCGGGAAGCCACTTTGGCCCGCCCTTTTTACGATCTTTCGAGCTCACCATTGGCGAGATGAACGATGCTTTCCGATCAAAAGCCCCGTTCTTCCCTTCATTCTCAGCCTCTCTCTTCATTCATGCCAGCTCGCATGCAGCGGTTGCAAATGACGAAAGTTACAAGCCTCGGGCAACTCGTCCACCATGCTTCGGCAGCTCAATTTTTGAGGGACCATAACTCCGTTCCCAGGGGGTCTAGAGCGATTCCAGAGACATCATTGGAATCAGCGTGGGACCGTTCTCAAGATAGACAGAAAAACAGAGAACCGATTCTGAAGTTGGACTGTGCTTATAAGGCATTGATAGTAGCAATGATGTGTCAGTGACGGATACAACATCATTAAAGACACGCTAAGAGTCTTGGCCGAGAAATAGCCCACCAGGCTCAACAACTAATTCTGTCGAGTATTTCTTGAGTATTTCTGTATTATTTCTTGGCTGCTAGGTGGCTGCGACCATGTTGTTCGCGAAATAACCGAGGAATAACCGAGAGAACATGGGTAGTTGAACCGGCGGCGGTGTTGACATCCAAATCTGCCTCAACAATGCGTCTTACACTCCCCTTTGCGAGCATTTTTTCGCGGCTGTTTCTCGACGACCATTATTTGACGCCTATTTCGCGGCAACCAGGGTGTTAGTAATCTTGTCTTTTAATACGAGTCAAACACGCGCTCTTGACCGTTTGTTGACCATAAATCAGCCACAGCTTAGCCGGTAACTAACCATCTCAGTAACAAGGATCACCTCGTTTCCCAAATGTAAAGTATGCGCTGCGTAAAGGCACAGGACACCCAAAAAATTAATTTTCAGATTTCATGCTTATCTTGGAGAGAGTCACACGCTGATCACAGTGGTATCTCTGAAAATGTCCAAGAGCTCCTTTGAACAAAGTTATGGCTGTCCAAAGATGCCAAGATTTTGAGGGTGAAAAATTGGTGGACGAGTTGTCTCAGGCCTGTATTTCTCTTCATTCGCAAGCGTTGTGCGAGAGGGAGACAAGAGATGGAGACAGTCCGGCAATGGACTGAAGAACGGTGATTGGTTAAGAATTCATCCATCCATCCAGTCGATATCGAGGTCGAAAATCCGGAAGGGGGTCGGGCCTGTGGTGGTGAGCGAAGGGGGTCGGGCCTGTGGTGGTCGCTTATATCTCGCTTATTTGGAGGAATTGAGATCTTGCATTTGGCACGTGTTATACAGGAGGGGTCTCCTACACAATTACATGAAAATCTCAAAATTCATATCTGATAGTGTACTGTGCCTTTAAAGAAACGCCACCACTAAACAGTAAGTCATGTAAAAAGCGATGAACGCATCCCCATTCTCTTACAAACCTTTAACTCATAACAGCTCGCTGAGGTTTTTGTAGACCACTGGAAACGATTCGATCTCATCGATCATTATAATTGCAGGACAACACATGGAGAGTTGGGAGTTGGAGTAAACCACGGAATTTTCTCAATTTCCAGGCAATAAATTGAAAAAGATTGACGATTTGTACATTTTCTTGCAGCTGCTTTTTTGTACTATACTATCTGTATAGGACATGATTAAAAAACACCAGATAAGGGTAAACTGCATTTTCTCCTTCAATCTTATGTTATAAACAACAAATTGGTAATGCAATAATCATGCTTACTTTGGTAGCCCTTGTTTCTACATAGAGCGAGAAAAAGAAATTATAAAAGTGTGCGTTTTCCAGAAATCAAAGCTAGAAAAAGAGTTGTGTTAACCGCTCACAAAAAGTCCTACGTAAGACTTTTCGCGCGACCGTTCTTCGTCTCTCCACCGCAGGTGTATTTCTCACCATTTGCCAAAGAATCTTCAGCCCGTGGTTCGCTGTGTTCGCCGCAGAGTGAAATTGTATTTGAAAACCGCTCACTGACTACGCAATTTTTCATTTCAAAACAGGAACAGCAGTTTCTAAGCTAAGGTTTTCGCCTTCCCCCACTTCCAATTTTAAGAATAAGCCCTTATTGTTCGTATTGCATAAGAATAAACCTCTCTCGTACCATATTTGCTCCCAAAGGAGCTGGCGATCTGCTACCCAATGACCGCGTGATAGCCACCCGCTTAGCGGCGGTCAACTCGCGGCAAACATGCAGATTACTACGACCCCAGCTATTTTCCGAACACGACCTTGTTCTCGACTATTATGCGAAAATCAGGCATTTTGTGGCTATTTATCGGCTATTGCTCGGTCAAAACTCAGAGCACTCACCCGTATGGTAGAACCTCAGCGCAAGGAGGGTTGCATTCTAGGACAGGTATCGGGTGGAACCCCTTGCTGTCAGCAGCAGCTGCTGCGTACAACTAACTACAGCAGCTGCTGACAAGGGGGGTTGAATTCGTGCTCTGCCCTGGGATGCTACCCCTATTGTGCCAAAGTACTACCCTACGAGTACGTTAGCAGGGTTTGCGATAGAAACGATTGTTGACTTTTCTCTATAAGAGTGCAGGTCTGGTCATCACAAAAGTGAAAATAAGGAAGAATTTGCGTAAAAACGCACAAAACCAGGTCAGAACGGCTAATTGGTGGGTGTACGCACACCCCCGACTAAAAGGGCTTTTTATAAATGCGTATTTTCCGCGTTCTATTTTGCCGCTCAAAAACTTAGCAGTCTCTCGGTGTCCAGCAACTACTTTAAATGCAGTATAAAAGACGACAAAACAAGCAATTGTAGATATCTAGTTGATTGGTGGCTGGCTGAGACCCAGCAATAGCTTGTTTTTGAGCGTTTTTCTTCTCCGACTTTCCACTTATTTTAAATTTTGTGATGACCAGGCCCTTCTCAAAAAATACCGCAACAAACTTTTTTATCGCGAACACTACCCTTAACAGCAATCGCACCATTGAACATAAATAGTACCTCGTAAAACACTAGATGAGCTGCGCTGTTCCACAGATCCGGATTTTGTTGATTTTTTTTCTGTTTTTCGCAGATTTTTCAGAAAACAGAAATCAGAAAACAGAAAGGCCAAAACGGCCAGAAAACAGAAATCAGAAAACAGAAATTTCCGCACACCCCTGTTCGATAGGAGGGCGTTGCTACCAGCCCAAAATTTCGTTGTTTTGTCGGTACACTCTTCACATGAACGTATGTGAAGTTTCATTTCAATCTCAATCCCGGTTTTGCAGAAGGAAAAATCCTTTCTCATCAGGACAATGCACCGTGTCACAAGAGCATTTTAACAATGGCTAAAATCCATGAATTGAAGTTCGAATTGTTGGAGCATTCACCGTATTCACCAGATTAAGCCCCCAGCGACTTCCATTTGTTTTCAGAACTAAAAAAATTTATGCGTGGCAAGCGTTTTTAATCAAATGAAGAGGTCATAGCGGCTGTTGAAGCGTATTTTGCAGACCTTCCGGATTCTCCTTTGAGGGATGGGATCCACAGATTGGAGGATTTTTGGAGCAAGTGTATTAATGTTCAGGGAGATTATACTGAACAATAAAGTGTATTTTGAACCATAAAATTATGTTTTTCTTATCGAACGACAAAACTTATTGAACAACTTGGTATGTAGGATGATATTCTAAAAATAGGCTCAAAAACTCTATAGTCTACGGCGTTCGCCGCACTGCGGATTGGTTTTTCATCTGTGCACACTTGACGCAGATATTATCCCGTTTCCCGGTCTAGTCTATAGTGCGATCGATAGAATTTTGTGCATTTCCTCGTAATGTGAAGCTGTCGGCAGAATATCGATTGGCATACATTTTTAGGCAACACCCTCGCCACTGGTTGAGCGGGAACGGCTGTGCTGGAATGAGTTCCATGCACATTGATTACCGACCAACCGCTTATCATTGATAAAAAAATTTTCAGCTCTTGATGGACTACACACGTGTGTCTTCACGTGTTCAAAAACGGGCAGTCTTTATGTCTATGGCAGAATATAGCAAGGTGAGAAAAAAATCTGCGTCGACCGTTTATATGCAAAAAGGGCTTGATAACTACCGCAGTAGGACGGCTATTTACTGTATAATCACACGCCATTTGATACAGTGATGATATGCTCAAGAGTATCAGCAACCCGGTCTTCAATCCCCGCTCCCACCCTCGTTTGATAGCTTAATCTACCGCAGAAAGGTAGATTAGATATCACATTCCCCTTTTTGGAACACGAATTCGAGTTATCCGATATTGAGAAGAAATAACTAAAATAAATTAACAATGGAATGAGCAACATTGAGGTCGGCGATATATTCCACAGCAAGCTAAAATTGACCGCGACGCAAGCCGAAGCGACGTGCACGGCTCCAGTTTTGAAGTTTTCCATTGAAACAGATCAATCAGTGCCGTAATTGCCGCAATTAACGAACCCAGATTAACGCGATTTTAGGACTTTTTCGTTAAGCGTTAATCGTTGATTTTTCAGAAAAAAATCGCGTTAACCCGATAATGCGTTAACTTGTTAACGTTATAACGCACAGCCCTGGGGCGGCATGCACGTACGCGACGGGTTAGGTTGGGGTTAGGCAGGGTTTGAGGCGTCGGCGCGTTTGATCATTGCCGTGCGAGTGCTGGAGATAATCAATAGTTGGGATCTCAACGGGGTTTCGGCTGCCCCACCCTCTTACGTAGGGTTTGCAAGGGAACGATTTTTCAGTGCTAGCCTAACCCCCTTTTAGCCCTCGCGCTGCTATCATGAAACGCACCGACGCTCCAACCCCTGCCCAACCCAAACCCAACCCGCCGCGTACGTGCATGCCGCCCCTGGTGCCGTATGCAAAAACGCGACGTTTGGGGCAGGGCCGTGCACTCGGCGCCTTTGAAGATCGCCGATGCTCACAATACTGGACATGCCTACCGTAGTTGCTCAGACATTGGGATTGGCGGACCGCCGACAATTGCCAAGCGAGCAAAAACCATTCGCGATGTCGGACGACATGTGGATCGAATCCACACCGCAGTTGTGCCCGAGGAGCAGTTCGGCCGGCACACGCGACGCGCGCAACGGAAAAACGCCGCACGTGCGCGTCGCCCTTGCGGCGCGTTAACCACGAGCTCTCAAAAATACTAGTTACTGTTCCACTTTAGCCGTTCCCTTTTATCATTTTGTGCATTCTATTGATGTTTTTGTTGTGTCAGACGTAGGGTCGGCGTCGGAATCAATATCGTCATCTCCCACTCCGTTCCGAGAAGCAAACAAAAAGCTGTGAGAAAAATTATATGAAAGTGCGAATTCTGCTGAAACGATTTTACGAGAAGCGAACAAAAAAAAGTAAAACGAAAAAGAAAGTACATTGTAAACAAAAAAGAATGAACAAATTGCAAAACTTGATTAAGAGGGACGGATAAAATGGAACAACAACTACTTTTCTTGACGGCCCCCGATTAACGCTCCCCAAGGACGACGCGCGCGCAGCGTTTTTCCGTCGCGCGCATCGCGTGTGCGAGCCGAACTGCTTCTTAGTCACACCCGCGGTGTGGATTCGATCCACATTCCATGTCAGACAGCCATTAGCCAGCGGTTCGCCAAAACCCTGCCAGCGGTCCGCCATGACGTTGGCCGACCGCTGGCAGTCGCTAGGCTATTACCTGGCAGCCCGCTGTTGAGCAATCATTTGGCAGCGATCCGCCAGTCTCTTGGCAGTCCGAATGAACACTTTTTGGACTGAATCGCCTTATATACTGGCTGGGCTTATCAATGAAATCAGAGATCAAACTATAACACGTTAAAACGTGAGTAGTCGTCAACTTTCTCAAATGCCAGTCATGTCACGGCCCAACGCCAAGCGAAGACCACTGGGCGGTTAGGCGCCGGCCGAGTGCCGATTGGTTAATAACTGAGCTTCCATGCGCTCGCTAATTTCGAGGTTTGATTGCCCTTGCCAGCTAAATGCAAGTTTTCAGGCAGCTGGCACATTTTCGCCAGCGGTCCGCCTCTAGCTCTAATTCAGATGCCAAGGATGAGCCGGCTGTCGGCCTCGCAATTGCCAATTGCCAGCTGACTGCCAAATAGCACTGAGCTGTTGGGCAACTGGCACATATTTGCCCGCCGTCAGCCGCTGGCATCAATTGACATGACGAGTGTATGCCAAGTGTTGGCCTGGGGACTGCCATTGGCCAGCTAAATGCCAGCTGTCACCCAGTTGTTGAGCAACTGGCGATTTTTCGCCAGATGTCCGCTGCTCTCAATGTTTGAGTGGTTGCAAGTCAAGACACGTATGTCGTGCGCCAGTAGTCTTCCTCGCTGTGCCCTAGCCGCCCCAGCTAGGAACTTGGGGTACAGCGGGAAGACTGTTGGGGCACGACGTACGTGTCTTGACTTGTAACCAACTACGATAGACATGTCCTGTATTGTAAGCATCAGCGATCTTCAAAGGCGCCGACTGCACTGCCCCTGCCCAACCGTCGCTTCCTTGCATGCTGCCCCTGATGAACGCCGTCTGAAAAGAAAAAGGAGAAACACCAAAACCGAGCGGTTTTCTCGATTTCTGTCGAACATAAGGAAACCATTCCAAACAATTTTTGGGTAGTTACACCAACTTTTCACGCTCTTTTCAATGCAATATAAAGCTAATCTCTGAGTTCACTGTGAAGTGACATATTGGAAAAGCGGTTGCGCGCGAGGCCATTTCAAAGCCAATATGGTGCACCACAGTTCCACTACATTTCAGTGAGTGCGCTACCTGCATATACTAACAACAGCCAAATCAGTTTAACAAATGCACCTTATCTACAATATCACGTTCAAGCCAAATCCTATGAAACCGGTTCTCATCATTTAACAACAATGCTGAGCCTTAACCTTATCTGCGGAGCCCAACTGTTGGGAATTCATGTTGGTTTTTAGACGACTACCCCTGTATGTTCTCACCCAATGATCGACCCCCTTTTGATTGAGCGAGATTGAAACAGGTGCGACGGTAGGGTTTTTGTGCACACCGAACAAAGTCCATGTGGCCGCTATCGATAACATTTCGCTACGTGTCACTCCCCCCCCCCCCACGCGGCAAGGTTAAACCTGCTGCGGTGTGTCATCATCTATGCCAGAACTCTTTTAGTGTCATCATTTTTGCGTGAGAACAGGAAATAACATGTCGTTTTTTCATACCGGCAAACAAAATTGTACGTCGAACGACATCACCATAGAGATTGCATGTTATACTTTACTACAGTAAACACCAGTAACCATCTATAATCGGAGGGGAATTCCGGAACGCCGTTTCAGACAACCGCTGTTGCAGTACCAGAGTCAAGCGTCGCGTTGGATAAATTTTCAAAATCAGAGCGACAATCCCCTTCATCTATTTTTTTTCTAATATCTCTCCAAAATTTTAGCCATATCCTCCGAGGCGCGATTTCTGGGCAGTTAATATTTGATGGCTAAAACAGTTTGACGCTGAAAATTTGTTCAGTGGTCGGGCTAAAGCGTCTGAAACCTGTGCAATGACCCTTGGGTGACCAAAAATAGAATTTTCTGGATATCTTTACCAAGTTTTCATTTTTGGTCCGAAATATTTTGCGGTCTTCCCCTAATCTTCATTTTTAGGTCAAAATTTGTGCGACCTCCCCCCCCCACCAGGGGTGTGCGTAAATGAAATTTCAAATTTCGTAAATCGTAAAACGTAATTACGACAAAACCACCGTAAATCGTAAATCGTAAACAGCAATCAATAACAATAACCACTAAAAACATGATTGTGTTGAAACAAGAGAAACTACGTACTGCCCACTGTTTCACGTACTAAGTACATATCAAGTTGCGTTCAGTATTTGATAGCTAACCATGTTTAAGGTGTATGGTACACTTGATCGCTGTCATAAGCGACAGGCGTAGAATCTAGCACAAATCGCGCGGGACCTGCATCGGAGCAGCGGCATCGGTTGCCGTAGGAACAATTATGGCGCGTCAGCCGCAGCGACGTGTCCGGAGGGCTGACATACTTCAAATGTGCCGAAGCCTGTCGCTGTGCAGCGCACTGTGAATGCGACAGGTTTAAAGATCGGGAGCTCCGCGACAGCCGGTCGCTGTCGCTGTGCAGAGCAACTCCTTCCCAGATCTTGAGAAAACTGCAAGTCCGATTCAGCTGTTCGCGTATCTGCTGGGCAACAGACGCAATTATACTCGTGATGCCTCTCCTTGAACGCTAAAGTCGTTGTGAGCGTTAAGCCAAAATCACCGTATCTAAGCAATTCTCAACAGCCGAATTTGAGAACTACTCCCGTTTGCTTGCGGAACCGCAACACCGAATATACATACAGTCGGCAGGGATCGCACTCATATGCTGTATATTATGTACTTCGAGTTCCCTACTGAAGGTTGGCTCAAACTCGGTGCACGTACGTTAGAAAATATGGCACCGAGCTTGCACCAACCTTCAATAGAGATCGCAAAGTATCAGTCCGATCCGTGCCAACTCTATATTATCTAGAGCACAATATCGGTCGCCCAGCACAGGCTATTTTTTCGTATATCCACTAAATCACTTGCAGAATCGTAGCTTTATGGTGACGATACGGTAGATTCTCAAAGGAAACGTAAGCAAAAAACCGCTTTCAAATTTTTGCCGCTTTGTGTAGTTTAGTCCCCATAGTTTAGTAAAGAATGTAGCCAACGCGCCCCACCGAACGCTCGCATTAGTGAGAGATAACGGTTCCACAAAAAGGGCGAAGATGAGCGTTTAAACTAGCAATGGCGCCTTTTCGGAGTGTCCGTTTGCTGCGGATGAGAGAAATCAACTAGAGGAAACGATTTTTTAGCTTCAAACTTTCGGAATAAAAAAACGAATCCACGTGATGATTTTCGTGAACTCTGAGTAGCCGTGATCTACTCAAAAGGCGGGCTAAGAGCACTATTTGAAGCAATCTTTTGTTTGATTAGACTGCCTCGCTCGATGTTTTGACGCTAATCTAGTTATGGGAATCAGGAAAGTTGATCTTCATGAAAAACTCGGAGACGAAGTTCCTCGTGAAGAGTGATTTTAGATTGCATTGCGTCGTAGGCGACAGCTAGTGAGACGTGAGCGGCGAGCAACGCGGATCTGTTAGCCAGCGCCTCCAACTCAAAAATTCCCCGCGATCGTTCACGGATAGAATCCATTCGGTTTCTGGTAAGGGCCGAGAGGATACTAGCATGGGGCTATTGCGGAAAGACCGCGAGATTCTGGCAGTCTCGAACCGAGAGCGTACCGCGTTCGCTCATCGATGCTCTATAACGGAACCGCGAGGAATCGAGCTTGGGCCTATCACGGAACGATCGCGAGATTCTACCAGCTTCAACCTGAGGGCAAATCGTGTCTATAAATTGATGTATTCGGGTTGTTACATCGCGGAACCGCGATGAACCGAGCCCGGAACTATCGCGGGACGGTCGCGAGATTCGTCCAGCCTCCACCCCATTACCACCAGTACCGCATTCATGCCCTCTCTGTGTTTCAGCCGAACGGGTGTTGCTTATCAGATCAACACGAAGCTATAAGGTATTGTCCGTGCCGTATTTCGCGCTGCTTTACAAATCTGCACAGTGTGAGAGCGCGGAACCGGGAGGAAACGATCACGGTGTCATCGCGGATCACGGGTGCATCACGGTACTAGCGCCGTAAACTTGGTAAAGATCGCGGAATCATCATGGTACGAGCACGAGAAAGTCAACGGACAGGTCGATTGGGTAACCATCGCGGAACGGACGCGGATCAAAGGACTAGGGGGAAACGAACACGGTACCACCGCGGATCGCGGAAGCATCACGGTGCTAGCGAGAAAGATTCTCTCAGAGTTATAATGATAGAATCACGTTAAAGAATGGTAAAGGGATCGTGCTGTAGTAACACGCCTGGGTTGGCCCCATCTCCTGATCAAAAACATTAGTATACGCAAAGTGGGATTAGAGCAGGTCAATCGGAGATGTCTTGTGGTTTACTTCCATTGCATGTATTTTTATTTACGAAAAATTACGATTTACGGTCCAAAATGTCGTAAATCGTAAACCGTAATTACGCACACCCCTGCCCCCCACCCCCGTCGCGATATTTTGCATACCCGCTTGACCCTGTGCAGTACGCAGCTCGAAGATAGTCATGTTGGGATCACTCGGCCACAGTACGATTAATCGTTGTCCTGGTACTATAATCTCCTCCTGGATGGGGGGGGGGGTGGGGTGCAACAGCCTTTGTCTACAACTGCGGGCCGAATTTTCGTACCGAGAGCAGCAGGTACATATTCAAGAAGAAAAAACCGCCGTGGTGGGTAAAGGGTCTTAGAAAATACAACGCGCTAGTTTAAGAGTGTTCGCGATGAAAAACCTATTCTTTTCTGTTGCGAAATCGGAAGCTTTCGGGTTTCCATGTAAAGAAGAACAAGGAGAAAAGAAGTGAATGAAAATAGAGTGCGGCAGACGGCACATTGAGGCGTTTCTTCCAATGGGCTACTAAAGCCTAGTTTTGACTGCATCGCTGCTGTTTTTCATCGCAGCGATTTCACACCCGCTGCTGCAGCGATGTGGCAGCGGCAGCGATTCTGTTCATAGTGCATAGCCTCACAGATGATCGAAAAAATTCAATCAATCAGTGAAATTAATGGCTGATAGTTATCAATAACACGTTTCGACCTGTAAACACTGGCCTTGTCATGGGAAAGGGTCAACGTTCACTAGACGAAACGTGTCATTCGCTGGCGATCGCTCCATCGCTGCCATTTTGGCCGCGATGGAGCGATGGTCAGCGACCATTGAGAATCGCTCTTCAAGCAGCGATGCAGTAAAACATAGGATTTCGTCGCCGCGACCCAGCGATGTAGGACGTTTGCCACGAAGCGATTACAATTGGAGCGGCTTTCCATTGCGCGCGATGAAAAAGGAACAGTTGTCCCTCGCATGGCCGCAGCGACCACCTGCAGTCAAAATTAGGCTTAACTCATCGAAGAACCTTCGCTCTCATTATTCGTTCGCGTGTTGCTCAGAAACACTTGGGAAAAAAGCGTCAAAATAGGGGGAAATGTTGGGAACTGAGGCCAATGGTACACTTTTGCGACACTCAGTCGAGTCGTTCTGCACAGCGACAGCGACAGTGGCAACGACAGTCATGGGCACATTTGTTGTATGTCAGCCCTCCGCGACACGTCGTTGCGATGGACACGCGGCAACTGTTCCTACGACGGCCAGTGCCGTTGCTGCTATGCTGGTTCCACCACGATTTGTGCTAAATGTCATGACTCTCATTCATGACGGCGACAATTTATGCCATTGGCCTAATGGTGTTTCTATGCCAATTTATATGAAAAATGTTGTTCGATTGTACAGTATATGTACATTGGATCCGATTCGGATTTTTTTGGATATCCGTCCCAATGATTTGAAATTTTGACGATTCGGTATCCGAATCACCGAAAAAGGGCCAAATCCGAATCGAACCAAAATCCGAATCATCGAAAAAAGGCCAAATCCGAATCGAACCGAAATCCGAATCACCGGAAAAACGACAAATCTGAATCGAACCGAAATCCGAATCACCGAAAAAACGGCAAATCCGAATCGAACAAAAATCCGAATCACCGAAAAACGGCAAATCCAAATCGATTAGGTCTCCGATTATCTGAAAAGCGTAACGATTCGGTTCAGTCCTGCTACTTTTAGGGATCCAACAGTGACCCATAACGAGCCCCAGTCCAGGAATTCGGGTAACTTCCACCAACGGGCTTTGTGGTTGTTACGTCAAACGGCTAACGGAATGAAAAAAAATATTTTTTGTGAGCAATCCCAAAGTTCGTTAGAAAATGGCTAGTCGTTGACATCGCGCTAGAATTCAAGAATTAAATCAGGGTTGATATGTATTTCCCTGGTTGATGTGTGAGGGCAATGGTATACTTTTGCAACACGCGGTCGCGTCGCTCTGCGACAGCGACAGCCTCCCGTCCTCTCAATCTGTCGCTGTCGCAGTGCGCTGCACAACGACAGCAACAGTGGCAACGACAGGCATCGGCAGATTTGCATCACTTGTGCGACTTCTTGTCGGTCGAGCAACTTCATGGCAGGCTCAGTGGACCGGTCCCGACGCGGGTATGCAATAGTGTTACAAAATAGTAGCTCTAACTTCAAAAATTACTATTTCCGCCTCAAATCCCCTCGTCATAAACTGATCAGACGGTCATTATGGATGAAATCAGTTATGGTTCGACCAGGGTTGAGCAGGGTTGTGGCTCGCCACAACGGGGGGGGGGTCGTAAAAATTTTGGAAATTTTTGGTAAAAATTGAAAATTTTTGGGGGGTCGTAAAATTTTTGGAGAAAAATAGGTTTTTTCCGAGAGACTTGGTAAGGTAAAATGAGGTAGGATTAGTCAGTCGGGGGTGCATTGTCAACTATAAAAACGCAGATTATTAACAGAGAATATGTTTAAAACGTGTCAGACGCTATAGATGAGGACGAAGTCTGCGGAAACGGAACTCCTCAGTAAGGAAGGTAGCTCTATTTTTATGCTCAATGACACTAACATAACATCAACTACTTACAGTCCACGCCAATGGAAAAGAGCCAGCAGTGCAGTACACTAACTGAATCCTACATGTTTAGGTGAGGAGCTCTACGAGACGTGGCGGGGTCTCGTACGAGAGACCATCCCGCCAGTAAAGGAGCTGTGCCGCGAGAGCGTTATTTTGCCGCAGAGGTCTTCGGGGCGGCTGTGTTGGCAATATTGGTGTTCCTGGCTGCCGCCAACGTGATCTTCCATGTATTCTGCCTCACTGCAGGTACGATGATCCATCAAGGCCGGAAACTCCGCAAATACTGGCGGAAGGAAATATCCGTGAGGCAGTTTTATCAGCGTACTGTGAGAGGTTATAGCGATTATGCCCGTGCCAAGCGCGCCTTGCGGCAGGCGTACTCTGGGGAAGCTGAGGAGGGAAACCCTCCTCAGCTTTCCCAAAGTGCAATCACCACCGAAACGATCATCTAGGTGGGCGACAGAGTAGATGATATGCATTGGATCCGACTCATTGAGGATAATTGCAATATGGACTCCATACTGCAATTATCTTCAATGAGTCGGATCCAATGCATAGTAGATAAGGACGACGGGTCGTTTCGGGTGACGTTATGTGATCGTTTCCGGTGATTCCTGCTGCTGCAAGTGGTGCTAATATTTAGTATTTATTTGTTATGTTTGTTTGCACATACTAGTAAGTGATTCACTTGTTGTCAGATTTCGTAACCTAGTGTTTCTTACTGCTATTTGGCGTCTACTTGCATTGTATTGTTATTTGTATTCCGGTGTTTACTTGTTAAGTTTTGTAGTTATTATTGATTTTTTTGTTTATGTTGTCACTTTATTTATATAAAATAGAATACTATATTGTTTATCTCATTTTGTGATTTGGTTAGTATTCCACCACAATATCTCAAATTCTTAGCATATTTACAATTTGACACTAATTTAGGCTTAAAAAATTTTTGGCCCAGAGACCTCTTGAGGGGATTCGTAAAAATTTCGGACATTTTTGAAAAAAATTGAAATTCGGGGGGTCGTAACCTCGACGAAAATCGCCACAACGGCCTGCTCAACCCTGGGTTCGACCTGTGGTCGATGGAGAATCCAGCAGAAGGAAATACGCAATTTGCGGCAGAATACCGAAGTCAAAAAAGCTTTTTCCGCTTCGTTCTGAGTGTGTCCTTGAATGCTTTCAAGCTTCTTCTGCGGAGCAACAGACTGTCTTGAACGTCTTCTACATAGCCCCCCTCCTTCACGTTTTATGCTCATTGCGTTCACTAAAGCGTCTCCCCTTTTACTGTTGAAATAACTTTTGCGGACTTTAGATGTTACCCTTCGAGTATTGAGTTATTTCATGCCACTGTGATGTTTTTTTCCGCAGATTTCCCACATCTTGAATAAATAAATGACACTGTATTCGCTTCACACAGAGGGACACAAAAATTTATTGAAAAATCATTCCGTCATCTTCGAAGTGAGTTATAACCAGGGCTGAGCGGAAATCTTTTTCAAGATTCTTGGAACCGAAAACGAGTCAAATATTACTAAAAAAACCGGAAATGGAAATTTGGAAACGGAAGAGAGCAAAAAAATTATGGGTTGTCCCATTCTCATGTTTCGTCGCTGCTCATTCCCTGCTACTCGCATTCGATAACCTTTGGTTTCAGTCAATAAGTTAATTATCATACACACCACACGGATTGACTATGGGGCATTCCACGATTTGGAATCCTCGCTCCTGAAAAATCCGAAGAGGCAGTTCCAAAACTCACTCCGTGTATGAAGGTGTGCCATCGAAGCAGTGTAAAGCCTGTGCTACAGAAAGGAGTGAAGGATGTACCTGGTGTAGATTAGAGTGAGGATCGAATATTCGAGTTCGAATAATTATTCGAATTTCTCGAACGAATTTTTATTCGAACATTCGAATATTCGAAAAGTGTGAATATTCGAACATTATTCGAATTCGACTATTCGCAAAAGGTGAAAATTCGAACATTATTCGAATTCGACTATTCGCAAAAGGTGAAAATTCGAACATTATTCGAATTCGACTATTCGGAAAAGGTGAAAATTCGAACATTATTCGAATTCGAGTATTCGGAAAAGGTGAATATTCGAATATTATTCGAATTCGACTATTCGGAAAAGGTGAATATTCGAACATTATTCAAATTCGATTATTCGCAGAGGTGAATATTCAAACATTATTCGAATTTTAATACCCGAGCTGATTCAACAAAAAATATGAAAATCAGCTCTAATGTATGAAAGAATCGACATACCTTTCAAGGCTGAATTCATTTTCTTCACTACTCCATTGTTCCATTTTTCCGAACGCAAGAGCTAAATTTTTCCCTACACCGTCTGATGAGGCTACTAGGACGGTTCTAACAGGGGGAGCCACATGGCAATCAAACTTGGCCACGCCCATTTTTTCATGCCGCCGCGCAATGATAACACCAACCATAGCTTCGTTAGGTGGATACATGTACTCCACCAACCTTCACCCCTGGGCAGGCAAAGTGGAAACCTTCATCATTGGGAGAACCGGTGACAACCAGTGAAACGCCCCGAAAAAGAATGAAAGTGACCCAACACTCATGCAAGTCATTTTCAAGATTGAGTGGGTGTCACTGCCGGTTTTTCGTCCATAACTTGTCTGTGCTCAAAGATAGACCTTTGGTGAAAAGTTGTTTCCGGTATTCACATACAATTCTGCATTGAAAAACGTTTTCAGTTCTAAAAAATACGTTCCCCTTCTTCCAGCCGAATTCAGTTTATAATGTGCATTTTTTAGCCTGGAATTATTTGTTTTTCGTTCATGAATTTTTTGTGCGTGGAGAAACCTTTGGTGAAGCTTGTTTTCAAAATCTCGATGGAATTCTGCGTCAACTTGTGCTTCCAGTTTGGAAAAGTATTTTCTCGATCCTTCAGCCTAATCCATTTTACGAAGCACCGGTTTTCCGCCTATAAATCTTTAACCTTTGAAGATAGGGTTTTGGTGAACGTTGTTTTTGAAATCTACGTAAAATTCTGCGTCGAATGACATATAGGGTTCCTAACTTTGTTTGATTCATAAGCCAGCCAGGTCGGTGGAGCCGAGCCCCGTTGTTGGCTCCGGCAGAACTCTGCGTCTCCCATTTAAACCATAGAGGCGAGAGCACCCTATGGAGATAACTATGAAAATCGGCTTCACCGACCTGGCTGACTTACGGGGTCAGCAAAGTTAGGAACCCAATATATCATTCGACTCCGAATTTTACAGAAATTTCAGAAACCACCTTCACCAAAACCCTATCTTCAAAGGTTAAAAAGTTATAGGCGAAACATCGGTGCTTCGTAAAATGAGTTAGGCTGAAGGATCGAGAGAATATTTTTCCAAAATGGAAACGCTATTCGATGCAGAACTTTATGGGGATTCCGAAAACAACTTTCACGAAAGGGCCGTCTCCCAGGGTAAAAAAGTTATAAACGAAAAACTGATTGCTTTTAGTGAAAGAAACGTTAATTCATAGATTGGAATCGGCTGAGAGATTGGGAACGTATTTTCTCAAATTGAAAACATTATTTGACGCAAAATTTCATGAAGATTTCGGAAACAGCTCTGTTGAAAGATCCATCAAAAAGGGTGATTTGTCGACGTTTTAGATTTGGCCGTGCTATCTCGCCAGTCAGGCCACTTGTCCACTGCATATGGTCACACCAATTTCTCCGCGCCGCAACGCTTCTGGCAGGGTAGGAAACCCCGGATTGGTGTTATAATTGCGCGGCGGCACGGAAAAATGGACGAGCCAAAGTGGGATGGCAATTGGTACTCCCCCCCCCCCCCCCCTTCTAGTGATAGCACCGATTTGGCTAAAACTTGGCCAAGAGGCTTTTTTTGAGCTGTGGAATAAGAATCTCTTATCATTCTCGCAATTTTTAAAGGGTTAATGGCTCAGACAAAAACGCGCTCCACGCCCTGCTGAAAGCCGCCAGCGGGATAGTGGCCGTGGAGCGCAAAATCCGAAAGTTTTGTCGCCCACGGTAGTAGCTATCGCGGGGCGGTAGCGACTGTCGTGGGCGAGTAGCTGCTTCTTGCCCTGGTGATAAGCCCCTCTGAGCTTTTTGTTTTCAAAAATATACTCACGCACCGGTGCACGACGCGGCCGCACGCCAACACGCGATCCGGCCAGTGTACCGAGCACCAACTGGGGCCACCAGCGATTGAGCAGGGACTTCAGCGTCCAGGACCTTTTGTTCATGTTCAGCACCTCGAGCTCCTTAGGCTAAGTTAGAGCGGAAAAAATGATTTTGTAGCATTCTTTGCGTTGTAGCCCGCACAGGTTTAGAGATGAGTCGTGCCTTATTAATTTCATTTGTAGGTGGAAATAAGGCTTTAGAAGAAGAATTCAACTTGTTATTGCCGCTCACTTCGTAGTTGCGCGATATTGCTATGGATGCTTAAATTATTCGCCATTCGAATATTCGAATTTCGAATATTCGTTCGTTCGAACAAAAAAATGAACGAATTTATTCGAAATTCGTTCGTTCGAAATAAAAAATGAACGAATTTATTCGAAATTCGTTCGTTCGAAATAAAAAATGAACGAATTTATTCGAAATTCGTTCGTTCGAAATAAAAAATGAGCGAATTTATTCGAAATTCGTTCGTTCGAAATAAAAAATGAACGAATTTATTCGAAATTCGTTCGTTCGAAATAAAAAATGAACGAATTTATTCGAAATTCGTTCGTTCGAAATAAAAATTGAACGAATTTATTCGAAATTCGTTCGTTCGAAATAAAAAATGAACGAATTTATTCGAAATTCGTTCGTTCGGTCTCTTTTTAAAAAGTCCTCACTCTAGAGACTAGGTCAGAACTGTAGGTATAATGTCATCGGTAAGGGTCGGCAAATGCAGATATGACAGTAGTCAAACAATGCCGAGGAGTATCGGGGCCGTCATTGTAGCCAGAAGTCCTCTTGGTTACCGGAAAACGGTTCTGACAGCTAATTAGATGATATAACAACCCTTCACGAATTCAAATTCGATTGAAATTTTCTCTTGAAGTTGCATGAATATCAAAGTTGTTCTTGCTGAGGAACAGATACAATCCACGGCAACGGAAAAATTCGGTGGTGCGGTTGCGAAATTTAATGTAGTCATGGCTGGCACGGTTCCGAGAATCGATGATGGACAGCTTATATTTTTTTCAGTTAATTTTCCTGTGTTTCTCTTTTTTTTGTGTTGTTCTTGCATGTGTATATTGTTAATTTTTAGGTGTATTGTTTTTTTTGTCTCAAAGGATATACGAGCAAAGTGCTCTGTCTGGACGAGATGTAGGTTTCAAAGCCTTTTCTAACTTGGTGTTACTCTGAATAAAGTTTTGATTTGGGCTTAGTTGATTACCGCAACTGAATATCACTACACCCACCTTAGCCTGCTGCAACCTTTCGAAAAAAAAAACTGAAAAACGGACCTCACATTGGTGTTCTGCGTCCAAAAGGCCACCCTCAACATGCAGCCTGTGATAAAATACAATATTCCCACACTTTTTTCGCGTACGGGTGCGAAGTGAAGGTTAGAGACAGCGAGAGAGTGGAGGGCAGACAAAGGGCTTGGCGTCGGGCGCACACGCACGCGCGGTGAGTTATGGGAATTCTGATTATTCACGTAGAATAGGTCGAACGAAAAACACATACCTCCGATGGTCCGGGGCCACTCCTAAAACTTCAACCTATGGAATCTGGAGGTCGAAATTTTTACTGCTCCGACATCGCCTTTTTTAGTTGAGTACGACTAATAGGTCCGTTTTCAAATCTCTGGACGATTGTTATAGGTTACTGTAGACATAAGGTGGTGGACCATTGACCATGTATAGGCCTTTCGAATAATCTAGTCAAGCGAATGCACTAGACGTGATTATTTTCCGCGTCCGTGCGGCATTCGAGACGCCACTGGTCAGCGGGGTTTCGATCGCGAGAGGCGATGTATCGCCGCAATCCCATTGATTCACTGGACTTCATTTGGAGAAAGGCCCGTAGGGTGGCATCAAAGTGTTTAAAGGCACAGTCCAACCTCAGGGATAAAATTTGATATTATAGTCCACCCACCGTGTATAGCAACCCTGCCAAGCGCGAGATCTGAATTCGATCAAATAAGTGTGAAACTACAGGGAAAAAGTCGGCCCCGCCCCCAGTACCCTAAAAGCATAATCAAGCGTTCCGCCTCGGATAGGGAACCAAATTCTCTGCAAACGGAAAAATTGGTTTGTGTAGCAATGCTCAAAGGCAAAATGTACAATAGCAGAGCTCTTGGTTCCCTTTCCGGCGGTATGCGCGGTTAGGCTTTTTGGGGTAAAGTGGGCGGGGCCGACTTTTTCCCTGAATTTTCTCACTTATTTGATCGAATTGAGATCTCGCGCTTGGCAGGGTTGCTATACACGGCGGCTGGAATATAATATCAAAAATTACCCCTGAGCTTGGACTGTGGCTTTAAGAAGAACGCATTACTTCGTCCATCGTAGATGTATTCTAGTACACAACGAAGCCATGAGCACGGCTATTTATATGTCATGATAATGAACAGCCAACCAATTTATCCTCGACTTTTTCAGAAGGGCCCAAAATTCCCTTATTGAAGGCGCAGTACATCCTCAGGCATGAATTTCAAGATTTTCATTATATTGTGGTGAACTCCTTCTGTATAACTTGTTCCAAAGACTATTTCTTTTTTTCTCAAAAAACGGCGCAATATAGTCGACAACTATAAGCCCGACCCCCTTAATTACTACCACAAGCCACACCCCTCTCCTTGATTTTCGAACTCAACAGCTGCTGCATTAATCGATGAATTTCGATCGAGTCTTCGATTTTGTTTCCATGTGCACCTTCGTCTTAATCTTTGTTCGCTCTCATTTAGCGCCTGCAAATGAGGAAAAAAAAGAGGCCCGAGAGATAGAGGCTCTCAACACACAAAGTGAGAAGTTGTATCGCCTTTTACGGCTCTGATTCCACTCGGGACCACTTCGCTTGCGTTGGGTGGCGTGACGTGTCGAACTGCAAAAGCGGGACAACTCCTCCCTCTGTGTGTACCCTCTGGTTCCGAACCTGATTTAGTGTGTGCAGTTGCGGACTTGCGTCGTGGGGGCGCGGACAGCTGAGAAAAAGAAAAGAACTAGGAAAAACTTTGAAAATTTAGAAAAAAACTCACACAATCAGCTGATGAGGGGCGGGCGCGGAAGGTCGTACGAAAGCGATGCGTCGCGCCCCCACGACGCAAGTCCGCAATTGCATACACTAAATCAGACCCGGAACCAGAGGGTAGACAGCCCCTATCCTCAGGACCGATACAACTCGTTCTCCAACATTTCGTCCCCAAACCATGTGCAAATCTAGGAAGCCATAACTCTGCTTGTGAGGGACATTGAACAATTTCAGAGATACCGTTGTGGTCAGTCTGTGATTTCCTCCAAGATAAGCACAGAATCTGAAAAATAATTCCTTGGGTGTCCTGTGCCTTGATATATGAAGTTTGTAATAGTAGCTAAGTTATGCCCTCGAAGACATAAAATATGTTCTCAATATTAATCTGGAGAAAAATCCTCTACCATCGGCGAATCGGAAGGATCAAACGGCAAATGACCGCGTGCGACCGAAATCGCGCTGCGATACCTCGCGAATGAATCCAATTGCGCGCCACGCTAGTAAATCGCTGATCCATCGAGTCGCATACGATATACGCGTGCATATGTGCGTGAAACCAGTTCATTTAAAACAACATCACAGCAAAATGCCTGATATACATAACCAGACCTCAGCTAGGACTTCGCAGCAAAACGAAAACTACCTACGTATGTAAAAGACTGACAGCTTACCAAAAAAAGGACTTACAAGGTAAGTATACAAAGCGTATGTCGGACCTGCGAAAACGACTAGTATCTTTAGTATCTCTTGTGGCTAAATAGTAAAAACGCGCAGTATTCCGCCGCGAGCAGCTGGTTCCGAGAAGTTATTAGCGTTTTTGAAGCTTTGCGGAAAGGTCTCTAACCTCTGCTCCTCACGAGTAAAAAGCACATTTTCGCGAAAGTTTCGCGCTTTACAGCCGAGAGATATAACCTATGCACATCATTGCGTGGCTTTTCAGTGTGCATCATACCCTCCATTACGGAGCGGAAATCACTCGGGTACAGCACGTACGCATGCGCGTGCATCCTGCATCTCCTGCACACTCTCGCCGACTTCCTCTCCCCTCTGCACACGCAAGCGAACGAACAAAGTTTCGCTCTAATATTGGAGGACACATGGCGCGCAACTCAGGGGCCGTTTATACTTCCGCCGCTGAGCGGCGCGGCTAAGTACAATCCTATCATATTGATCGTGCCGCGCCGCGTGATCAGTATTACAGAAATGCACTGTCCCGCGTCGCTCGGGGTCGGAAGTATAAACGACCCCTTAGAGGCCGAATAGACTTTATTTTTCGGTCATATTGGTTGTACATTACATCCTCATGTGGATCCTTTTAGGCCATTGTTATACTCTCCAACAGCCCTGTCGCGGTCGCAGATGAGGGCGACGTCCCTGTCGCGTAGCGCCAATTCTGCTATGTCATACATCACGCCAACTTCCATCTGATACGCACCATCGCCCGCAAAATTGCAGACAAACGTCGGATCAATAACCCGGAATCTTGGGGCAAATCAGTTCAAAATCGGTTCTACAAAGAGGTAGGCTCTGATAGTCAGACATTTAAGTTGAGGTGAAGACACTAGGAGAGAAACGAAAGAAGGAACTACGAAAAAGGATGGAAAAACAGGGCAAACCTGCACTAGACCAATCACTCTGTCGCTGTCGCGGCCATCGTTCGCAGTGCGCCACACTACGGCCTAGTGCATACCTCAGGCGACGAGCGACGCGACATAACGTTTGTCATCTATATCGACCGAAAATCGATATCGCTGATACACACTGTCGCGGTCGCTCGTCGCGGGAAGTATGCACTAGGCCTACGACCGATGATCGTGAAAGCGACCGACTGCGTCACGTTTTTAACATTTGAATATATAACACCCATCTGAAACCCTGCGACGCGATCGGCGCATGCAAAGTGTTCCCCGACAGCTTTTTTCAAGGTGAGAGGGTGGGTCACGACACGATTCGTAACAGATGACCGAACCTATCGCCGTCGCAGACTGGTGGTATATCAATGGCCTAAGAAGTTTTCGTTCAAGTTCGAAGTGTTCGCCTGTGTAGAGCATTCCATGCTGCTTGGGTCTTTACATTTTTTGTTACTTTACATTCAATCAAACTCAGGACAATGTGTTTGTATGGATCTTTTATTAGGCGGAATTTTTTCTCAAAACTTCATTCCTTTTTTGAAAATTTCTAATCAAGTTCGTAGTGAATTTGAAATTTTAACGCTTCAAAAAATCATTTCATAGTACTCAGCACATTTCATTTTCCAGCTTGTGGCACTACTCAGAGACCGGTACAGAAAAAATATGATCAAAATTTCTATAGTCAAGAGGTGAATGTCTCATGACTATTGTTCCCGACCTTGCACGCGATATTTTGCTTCCGAAGCTCGGGTTTTTAGAGAAGTTTTCTCGAAAAGTGTGCAAAATCGGAGCCAGAGATCCCGCTGAGAAATTTGTATTCACTCACTCACTCATCCCATTAGCTGGCGGCTGGCGGAGCGGGATGACCTCTCAACCAGTACACTGCTGTAGGTGCCATAGGAGCTCCAGTGGCCTGAACGATACGCTTCCATTCAGAACGATTAGCCGCAATTATTTTAGCGTTAACGACACTGCACCGTTGAGATTTCAGATCAGCTTCGACTTGCTTCACCCACGTCTTCTTCGGGGCAGTTCTCCCGACCTTCCATGGTTTTGGGCGTTTTCTCCATAGCAAACTGTGCGGTAGTCGACTGGCTTCCATTCTGCATACGTGTCCAAACCAGCGCAACCTTTTCGTTCGGATTTGTTCCTCGATTGTCGGTTGATGGTCGCAGCTGTCTCGTATAACGTCGTTGCGTATGCGATCTCTTAACGTTGTTCCGAGAATTCGCCGCAAACACCGCATTTGGAAGACCTCTAGCTTGCTGAGATCCGACTTGAGCAAGGTCCACGACTCTGAGCCGTACAATAGAATTGGCATTATAAGAGATCGGAAGATCCGCATCTTGGTCTTGATTGACACATTGCCCTTTTTCCACAGACACCAGCCTAGTGAAGCAAAAGCAGCACACGCCTGCCCGATCCTGCACTGTATCTCAGTTGTGGCCACTACCTTGCGCTGTCGCACCACCGATCCTAAGTACTTGAACTCCTCAACCTGCTGGAGCTCAGCTCCTTCGAAGAACACAGAAGCACGTGAACCGTCTGACGTCATGACTTTGGTCTTGTCCTTATTTATCCGTAGACCGTACGAATCCGCGATATCTGCTATATCCTTCATCAAATTCGTAGCTTCTATATCAGTATCGGTGAACACAGCGCTGTCGTCCGCAAACATCAAGTCTGTGAGGAACTCGTTATCGCCATATTGGACCCCTCTTCTATCTTTGAAAACCTTTCTCATAATGGCGTCGACCACAGTGTTGAATAGCAGTGGCGAAATCACATCTCCTTGCCGGACTCCTGCATTGACCGCAAATTCTTCGGACAGCTTGTCCCCGACGCGAATGCAGCTAGTTGAACCGCTGTATGTTCCCTGCAGGAGCTTCACAATTTTCTCCGGAACGTGTTCGCACTCCAATGTTCTCCACAAGGCAGGCCAGTGCACGCAGTCAAAGGCCGACTTGAAGTCGATGAAGGTAATAACAACCCGCTTTCCACAGCGGATCCTTTCCTCCAAAAGTTGACGAAGTGCGAATATTTGATCGCTGCAGCCTCGACCAGGACGAAATCCTGCCTGTTCCTCGCGACTGGTATGCTCTCGATGGCGTTGAAGTCTGGACTGGATTATCCTCGTGAAGACTTTACCAACGATTGATAACAGACTGATTCCGCGATAGTTTTTACAGTCCCTGGCATCACCCTTTTTGAGAATGGGCACAACGATAGCCTTTTTCCAGGTAGATGGGACGTTTTCTGACTGCCATACGAGGAGGATCAGCTGATGTAACCGTCGTTGTAACACATCACCACCTGCCTTGATCGCTTCAGCAGTAACGTTGTCTACACCAGGCGCCTTTCGGTTTTTGAGACGCTGAATCGCGGCTCTCACTTCGTCCAGAGTGGGTTCAGAGTCAAGCATCGCCTGCTGTGACACTTCAACTGGTATCGGTTCTTCAAGCGGGCCTTGTGGTGCATCGTGACTGTAAAGCTCGCTGAAGAACTGCTTCCATCGTAACAGGCGCTCATCCACAGAACGCACAAAGGACCCGTCCGTATTCCTGATGCAATCGCTAGCCGGATTGGTCTTCTTTCTGAGACGGTTCAGTGTACCGTACAATGTGCGGTAGTTATTTCTTCCAGCCGCTTCCTCCAGTTCGTCGGCCATCTTGTTCCAGTACGACTCTCTCTCCTCTTTCAACTTACGACGAAGCTCTTGACATAGTTGCCGATAACGTGCGAAGTTGGTTAGCTTCACTCGTTTCCGCTCATCCACGAGGCGGAGAGACTCGTCCGATATCCATGGCTGTGTTCGCCGGCGAATAACCGGGCAGAGAGGCTCTGCACATTGCAGAACGACATCAACTGTTTGCTCCTCATATTCGTCTACGGACAATGCATCTTGAAGCACTGCAAAGCGATTTGACAGCGCGATTTGAAACGCTTCTCTTGTTCCAGGTGTCAGCAAGTGGGACCAGTCCAGTTTCTTTTTAGGAGGCACCACACGCCTGGGTCGCCGTAAACGAAGCTTCATTACAGCGCGCAAGAGATAGTGGTCCGATCCAAGTCCGCCATTGCCGGTCCCAAGCCCGGATGAGAAAGGAGGAGGGTTGGCCCCCGTACTACCGACGGGCTGGAAAACTTAGGTGGTAACCATGGAGAGTCTCTTAGGAAATAACGACGAAGCTACCGCATCCGGGGCAGCCGATGCGCCAGCACTAGGGAACCAGGGTGTTGGTGAGAAGAATGCTACTGGCCAAAATGCAAGACGACTGGTGACGCCGAAAAAAGAGTTGCGGATCGGAGCGTGGAACGTGAGAACGGGATATTGCGTTGGACAAAAAGAAGTAATTGCCAGGGAGCTGTCGAGGTCCAAAGTATCGATTGCTGCGCTTTCCGAGCTCAGAATGAGCGGTTGTGGAACGGTGACCATCCAGGTTCCAGGAAGTGACGAAAAGATGGTGCTGTATTACTCCGGTGATGAGCGGCATCATCAAGGCGTTGGATTCATGCTAAGCAGGGACGCAGCTGGAAGCGTGATAACGTTTGAGCCGATTTCTGACAGGATTGCTGTCCTAGTCTTGAGCGGAACGATAAAAACCAATTTTGTGTCTGTCTATGCGCCCACGGAGCCGAGTTCTGACATCGACAAAGACGCGTTCTACGCACAACTCCAAGACGTTCTGAATTCGATCCCGAGAACCGATGTTACCATTGTAGCGGGCGATTTCAACGCAAGAGTCGGAACTGTTAGAACCGGATGGGAAGGAGTGCTGGGAAGGTTCAGCGTCGGTGAAATGAACGATAACGGTTTACGTCTGCTTTCGTTTGCAGCGTTCAACGGGCTTACGATTGGAAACAGTCTATTTCAACATCCCCGGAAACATCAGTTAACATGGAGGAGTTCGACCGGACATGATATAGCCACCTTAGATTACGTGCTGGTGAACTCTCGTTTCAGGTCTTCACTCAAAGACGTGCGAGCCATGAGAGGACCTGACTGAGGAAATTTGTATACTACACAGATATCAAGTAAGTCCATTCATTCATTCAACGACTTTATTGTGGAAATAAAGAAACATACATATACACGTATGTGAATGAGATTCTTTGTCAAAGTAAAAAAAAGATGCATAACAATGGCAGAAGTGAGAGGGGGACAAAATATGATTTTTTTTTTGCAGAGGAAATTTTTCTTTTTACAATTCGAATGACATCTTGTCTCAAGATACTTGAGGTCACCGCTTCTGGGTCAAAGAAAAGCACAACAAGCTGGAAAAACCAGTCACATTAGATTATTAGTAATACCCTTTTAATCAGAGTGGACGCTCACTCGTTCCTTGTAATGACCTGAGATCGTACTTGGACAGTCTACTTCGAAAGATAGAAAAGTTTCCGGATTCAGCGATTTCTGCAGGCAAATTGTTCCAAGTTCTGACAACCCTGAACGCAAAGGAATTCAATATGCTGCCTTTAGAGGTGAATTTCCGTTCAAGTTGGAATCCATGTTTGCGAGAACGGACATGGTGGCGAGTAAACACGAAAAGGCTGTCAAAGGGAATGTCGCAAAAATCATGCACCATTATAGCACAGATGCAAATCAAATTCAGCTCTGCGATATCGTAGTGTATTTAACCCTAGCATATCCAAACGAGCTGCATAATCTGGAACTTCTCTGTTTGGAAATACTTTGGTGAAGACACGTCTAGAGTATCGTTTTTGCACATTTCCAATGATCTCATCATCTTCAACTGTGGAAGGTGACTAAACCTGAGTACAGTACTTCAGTAGGAGTCGGCAGTAAACGGTTAATGCTTTCTTGTAGTGAACAAGACAGGGATGTTTCAGGGAAACCTCGTGCACAGGAAGCTTCACACCGTTTAAACGTAGGGGGCATTCATGACGAAAGTTAATATGCAGCAAGCTGCATTTTTCTTCTGATAATTGTAGCTGCCACACTTTCGACCACTCGGCTAGTCGATCGAGGTCACATTGAAGTTCATAAAAGTCAACTGCAGGCTCATTAAGAGGCCGATAGATCTTGAGGTCGTCCGTATAGAGCTTACAAGAACTTGATAGACTATCCGGAGCGTCGTTTATGTAGATAAGAAACAACAATGGACCCAGAATACTACCCTGAGGAACACCACTGGTGATCGGGTATGGACGAGAACAGAAATTGCCAGTTTTTACACAAAATGTTCCAGATATTAAAAAAGACGTTAGCAAATTCCAAATATCAGCGCAGATACCGTAACTCCCGCCACGAACATCCAGACTCGTGACGTTGTACACATATAATCTTCATGAAGTTATTCTTGAACTTGTTCGGGTTAGTAATGCTTTCTTTTCGATTTTTAAAGAGTCTAGAGACTTTTCTATTTTAACTGCATTATTTTGACAGCTGCGTTCAGCGACAAACGCGCCCCATTAATTACAGGCGCCCGCCTGGGTGTAGCGGCGCGGCTGCTTTTGATGATCCAAAACAAATTAAGTTTTTAATTGGTTTCAATCTTTTACATTGTATATTTCAGCGATATCGGTAGCTTCTATTGAAGGTTAGTATACAGCATGTAACTTGAACTGCGTGTAGAATATTACATTGTGTGTATCACTCTATTTCACGTTTTATTTGACGATATTTACCCGTTTCGAGTTCCCGTTCGGCCTGGATACATTCGAGGTTGGTTGCTCTATTTCCACCGCATATTCTACAAATGTTTTTTCATTTATTGATTTTCAGTGTATATTATTTATTGTTGCTCTGTGTCGGCGAAATTTCAATACGTTCATATATGGCGGCCGCCAAAGTTGAACGTTTAGAAAGAGCCATAAATACCTTGGAGGCTGCTCTGAAAGCAAGCGATCTCATTCTGGCAAATAAGTGAGTTCTTATTCTCAAGCTTTTTGGAAGGAATTTTCTGTTTGAGTGGTGAAACATTTCCTTGACTCTGGAACGAAGTTTTTTTTTGGTTGGAGCGCTGTTAACCAATTCATTCATAGTTACCTAGGCCTCATTGATGAACAAGAACGATTTTATTGTGTTAGCGGAGAGTAGGTACCGTAATTTTTGCCGTGAAAGTAAAAGCTCAGTCGCTGTTGTGTGCAGACCAAATAACTAATTTGACGGCAACTTATAATTTTTTTCCCTTTTTGTTGCTCCTTGTGTTTTTTGATGGGTATGGAGCAGGGATGTGCGTAATAGAAATTTTGTAATTCGTTAGTCGTTAGTCGTTCAAACGGCCAAAACCGTCGTTAGTCGTTAATCGTTAGTCGTTGAAAATCTAGGTCTCGAAAATAAGCACGGTTGAGGCAGAAAAAAATCTCCATAAAGAGGAAAATAAGGAAGGCATGAAGAGATGTATTTTCTCTAAAACATCCATGCCCATTAAACACACAAAATATTCATCGTTAGAGAACCTAGTTTAAACTGCAAACCTACATATACATAATTGAAAATATAAATGAAAGCGCAATACTCGAGAGTGTGTGTCTGTCGATTTTTTCCTTTTTTTTAAGAAGCAACATGGGAAACCGAGGAAACCTTAAGCTCTTCGCTTTTTTTTCAGTGCAGAATTTAATGTTCTGATGTTATATGAGATACACCCCATGGTAACAACCCGCAGATCTGCACCAACTTTGCACTAATTGTTCTTTTCCCAGCGTCGCGAGCCGAGTGCGCGGGTCGTTTGGAGCTTGTTCCCATAATGGAGATAAAGTCGGAAGAAATTAGCGCCCAAATAAAAATTTCACCCACTAAGAGGTGCCAGCACCACTTTATTGAAATCCCATATCTCGAATTCATAACTGAAAACCGGAGGTCGGCCCTTCCAATCATTGGATGCAGTTCTCGTCGGTGCGCAGTTGTGGCCTGCAGGTACCCTCCATATTATCACATCTGATAGTGCCCTCTGTAGAAATCTCCGCCGGAGCCGCTCGGTGTCGGAACCGGTTCAGTGAGCCTATCATAAAGTCGCGCAAACTACACGAAGTCGCATAAATGCTGCGAATAACCATGAGCAACTTTCGGTTGGGGTCATATTGTGGTGGTTCCAGAACTGCGAAGCAGTGTCACTAGAAATAATGGATATTGAAGGCTATGATTGTTTTGTACCATTGACCTCGAGCAACCAACAGGAAGCTATCTATCATTACTGATGTAATCCTTGGTTTGGAGCGCGATGCGATTCACTATTGATTTTCTAACGAATTTCGGGATTGCTTACGAAAATATTTTAAATTTCGTTAGTCGTTAGTCGTTAGACGTAACACCGAAAAAGCCCGTTAGTCGTTAAATTCGTTAGTCGTTAGTCGTAATTACGCACATCCCTGGTATGGAGGGACGGACCGTTGCGCTCAAATAGAATGAGGTGCTACAGTGTCCTAAACCCAATTTAGGAATTGGTGCTATCGCTGTAGGGGCGGGGGGCACACGGCTGTTGCGTTAGACCACGCCCATTTTTTCGTGCCGCAGCAGCTGTACTGATCTTGGAAGGGCAGGAAAACACGGGTTGGTGTTATGAATTCGTTTCCGCCCGGAAAAATGGGCGTGGCCAAGTGCGATAGCCAAGTGCCCTCCCCCCTCTGCTGCGATAACACCCGGCCTGTTTGTGAACTTCTTCAAAAGGGATGATGAGGGTTTAAAAATTATTATTCGCCGTCCATTCAGGTGTTCTGCCCGCAGCCAACACTCCCAATGCATTTAATTTCACCGCAACGATTACGGTACCTAACCTCCGCTAGCACACTAAAATCGTGCTTGTCATCGATGAAGCCACTCAAATGCTTTATGGAATTGTATTTGACTCGATTACATATGGTTAGATCCGCGGTCTGTTTCCTCAAGAAAAAAACATGTAAATTCAAACCGCGGCTGGCGTGGCGGTTTAGATCTCAATCTCTGAGAATTAAACCGCCGCGCCAGCCGCGGTTTGAATTCAAACGTTTTTTCCTGAGGACGCAGGGCACGGACCTAACTATACACGTAATGTGGGTAGATGAAAATTTGGTACAGGGGGAGCTGCGAGTACGGGGCTGGGTCGCTCCATGCGCCGGCCACGGCGCAGGGTTAAGCAGGCCGATGTGGCGATTTTGTCGCGGCTACGAACCCCGCCCAATCTTTCATTTTTTCCCAAAAAATTCCCAAAATTTTACGAACCCTTCCTTAGGGGGGCTCCTGGGACCAATTTTTTCGGCTTTATTTAGTGTCAAATTTTAAACAGAAGCGAAAGTTTAGTTACCAAGAGTTTTGGAAAGTTCCTATTTTTCTTCAAAAATTTTGCGACCCCATCGTTGTGGCGGGTCACAACCCTGCTTAACCCTGAATCGGCGGTGTTCTCTCCACCTCCTAGGACGTTGCCCATTGGCCGATGGGTAGAAAAAACCCTCCCCGTACTCCGTTTTCCCCCCTGTACCAGAATATTCGCACCAACTTCAGGATTTTGATCACCCAGGGGTTTCAACCCCTCATGGAAGATTGGTAATCGTTTCTCAACAACACAAGGTTTTCGTTTTAAAAATCCCCCTGGTGTGTACATTTGTGGTGAGCGCTCCTAATAATTCTTTGGTTGGAGTTAGGGCGTAGAAAAGTTCCATAACGACACCAACATTTCTCCTGTCTCAAAGGTCGTGTCTCAAAGTTTTTGGTCCCCATATGGCTCAGCTGGCTTCAGGGTTGAGCAGGGTTGCGATTCGGCGCAGCGGGGGGGGGTCGTAAAATAATCGATTAAAAGAAAGAAAATCAGGGGGCTCTTACGATTTGACCGAATTTCACCACAAATTCGAACCTCTTCCAAATTTTTCACTCTAAAAAAAATTACAATTTGATCGAATTTCACCACAAATTCGAACCTCTTCCAAATTTTTCACTCTAAAAAAACTTGAAAAATTTTTTATCTCGTGAGGGGTATGGTAAAAATTTTGGATTTTTCCAAATATTTTGGTCAACGGGGAGGGGGACGTAGCTTTGCCAAAAATTGGCACAACGGCCTGCTCAACCCTGGCTGGCTTGCCGATTGGACATCGAACGCTATTTTTTTTGCTCTGTAATTGCGTCTTCAAATATAACAAAGACAAAGAGCCTATTCTACGGTATATCCACGGTATTTTATGTAACATAGCGTTTGCGGAATATTTCAACGGAGCTTTATTATTGATTCTCAGCGGATTTTTTGATTTTGAAACGTCGATCTTTTCTGGCCAGTACGAGAAGTTTCAGCCTCGTAGCTTCGAATGCAAGTATAGTGTCCAAGTTTCTACCCAATAGTATTTTTCGTCAATTATCTATCTTTTTTTCTAAAATCGATAGAAATGGCGAAAATCGAATTTTCAAAAAAAAATAGCAGTAATTGACTGTTGAGTGTAGAATCGGCCATTGTACTCAACTTTGAAGCTTCGAGGCCGAAGCTTCTTGGAAAGCCAGAAAAGACCAAAGTTTTAAAATCACAAAATCTGCTAAAAATCAATCATTACGCTCCGTCGAAATTGCCCGCAAACGCTATCATCTAGGTCTAAAGCCATGTTTTGACTGCATCGCTGCTGTTTTTCATCGCAGCGATTTTGCACCCGCTGTTGCAGCGATGTAGCAGCGGCAGCGATTCTGTTCATAGTGCATAGCCTCAAGGGTGATCGAAGAAATTCAATCAATCAGTGAAGTCAATGGCTGGTAGTTATCAATAACACGTTTCGACTCGTAAACACTGATCTAATCATGTGAAAGGGTCAATGTTCAGTAGTCGAAACATGTCATTCACTGGCAATCGCCCCATCGCTGCCATAATGGTAGCGATGATCAGCGATCATCGAGAATCGCTCCTCCATCGGCGAAGCAGTAAAACATAGGTTTTCGTCGCCGGGACCCAGCGATGTAGGACGTTTGCCACGAAGTGATCACAATTGGAGCGCCTTTCCATTACGCGCGATGAAAAAGGAACAGTTGTCCCTCTCATGGCCGCAGCGATCAGGTGCAGTCAAAACGTGGCTTAAGGTGGCTCAACTACAGAGCAGGCTTTGGCCCAGCCGGAAGGCAGCGTTAGATAGAAAAGATTTTGTGCTTCCGATCGGCATATCGCATTTTGCCGAAGGACCAATGCTGAAAGATTTAAACATTGTCAAAGTCAGGGGGGAGCAGGGTTGCGACTCGGCACAACGGAGGCCATAAAAATTTTGGAAACGTTTTGCAAAAAAATAAAAATTGGAAGGGGGTCGTGAAAATACTGGGGAAAGACTGAAACTTTTCACAAACCATTTGGCAAGCTGAAATGAGGTAACTGACATTTACTATACTCGTTTATCTGGAATTGCACAAAACACGATCCGCCAATAGTCCTCCAATTGGCCCGCTAGTACCGTAGGGTACGTCCACGACGCGTTCTCGGCAGACCCGGGTGGCCGAGTGACGGCATTGACGAATCGATTGCTCTGCATACCGGGTGTACACTCAGGTCTGCCGAGAACGCGTCGTGGACGTACACTACGGTACTAGCGGGCCAATTAGAGGACTATTGGCGGACCGTGTTTTGTGCAATTCCAGATAAACAGAGTATAGTAAATGTCAGTCGCGTGTGAGAAGTGAAAATTGTTCTATATCACCACAAGTCAGAAATTCTTCCACGTTTGTCACTCAAAAAAGCTAGAGCAATTCTTCTCTTGGAAGGGAGATAGTATGAAATGTTCAATTTTTTTAAAATACAAGTCGACAGGGGGGTCGCAGCCCCGCTGAAAGTTGGCGCAACGGCCTGCTCAACCCTGGGTGGGGGGAAACTTTCAGTTCAACCTAATGTTTTTCTGCATCAGAATGATTATTAGCTGGGTAATGCCCAGGCCGATTTCAAACAAGTGTCTCATATATGAGCGTTCCAATCAGCAATCATGCTCCAGTGGCAGATAATCAATTTCACATACGTAGTACAAATATTGTCACACTTTTGGCTGTCAAATCAAGGAAGTTATGTTGTCTACGTTGTTCTAGGAGATCCGTCTCATATGATAAAGAACATAATGCATGTGCCGAAATCAGAGGAATCATCATTTCCAGTGACTACAATACCCTATATAAGGTGAGTGTTATTGTAATTTTTTTGAGGTTCTTGTTCACCTCGTTTAGAAGCACGCTTCGTTAGAATTTCAAGGATAAGTTTTGCTTCATTGAGCGTTGTTTACGTTTTCACTCTGTTTTTTTTTCGTTGGTTGAGGTCATTTTTTGGGAGCCGCTGTCTCGGACAATCTCCTGCCCGAGTCGATCACAGTGGGAATAATTATGTCTCGGGAAATCGTCCCCAATTGCTCACTAAGGACTGATTCACATTCCTAAATGGCTGCGGGGATTCCAAAAATGGCATTTTATTGCTACGCGAAAGGGTAAGGGTACCATAGTGATCGAAACACAGGGAAAAATCGTTTGAGCACCGTACTCCAATTCGGCCGTAAAGTAAAACGTGTGGTGTGTGAATGCACTAAAGAGCGCATTTTAAGCCTGTATCGTCCCGTTTACTTTTGCGACGTGCCAAACTGATTGTGGCACGTACAATAGGAGCAGATTTTGTGAAATCGGCCGGAAATGCGTTTGGTTATAGGAAAGCACGGTGTGGTTTGGCATAAACATGGTTTTGACTCCAGTTTAACACAGTTTCGTAAGCGGTTTGCCTGACTCATGAAGGAACGCTCCTTTCACAGTACTTAAAGCGCTCCTCTAGGCTAATGTTCACCGCAAACTCAATAGGGTAGTACAGATTTGAAGTACGTGCTTGAAGTAACAAAAGTTCTGAGATGTCTTCAAAGTTGAAGATGCATATAAAAATTATATTCTTTTCTTGCTTAACGGAATAGAATCCTTCACGCTTCACCAGTGGAACTGCACGCAAATACGTAGAATCACATTCCTTCACCTTTAAAAAACCGGCAAAAGCAGTGACTTACTCCGCAACAACAGCGTTCTTCCAAGCACTAACTCCTGAGAGAACGCTCAAAATGAAAAAGCTAACTTAATGTCAATGATTTTCTTCTTGGGTCTCCTAACTCTCCTGATTTTGAAAGGGGAGAAGAACCTCGGTTGGTGCCAAGGTTTTGGTGGGTTAAGAATTGGGCGCGAATCACTTTTCCACTAATGTTCCAAAATGCAGGGTCAAGCGATGCGTTGCGTAATTTTTCGAAATCGGAGCGACCCCTCCCCCCTCCCCACCATCATTTTAATTTTTTGCGATCCCCCCCCCCCCGAGGCCCGAGTTATGCGCAGTTCATATTTGATTACCTAAAACTGTCAGACGCCAAAAATTTATTCAGTAGTCGGGCTGAAGCGTCTAAAACCTGAGTTGAAAAAATGATACGATCCTTCCCTTGGTGACCAAAATTATCGGGATTTTTGGGGATATCCCCACCAAATTTTCGTTTTTGGTCCATAATTTTTGCGATCCCTCCTAAACTTCATTTTCGAACCAACATTTTTGCGACCTCCCCCCCCACTCCGAATTGCAGAATTTCGCAACACTGCTTGAACCTGCCGAAATGCTATCGCAGCGGGGGGCAATGTGGTATCGCACTTGACCACGCCCATTTTTCCGTGCCGCAACGACTTTCCTGATTTTGGCAGGAGAGGGAAACCCCAGGTGCTCAAATTCAGTGCGGCACGGTAAAAGGGCGTGGCCAAGTGCATCGCGCCTCAGTGCCCCCCCGCTTAGATAGCACCTGTTCCAAAACATGCTATTCAATCTCCACGCCCGCAGACACAATCCTGGTATCATCTGAATAGCAAAATATCTACGGCGTGTTATGCGTGTAATGTGAAGTTTGGTGCAATCACACACAAAACCTTCGGTTTACGGCTTGATTGGATTGCGGTGCCAAAACGATTTTTCTCTGTGTTTCGATTATTATAAGGGTACCCATCAGGAAATTTTTCGGTGTTCAGAAAAAAATTTCGTTCTCGGTTCATCACTTTCAAATCGGGGTTATTTCAGGCGCTGAACCCGAATCTGGGGGTTTATTCCTGGCCAGACTTGAGGTTACTGTAGGTTACGGTATGAATAATGCCTTTTAACTGGCGTCACTTGCGTTGAGTTCTGAAAATCGGAAAATGGACCGCGATTTCGTGAGCAGCGTCTCAACTAACACCCTCAGTGAAATTTTGAGTCAAATCTGCGACTTTCACCAAGCTACCGCATACCCACCGTTACATTCCGTAATCCAATGAAAATTGATAAACCGACCAAAGATTTGTGTTATTCAGCCCGAATAACCCCTATTCAGAAGTTTCAAAGCGATTTATTCGTAGCATCCTCGAAATCGTCAGAAGTCGCGTTTGGCCAGCGAAATTTCCCTCATTTTGAAGCTTCGGACCAATTCAGACGGAATTTTCCAATTATTGACAAATGAGCCTCAGATTCGTAACCAGCACCAAACAATCCCAAGAAACAAGTTTTAAGCTCATTTCGAGACAATTTTTTTACGCCCTAAAAAATGTCATTCGTGTACCCCTTTTTCCTTGGTAAAGCTATGAAAATGCCCACTTTGGAAATCTCCTGCAAAGCTCTGAGGCATTTAGGGGATTTGGAAAACGGATCATCAATACTGTGTTCCATACCTGCAAGTATCGACTCATGATTTAATATAAGCCCTCGGTCCTAAGTTACGGCAGTACTTCCGATCGAGTCTTGTACTGGAAAATATGCAGCAAGTGTTGCTACAGTCGCAACAGAATGACACAATTAGTTGTTATATCAACACGTTCGCAACTCCAGCAACAGCTGTAGTCGAAACCTGCGGTTGCTATCATGTTTTCTGAAGCAGAACTGGAAGGAAACCCGTTGTATAGTGACCAGCAAGTAAGAATGCTTGTCTTCAGAGGTGTAAATCTTCACAGCCGTCACTTCTTCCAAATTTGGCGGGTGGGGAGCAGGTTCGCACCTTAAACACCCCTGGACTTACTGGATGATAACTAATTCAAGATGCCTGAAGCATCTTACATTAGTCATCATCGAGTAAGTTCACTGGACAGCAAGCTAAATGTGGGCCTCAAAATGTGGCAAAAGCATCGTCTCCGTTATGAAAAGTTCTGGGCTTCAGTATACCCTTAACGCTGATTTTGTTGGAGGAAACCAGGCTGACTCAAACGCTAACGTCGGACAGGGAACGAGATTCTCATGCCGTGAAATGGCGTGTTTCGCTGTGTCGATTGCGTCCAACACTATTCATTGTACGACACCATGGAAATTTTTGCTACCTTGGAGAATTCATTCCTGGACTTCCTTGTTTTATTTTAGAAGAGAACTCAAGTTACATGATAATTTACGAATAAGGAGATTGAAACGACAAAGCATTTCCAATTTAGGCTGAGTTTCGGTGTGTACAGGCAAATTGAAAGAACATTGTTGTGCATTTTTTCCATGATGTAGAATGAGTAGTGTTGGACGCAATCGACACACCAAAACACGCTATTTTACGGCATGAGAATTTCGTTCCCTGTCCGACGTTAGCGTTCGAGTACCAGGCTGAAGTTATCGGCAAAGATTGCTGATACTTTCGAAGAAATGCCGCCTTCAAGGAACATCACCTGGGGCTTCATGCACGTCCGCGAGTGTTAGAAAGGGGTTAGGGCAGGGTTTAGGGCGTCGACGCGTCTGATGTTCGCAGAGCGAGGACTGGAGATCACTGGAAAAATCTTTTTTTTTCGCCAACCCTACCTAGGGGGGTAGGGCATATCAGACCCCTCTAAGACGGCATTGATTGATGATCTCCGGCTCTCGCACTGGGGTAATCAAACGCGCCGACGCCCCAAACTCTGCTTTAACCCTTTGGTAACACTCGCGTACGTGCATGCCGCCCCTGTAAAGCGCTAAGGGTCAAGTGGGCGGTTGCGTAGGACTTCAGCGGAGCTACGAGATCACGGTACAGCACGAGGCGTGGAGAAGACCAATTTTACTCCGACCCTCCCGTTGGGTCATGATCTGGTCAAATTTTTGACGATTTCCTCTGACCTCCCAGGGTGTAGTTTGGTTATTTTCGGCGATTTTCTCAGTCGCCCCCAGGAACGTGACTTGGTCTGCTTCTTTTTGTGAAATTGAATGAAGAAATTCAGAAGGGGTCGCTTGATTTCCTGGCGCAGCTCAGACCTTCCCTGTGGAGCTCCAAACCCCACTTCGAGCCGTAGTCCCGACTGAAACTGAGCCACATTTGCCGTAGGAACTACGCAAAAGCTCATGGTCAAGCGGAGCCGCGAGATTTCGCAACGGGAGGTGGGGGGTAGCGAAAATTTTGGCTCGAAAATGAAGGTTAGGGGGATCGCTAGAATTTCGGATCAAAAATGAAAATATGGTGAAGATATCCCAAAGATTCTTCGTATTTTTGGTCACGAAACGGAAGGAGCGTAGCATTGCTCAGGTTTAGACGCGTGAGCCCGACTACTGAACGGATTTTCAGTGTTTTGCAGTCTTAGTAATCAAATATAAACTGTTTTGGATCCGCGCTTTGGGGGGAGGGGTGGGGAGGGTTCGCTCCGATTTTGAAAATTTACGCAACGCCCTGCTTGACCCTGCAAAACCTAGGGTTTCAGTGTTTTGAAAATTCAGTTGCACAACTCGAAATTTCCAACCTATGGAGATGTGAACATTTTCGACATTTCCGTAAGTTTTTGTTATCAAGGGGGGAGGGTCTTAGCTGCATCGAGGAGCGGTCTGCTTGACCTTGCAGAGATGAGCAAATCATCCGCTCTTCTTCTTCTTCTTCTTGTCAGCCATGAACAGAGCATCGCATCAGAGGCGTAGGAAGTTAGCCACTTCACACGGTCTGTACCATAGATCTCGAGCAGATAACATTGTAGGTCTGGCGGGACATGAAAATAGATGCAATGAATCATGTCCAGCACATTCACAATCAGGGCATCTATCAGGGACTGACTGATCAATCCGATGGGCGTAGGCCTTTAGATATGTGGAGTGACCGCACCGCAGACCAGCGAGGATTGTTCGGGTGCGTCTCGGTAGATCGGCTTCGCTGTTGTCGACTCGTGGGGGTACGCCGCCATAAATTGAGTTGGGCTGAGCATCAGACAGGTACTCTGCCACAAAGCGCGTATGCTCAGCCATCTTGAGTCTTCTGCGGGAGAGCTCGGATGTAGCCCAGCGTTGTTGATCGACAGCAGACAGGGAAGCATTGAGCGGCATGCGTATGTTTCTTGATTGGGGGCCGGACGACAGAAGACGGAAGTCCGCTCTAATTTCCGCAGGGTAACCGTTTTCAATGTCCGTTAAAGGATCTGATGTCTAATAAATGGCAGACAATCATTTAGAGTTCATCTTAGCTGATGTTTCCGTATTTTTTCAGGCTGACCGTCGTTATGGCGACCTTCTCACAAAGTCTGTGGAAATAGTATTCAGGATGATTAATCATGTTGATCAAGATACTCGAACATACGCCGAAGAATCGCTGGATGCCGTGTTGAGGGTGTGTTTTGATCCATCCATTTGCGGTTATTTATGTCCGGCGGTTTTTGGCTCGCACATAACCATCCGAGCAATTGACAACGACAAGAGAGAAATACATTCTTCCAAGGAAGTTGCGATGCTTTTACGGTTTCACCGGCGCTTAGCAACGCCGAGCGTACCGAGCACCAATAGCGAAGCAAACACTTCATCCACCCAGGGTTTAGCAGGGTTGTGAATTGGAGCAACGGAATGTCGAAAAAATTGCAATTTTTAATGGAAAATGAATTTTTGGGGGGAGGGAGGTGGTCGTAATTTTTTTTCGGAGAAAAAAAGGAATTTTTTCCAAACCACCTGGTGAGCTGAAGTAAGGTAGCAGTAGTCGCTCTTTGATAATGAGATCGCAGCGCGAGAACAGCTGTGTCTGCAGAGGCCGTCAAGAAATTTTACTTTACGGTGCGTATATGGAATTTGGGGCAAAGTACCAGATTTCATTCAAAGTTTCTATTCGGGGGTTATTCGGCGTGCGTAATACAGATTCGGTGTCGATTTTTCGAGGGAGGATCATTAAAAAATTTTAAAGGGTCCCAAAATTTTTGTCTACAGGGGGGGGTCGTAGCTCTGCCGAAAACCAGTGGGGATGGGTCGCAAGATTTTTGACCCAAAAATGTAGGTCAGGGGGGATCGCAAAAATTAGGAAATGAAAATCTGGTGAACATATCCCAAAGATTCTCAATATTTTTGGTCACTGAAGGTAGGGATAGTAGCACTGCTCAGGTTTTTTAAGAGCTTGAGCCCGACTGCCGAACGAATTCCCTGCGTCCGACAGTTTCAGTTATCGAATATATTGACTATTTAGGTTTTCCGATCGACCACAATATTCAAGAAAACCGTATACCCTGATTTCATGACTAAAACGTGCCTCGCAAAAATTTTTGGTTTTGGAAAAATTGTTGGTGGGGGGTCACTTCGACTCCGAAAAAAATTACAGAACGCCCCGCCAGGGTCAAGCGGGGCGTCGCGTAATTTCTCGAAATCGGAGCGACCCCCATCATCAAAAATCTTTCTCCGAAATCCTGAATTTTTCGATCTCTCCGAGGCCCGATTTATGGGCAGTTTATTTTTTTCGAAGAAAAACTATTTTTTCGTATGTGGATATTGTGGACGTTCGGAAAATCAAAATAATCAGTATATTCGACTAATAAAACTTTCAGACCCCGAAAATTTGTTCATTAGTCGGGGTCAAGCGTCTAAAACATAAGAAATGCCACGATCCTTCCTTTGGTGACAAAAAAATTGAGAAATTCTGGGATCTCTTCACCAAATTTTCATTTTTGTTCTGAGATTTTCGCGATACCCCCTGACCTTCATTTTCGGTCCAAAATTTTTGCACCTTACCCCCCCCCCCTCCCCCGTTGTTAAATTTCCCTGCGCCCCGCTTGACCCTGCCCACGTGACCGACGTTTTTCTTCAGAAACGGTTCCCCATACGAATTTTTTTCATTTCTGTGCCAAGCTTTGAACGATCCCTACCCCTTTTCTCCTTTTTTTCTAATATGATGCGGAATTTTCATTAGCCTCCCCCCACCACCACCACAACCACACGTTGGGTCGCAACGCAACCCCGTTAGACTCCGTGTTTGTTTAGGTTTTCAGCTTGAATGAAGTGTTTCAGAGTCTTCTTGTTGGGTTTTACCATTCCCGCGTGATTGTCTTGTTAATCACCGAGATTGGCAGAAATGTCGCTGCTCGTTCCGTTGTTTGTGCGCTTCGTCGTCTTGCTCAACTTATCCACTTTAGTAAATGCAACAGAGTTGTGTGAGTACTGTTATGTATGACGTTTCTCCACAACACAACTATGATCCATAATGACTTTCTACCTTTTCAGAAGTTATGGTGTTCACATCCTTACAGCTTTGACGGCTTTGTTGAAGAGGCCGGAAGAAGCTATCCAAAATGCTGTGATATCATGTACTGGCCAGCTTTTTGATACACTAGGACCACGAATGCGGAGCCAGCATGCGGAGAAAGCATATGTAGGCCGTTTTGTTCGTTTTTTCCTTCTTATGTTTACAATTACTAGTAACTGATAAGAACAGCATGTGTAGCGATGGCTGAACTTTAATCTACTGCTTTGTTTATAAATATGAATAATTTGGTACAACCTAATCCAAAGGTATATATATATATAGTCCATGAGATGTCGACATCCGATCTGGATTGAGTTGTTGCGAAATATATAGTCGCCATCGAACTCATCACCACCGGAAGCCCTGATGTTGAACATTTCAGCGACAGACGTGAAAAAATGAGTCTTTCTGGCATTGAACCCCGGAACTAGGCCGTTTCAACCATATAGGCGCGCGGTAAGATTTTGGAGAGAAGCACAGTTTTTCTTAGAGGAGTTGCTGCCTAAAGGCAGAGTTCGTGCAGAATTCTGATTTCCCGCTGAATCGGAGCGTATGCTACAGGTTGTCTCAAGGAATGTGCAAAAACTGCGTAAAAACGGTCTTCTTCGGGTTACTCAAGCCATTTCCCTCAGCCACCGTGTCAGAAAGGCGTGTCCATCGTCCATGTTTTAGTGGTCGTCCACGCATCCCTTAAAACTGCCCTATAAATATCGGTCACTTCAGCCATGATTATCATTTTGTGAATAACGGTGTTGAGCCAGGCCAATCCAATCCATCTAATCCAGATTTCGGTAATTTGAAATTTGAACCGGACCTTGCCCTAAAGTGTCGTTTAAGTAGGGTTAGGTTTTCGCCACTCACATTTCGAATGCCTCAAGCTCTTTATCCTTCCAAGTGCAAGTGAGCTCAAGCACAAGCGGTGGTTCACGAAGGTATGACTAACTTGAGGATCGTTGACCAAATCTACCGTTCTCGAGGTTTACCGACAGTCGTCATTTCCTTACTGACTCTTGCGGGAGCAAGGCGAAGTTTGGAAGGCCTAGGAAGTCGGTTGCTGAAGGGGTCCTCAGTATTGACAGATTTGCGTTCAACTCGACGCTGATGGCCAGAATAGTTTTAGCTGATTTTCTGAATCCTGACACAACTATCACGGTCTAAGTTGCTAATCGACAGAAGAAAAATATTGTTCTTTGTTGGCTTGAACCTACTGCAGATCTTATGGTGGATGTAGCCGCGAAGGGGATAGCTGCGGATCGCTAAGCAGTCTGCGCGCCTGTCGCCTGCGCCGATCGATCACCACATTTCTCATGGGCGCACACGACGCACCGCAGGCTGCTGAGGTGTCCGCAGGTATCCCTGTCGTGGTTACCCCCACAATACCGACCACAGAAAGGAGCTGGAATGCTTGGCACCTTAAAAAACTATGGAGAGTTACTGGTTCAGCGCGGATATCTCTCTTAGGTCATGCTCTAGCATTCTAGTCAAAATTTAGTGTTGAAATGTACTTTTCCGATGAGCAGAGAACACTCATCTCTCGAAAGAATTTCTCAACATGAAAATTTCATTTAAAATGCTCCCAATGCGATCACCTGAGAAAGTACTGTGCGTTTGAAACGAACAGGTATAACTCCTTTTTTCGAGCTCTTGAGCTTCGCTCTGCTCCTGAAGAAGTCAGATTAGTGTTGGCACCTGTTGATTGTTTTTGAGGAATGGCAATGACGTTTAGCGATTCAGGGGTTGTCCGTACCTGCGAGTTTCATGGCTTGAAATTGGACTCGCCCGGACGCGGCAAGGTTTGGACCTCAAAGCATTCGATCTGTTGTTTCTGAACACTTGTCTATACTAACTCAATAACTGATGTAAGAAACTTCTTCGGGAAAACAGTTTTTTCACCGATTTCTCTGAGTGCGGCTATTTTCGCTAAACGACCTATTTCGGGGTTCAATGCAAAAGTGACATGTTTCATTTTTACATTCATTCCATGCGCGTCAGCACATGTGAATAACAAAACAAAAAAAACGAATAAAAAAACATTAAAACATAACCAGCAGCAAACAAAAAGAAATCTAGGCCCTACTAGAGCCAATATTTCTTCACTCATGGTACCGGAATGCTGAACGGCATGGCTTCCAATGGCGAAAAAGACGGGAATGCTTGAGAAAACTTGAAAACTGTGAAAATAAAAGAGTTTTCAATCTATCTAAGAAGAAATGAGAAATTTTCTAAAAATTTCCCAAAAAATAACAAATGAATAAATAAATGTATACATAACTAACCTACTGTAAACAAATTTTGGAGTTTCCAGGAGGCGTGTATAAGCACAGCAATGATTTCTGACTCTTATTACCTTATTTTAGCTTACCAAGTGGTTTGGAGAAAATTCTCTTTTTTCTTCAGAAATTTTGTGACCCCCTCCCCGTGTGCTCAAATTTTTATTTTTCATTAAAATTTTCGCGACCCTTCATTGCGCCTTGTCGCAGCTCTGCCCAATCCTGGTCCATGCTCTTGAAACGAGCTCTATCGGGTGGCATTATCAAAAGTCCTAAAGCATTTCTCTTCTTGAACGTTCTACATGTGTGTTGAATGAGAATGCAATACGATTTATTGCAGGATTTATATTGCATAGCTGTGGAAAATTTGGAGTTGAATGGCAGCGCCAATCGTGCAGCTGTTACTGTTATTGCCCAGTTAGCCACGTACTATCCGTCGATCATGAACAAGGTGGGTCTTATTCCCAATTTTGGATTTGTTCAAGTTGTTGACGTTTCATTACTGACAAGGGAATTGTTTACGGCGCTAAACGTATCCTCGAAAACGACTTGTATCATCAGTATCCCTTGGGCCTCTATAGTAAAGCTGCGCAGTATCTCGCTAGAGCTGCAGGTTCCAAGAAGTTACAACCTTGAAATGGTCGTTTTTGTGCTTTTTGTACCTCCAAAAACGCGCATTAGTCTCCGAAAAATTCCGGAAACGGACATCATAAACGTGTTCAGCGCCCAAAACTACACCCTGAGAAAAGTTTGGGTGAAGGCGCATTTGTCGATTTTCCAAAGTTTTCGACTAAATTCGTTCAAAGCCTCTAATCGGGGGGAAATTTGAGTGCGAAATGTGACTTTTGACGATTTCCGGAACGTTACGATAGATATGTCCCAAAATCATTTTCTGAGGGTTATTTGGAGTGCTTAACGCGAATCTGGAGTCCGTTTATAGATTTTTGACAGATTATGGTAGATTACGGTGGGTATTTGGTAGTTTGGTCAGTCTCGGATTTGACTAAAAATTTGTATGCGGGGGTTATTCGGGGTGGTAAATACGAATTTGATGTACATTTCCCGGTTTTCGAACTATGTAGTCTGTTAGGTTTTGCTCCTAAATGGCCCAATACTGACAGTAAACCTCAGGATTTCGTCAAACGGACCCGAGATTCGTTTTCTGCACCCTAGATTACTCCTACATACAAGTTTTGAGCAAAATCCGATTTTTTTTTTCGAAACGCCCCAATAAAATTTCTGATGGGTACCCTTACCTTTCCGCGAAACTTTAAAAACGCTCATAACTTTCTGGAACCCGCTGCTCGGGGCGGGGTACTGCATAGTTTTACTATTGATTTTCTCCCCTAAGTGACATATTACCTACCGTAACCTACAGTTAACTTCAGAATTCCGGCAAACGGACTCCATGTTCGTGCTCACCATCCCCTTACCCCTCACATACAAGTTTTGAGGCAAAATCCGAGAAAGTATTCTGAAAAGCCCCAAAAAATTTCTATTGGGTACCCTTGCATGTTCGCGAAGTTTGAAAAACGCTTATGACTTCTTGGAACCTGCAGTACGGGGCGGAATATTGCGCAGTTTCTCTATTAATTTACAAGAGATATTAACAATTTTAGTAGATTTCGCAGGTGCGTTTACCACTAAGAACACTTCCCTTGTGAGTGTTGCATCACTCCGTTATGCAAAGCTGGTATACATAGAATGAATGGGTTTCAGGCTTTCCTCAGATGCATGGTTAATGTGCGAGATGCTGATGATGCCTCGAGCAAGATGAAACTTATTGGATCTCTGAACACTTTGAAAGTTATCTGGCCTATGCTATCTGATCCTAGTTGTGCTGTTACGAAGGATAATATTAAAATTGTTAGTTTTACACATTGCTTAATCGATTTCATATTTGGTGCGCGAATTGTCCAAACCGTAGACTGAGGGTGAATACTGAAATCACAATTTCCGCTCAAAGCCGTTAGAGTTTAGCTGTGTTCGTGATATACAGTTTACGGCAATGTTAAAAGGCCATTGTGCAGTTGCGGTTAGCACACTAACACTACGGTGGAGATCCTGGCGCTTTGCCAGATTCCTTCATCGATCGATAGCAAAGCTGATATTCTGGTGGAGTTACGGTTTTCTTTTGTTTTCACGCTTGTTCCTGCTTTTTCTTTAATTCTGACTTTTAATACAGTGCGTTGCAAAATTACACGACATACCCCAATTTTCGCGATTCCAATCTTCGCGTGATTTAAGGAGACAAACGGTTAACGCCAATCGATGAAGCACCCTCGAAAACCCCTGGGTACAAATCTTCGTGAAATTAGAGCAACTGGCAGGAATCTGGCAACGGAAACTGTCAAAAACGACCGTTGCAAAATTATACGACATAGCTGACGTTCTCGCAGAACTTTTGATTCTAGACCCTCTGTACCACTTCGTTCATGGTAAGAACCACTAGAAACATCGAGTTATTAGTCTTCAGAATTATCTTGGCGCTGAGCCACTTCGAAAACTTTTTTTTGGTATGTTTAAGCCCAGCTTTTTGTAAACGCCCCTTCCAATGTGCACCCATTCGCTTATAACGGCCAGTTTAAGCGGAACCATACACTCGTATTGTCTTCTCTGGTTGCATATTTAAAGCTCAAAAATATTTCAAACGTTTTCCTCTGTGTTGAGGTCCTGCGAACCGGCCGGCCATTCTAGCGAATTGGCATGATCGGTTTGAAACCAAGCCTGCGTCGTTCTACTGACAAGAAATGAAGGCGGATACGGACTAGAAAGAACTGGAAATGATTTTCTGACACAGTCTGGTACTCTGTAAGGTTCATAGATCATGTCCCAAAACCTGGTCCACCACCCGAATCCGGGTCGACACATTTTTCTTTTTCCTCGAAAGTTCCTACTCAAGGATAGTTCTGATCCATGAGTGGATCCTTCGAAACCCTTTCTGATCGGTCGAAAGCAAGCTCAGTCCGAAAGAGCCTGAAATATTCTAATATATTTAATTATTTTAATTAAGTATTCTAAGCACTGGAGAGATCTACAAAAGGACCCATACTTATCCTCGTGTAGGAACTCTGGAGGAGAATATGTGTGGAAAAATTAATGTATAGACCCAGATTAAGGTGATGTGGCAAGCTGGACCAGGTTTTCGCGGCATGACCTGTGAAACTCACTGATTATCAGAATGTGACGGAATTTCATTTCCAGTTCTTTCTAGTCCGTATCCGCCTTCATTTCTTAGCAGCAGGACGACGCAGGCTTGGTTTCAGGCCAATCATGCCAATTTGCTCGAATGGCCGGCCGGTTTGCAGGACCTCAACCCAGAGGAAAACGTTTGATGTCTTCCCGAGCTTCTAGTATACAACCAGAGGAGACAGTACGAGTGTGTGGTTTCGCTCAAACTAGCCGTTATAAGCGAATGGGCGCAGATTGAAAGGGGCGTTCACAAAAAGCTGGGTTCAAACATACCAAAAAGAGTTCTTAAACTGGTTGGACATCAAGGCAATTCTGAAGACTATTAACTTGATGTTTATAATGGTTTTCACCATGAACGAACGGATACAGAGGGTTTAGAATTGCAAGTTCTGCGAGAACGTCAGCTATGTCGTATAATTTTGCAACGGTCGTTTTTGACAATTTCCGTTGCCAGATTCCCGCCAGTTGCTCTGATTTCATGAAGATTCGCACCCAGGGGTTTTCGAGGGTGCTTCATCGATTGGCGTTAACCGTTTGTCTCCTTAAATCACTCGAAGTTTGGAATCGCGAAAATTGGGGTATGTCGCATAATTTTGCAACGCACTGTATTGCGAAGGGGGGCTTTTTTTCCTGTGCGTGAGGGGAGTTTGGCGTTATTTTTCAATTTAGAGTAGAATTTTGAGAAAAAAAAAACTACCAAGCCCGGAAAAACGACAGGTTTCTCTCACGCTCTGAAAAAAACGCCCCTATTCGCAATATTAAAAGAGTCAGAAATATAAATAAAGCAGAAACCAGCGTGAAAAAAGAAAAGAACAATCGTAACTGACCCGGAATATCAGCTGTGCTGTCGATCGATGACAAATTTTTGCAAAGCGCCAGGTTTTCCACTGTAGTGTTAGTGTGTTCACCGCAACCGCACCATGGCTTTTCAACACTGTGATAAACTGTACCTCTTCCATGTGTCGCTCAGGCGATAAAGTGTTAAAGCTTGAAATGAAGGGCTAAATATCTACCCCTAGCCCAATCCACGGTCAGTCTATGGTCGAGGACAGTCGAGGAATCCGGAACCACAAGCTGCTTCATGGACGCTATTTCTATAGTGAGCCAGAGTTCACGGAAGTGGAAAAGGACGGTTGCGTGGTTGCGCATTTCCACTAAGCATACTGGAGGTTGCGCCATAATCGACTTCAAAGCTGTATTTTTATTCTGAGTTTTGGAAAAAAACACAAACGTTGGGTAACGTTACGCTTTTCTCTTCACCACACATTAACCATATAAGTAAAGTCTTTACACGCATACACACGAAAAATGAAGAACCGCAACAAAAATAACAGGAAATTTTTTTGTTATTCCTGGGTGTATTCATGTTAAAGATTTTGGGTATATTGATAATGTTTGCTTGTGGGAGAAAACTGGCTGGTTTTTCAACGTTTCCGATTTTTTTTGAAATTTTAATTCAGAAGAAAATTACAACTTTGCCTCCGATTATTACGCAATCTACAGTATGCTTGGTGGAATTACGCAACCGCACAAACGTCTTTTTCCGTTGCCGTGAAATCTATCTCGACTTCACCTATCTCGGGAACACCCACCGTATTCGTTCTCCACCAGGAATGTGCGGCAAATTATTTTGTGAGATCGGCAATCGGTCACAAAAGGCTGGCAAACGACAAAAGCTGGAACTTCGTGCCCAAATTTTTGATAATTCTAAAGATTTAGTTCACAAATTTTGCTAATCTCGCTACCGCTTCCGTTATCTGCGGGAAGCTTATGGAAAAATGTGACAAAACTCTCTTACCATGCCGCGCCGATCTGTGTGCGTTCCCAAACATCACTCTGGGAAATATTGCCGCGACCCTTCCGCTACTGCCATGCGACTCCCCCGTGACCCTGGACACCTTCGCGACACTTCCGCGACTTCTCCGTGAGTCAAGCTTCCGCAAATCTGCGGGTATCTCACCGGGACTCTTCCGCGACCTTACCGCGATTCGGTCAAGGAAGAATCGTCCGTGGTTCTGCCCCACATTTCCCCCGCGACTGTTTCGCAACTCCGGCTCGGTGCCGGCAGGCGCTGAGCCGAGATAGTCGCGGCAGTATTTTTCATAGTAGTATGATGATGCGTTTTGTTCAAAAAGCTTCTTTGAATGTGCAAAATCTAAAGCGTAGAATCGATTTGTGAGCTCAAGTCTGAGGGGTTCTATTTTTTTCTCGAAGTGTTCGTAATCGTTCCTCATTCCCTCATGTGAGCGTAGGGAACAGCTCTGATTTTAGAGCAGAGGTTGTCTGCTTGAAAACTTATTTATCTTAGGCCCTTGGAACCTTTCAAAAGAGCAAGAGAGAAAGTTTTGGTGTATCGAAAAAAGGGCTCGGATTGTGTGAAGAATAGCAGAATCCGTGGCTACGAGGGTAGGCGGATGCGTACGGGGTTTCCTATATGTTTGTAGGCGGTCAACCCCCTCTTCAGTATGACCTTTTAGAGGCAGAATTTCACATCTGGTACTGGGTAGCGGTTACCAATTGAAAGCTGACTATGCAGCAATTTGTTTGTTGTTAAATGAACCACCTCAGACTTTCGCTCACGATTTGTTTAAAAAAGAACACTATGCGCAAACTGTGACATTTTCAGACGAAAACGAACAAAACATACCATAATGTATTTGGAAACTCAAGTGTGTCGGCGGAAAGATATTCGAAACCTTGTCGCCATATTAAAGGCAGCATACACGCTCGAGGAAAGATAACGACTATAATAGACTCATACGGTGTGCATTAGAACGATGACGCTAATTGTTGATGAAAACAAGGCAAAACGATTGCATTAGAGCGATCAATTTTAGAATGCTTATTATGAGGAGAGGGGGTCAGCAAAAAATGATAGAGGCTTCACGCTTCCATAGACTCGCTGAGATACGTTCATTTGGGCTCACTTCTAAGGCGCTATTCATACTCCTCAATGCCAGCGCTTTACGCGCGGGTGTGACGTTGGAGTATGTATACTTACTACGTGTGTCATGCGTTTGTGTGGACTGAATACTCCAGCGGCGATGCTATGGTGGAGTGGAATGAAGTGTGTCTTAACTATTCCAAGCAAATTTTGTACATGCGTTCACTATGATGGTAGCTGAGGATAACACTGGAATCAATCAATATGAAATGGGATGAAGTTGATGATAGATTATTGACGAAAATGATGAAAAAGTCGGTACAACCGTCGCCACCGTCGCGGTGCGGGCGTCACGCGCAGGCCTGACGTCATGCTAATCATACTCCAACGCCACGCCCGCGCGTAGCACGCTGGCGTTGAGGAGTATCAATAGCTCATAAGCTTCGAAAGGCGAATGCGATCTGGTGCAAACCGTGGGAGTTTATCAGCAGAGATATCTAAACCATGTATTGCTTGCGTTTCACTTACCATTTTCGACACTGCCGTATTTCCCGTACGCATCGCTGCGTCATGAATGACGCCGACCCTGCAACATTGCTTTCCAAATCACGTGCAAGGACACATCTAGATTTTTCTACATTACCATCTTTTTCGAGTTTTGTCGCTAATCTGAAAAAAGTTGGCCGGAAACGACCGGCATACGGCAATCGCCACACATTCTCAGAGAGTCAGGGGGTCCTATTCGGCCACGATAGGCTTTCTATTCGGGTACCTAGTCGAGTTGAAAGGAACTTTTGCAGCAGCACGTGCTGCTCCGAGGAGCGCGTGGCCTGTTTGATAGGACTACGTGGCGCAGAGAGACAAAACCCTTGCTGCACCCCCATTTACCACGCGGCAGCACGTGGCCTGTTCGATAGCACTACGTGGCGCAGCGAGGCAAAACTTTTGCCGCACCCTATTTCCAACGCTGAAGCACGTGGCCTGTTCGATAGGAGCACGTTGCCCAGATGTGCAATACCTTCTCCGAACCCCGTTTGCCACGCAGCAGCACGTGGCCTGTTCGATATGAGCACGTGGCGCTGGGGGCGGGCTCCCACACCTTCGATGGGAGCGGGTATCCCCCCAACAAGGATACGGTCCAAGTCACGGACCGCAGTAGGGGATCACCCCCACAGCAGTCCGCGACAGGGACATCACCCTCGCCACGGTCTACAGCGAGGGAGCTCTCCTCACTGAGGACCGTGGGGGAGACCCCTTAGTGGTTCAAAAATCGTCCAGAAAGTGACTCGTAGTCACCTTCTAGGAGCGGCCCCGAAAGGTCGACTGCGCTCTATATGGGATGGTGCCCCTTTTATACGTGCTGTGCGGCTGATATGGGCCTCTCCAATTGTGGAGTGATCGATCAACGTATTCAATCATGGGCATTGTGGCTCGTTCGTCGTCCGCTCGTAGTCGAATCGAAAGCGTATCGTGGCCGAGTGTAACGGCTATGATTGGCGCCACGTGCTTCTCACTTGGACGACGATTAGGCCACGTGGCACAAGGAAATTACGTGGCCATATCGTCGTCCAACCGCTTTGTGGTCGAGTCGAAAGCCAATCGTGGCCGAATAGAACCCCCCGACTCCCTGAGTTGTTGTTTTCCACCCATTACTCAGAGAGTCGGGGGGTCCTATTCGGCCACGATAGGCTTTTTAATCGGGTACCTAGTCGAGCTGAAAGGGACTTTTGGAGCAGCACATGCTGCCCGAGGAGCACGTGGCCTGTTCGATAGGACTACGTGGCGCAGAGAGACAAAACCCTTGCCGCACCCCCATTTCCCACGCGGCAGCACGTGGCCTGTCCGATAGCACTACGTGGCGCAGCGAGGCAAAACTTTTGCCGCACTCTATTTCCCACGCTAAAGCACGTGGCCAGTTCGATATGAGCACGTGGCGCTGGGGGCGGGCTCCCACACCTTCGGTGGGAGCGGGTCTCCCCCCCAACAAGGATACGGTCCAAGTCACGGACCGCAGTAGGGGATCACCCCCACATCAGTCCGCGATAGGGACATCACCCTCGCCACGGTCGACAGCGAGGGAGCTCCCCTCGCTGAGGACCGTGGGGGGAGACCCCTTAGCGGTTCAAAAATCGTCATGAAAGTGACTCGTGGTCACCTTCCAGGAGCGGCACGAAAGGCGCACTGCGCTCTCTTTGGGATCGAGCCCTTTATATATAATACGTGCTGTGCGGCTGACATGCGCCGGGTCAGTTCTGAAGCGATCGATCCAGGCGTTCAATCATGGGCATTGTGGCTCGTTCGTCGTCCAAACTCATCGTAGTCGAATCGAAAGCGTATCGTGGCCGAGTGTAACGGCTATGATTGGCGCCACGTGCTTCTCACTTGGACGACGATTAGGCCACGTGGCGCAAGGAAATTACGTGGCCATATCATCGTCCAACCGCTTTGTAGTCGAGTCGAAAGCCAATCGTGGCCGAATAGAACCCCCCGACTCTCTGAGTACGTGTTGTCTGTACAGCGGCCCTACAGCCAGTGTCCCATCTCCAAGTCTCAATCGCTCGGTTACTCAATCGTCGATCTCATTTGCAGGAAAGACAAAACGTTCTCCGAGTTTCCACCGGAAATTGAATGTACCAGGGACCATTGCAATAATGTAGACTAAGGATGAGCCATACAAAGCCCTATACCCCCCCAAACCTCTGTGTGCTATGCCCGCCCCGCCAATTTCTTCAACGGCCTACGAAAAAGTGGGCGGGTAGGGCATAGTGCATACTAGTAGGACTATCTATGGCTCGTTTTTCGCCGTTCTTCCGCTATTATTGTGATACCGGTGTATTAGACTTCTGGTGATAATTCGAAGGCCGTTTTTATCGTGAACACTGTCTTCAAAGATGGTAGCCTGAGATGAGGACATTATAGTTGCACACGAACGAAAGTTCCGAAAAAATTTCGAAAGATTTTTCGAAATTTGTTTGGTTCGAAATTTCGTCGAACGAAATTTTTCCATTTTTCGTTCGTTCGAAATTTTTTCGAACGAAATTTTTTCATTTTTCGTTTTTTCGAAACTATTTCGAACGAAGAAATTTCGATTTTCGTTCTTTCGACATTTTTTTCGAAATTGTATAGAGGACATCCATCTCCTGTTGTTTGCGGTGCACAGAAATGGCGGAAGACCAAACCGCTCACAAGCGCGTTTGCTGCACATGGGTTTCGAACATTATTGTGTAACCTATAAAACAAGATTCCTTCCATTACTGTCAAATCTACAGGTAAAAAGGAGATGTCAGTTGAGCCGTTAGGGGCTACGAATTTCTTTTGATATCAGCTTGGAAGTGACCCTCGCCAGTCGATTAAAAGTTCAAAATGTTATTGCTTTGCCACCGCGGTGAATTACTCGGATTTCGAAACGTTTACTGCTTCTAAAATGTTTCTGTCACGTTAATTGTGTTTTACCCGCAGGTAACGAATGAAAATGTGGCAACAGGTCAAAACAGGGAATCTGGTGTGAACGTGTCGAAACTCCAGTATTTCTTGGTGGCAAAAGACTAACCTTCAAAACCTAGAATTGAGTACTCTTCCCTCTAGATCCGAGTGCCCAAGTAGAATTAGGTTCGGATAGCAGCTGGTAATTGTAGAAAAGTGCATTATGGAAGAGGAGGTACGCTGTGAAAATGTCCGACCCTTCTTGGACTTCGGGAGGCTCCTGTGTCGGCCAGTACTCTGGGAGTTTTGGCCCAGAAATCCCCGCCAAACAGCCGGGAATTAGACGCCAAGTAATGCTCGCCGTGAGATAACCGAGAAATAGTGCTCTCCAGGGAAGTATACGACGCATTCTTGAGGCATGATTCAAATATCAGCACTGCCGTCGGTTCTGTTACCCAAGTTTGAGGACAAACTTCTGAATCTTATCGGTCCCAGCAAGCAGTGTTATGGTATTGCAGTTCATTAAAGAAAATCAGTGGTCAAGCCTGACATTTCTCCGTTTTTGAGAATCCTCTATCAGCAGCAATTATCGAAGAATTTCATCGATTCTCTAGAAGTATCGATTTTATTGGTTTTCGCAAAAGACCAATAAAAGACAGTAGAAGTGGATCCATTCGATAGAGGACCTTCAACAACCCCGGGAATTCAGTTTGGCCATTAATTTTATCCTGTAGAGGGAAATAACCATCGCACTGCTAACGTTGACCAATGAAATTTAGAGTTTTGTAGTTTAAGGTACTTACTTGGACCTCGCCCAGCCTCTGGAGGCCCCGTCCAACCCCTGGCGCCAACGGCCTCGTCAATTGTCGGTTATTTTGGTTTATTTCTAGGTTATTGCTCGGCTATTTCGCAAAAAAAACCAGAAATAGCCCATTAGGAGCCGCTGCGGAGCTTGTTGTGCTATTTATTGCCCAAAACTCTGAGTAATATGGAGGTATGTCTGAGAGTAAAATAATAAATCAGTGAATTCCAGGTGATTTGTAGTGTCTTGTGCTGTCTCTATTCGCCGTACAGTGAGGTGGTGGTTCCCAGCATCGAGCTTCTGGAGAAGATAATGACAAATCCTTTGCTGTGAGCTTCCTGGTCAGTATCAGTACAGATACAAATGCGGTTATGTGTTTTCAATCTAGGTGGTTGCGAGATTTCTGTCCCCTACAGTTCGACATGACGCCCTCATTTCGATCAAAGCTATCCACTTCCGATCTTCTCTCGAGAAGCTCTTCACCGAATGGAGGCAAGAGTCTCTTTTGCTGTACAATGTTCCTGTCTTCTAGTCAGCTCATTGTTTTTCAGAGGATGATTCATGCCCCCCATCATCCCTAGGCTCTACTTTGGACGTCACGGAGTGTGTGGATGGAATTTCTGACTTTAGCCTGCCTTTACAACTTCCAGAACATTCTCAGCAGCCATCTACGAGCTCAGGCTCAGTGAGTATAGCTTCTGCCGGTTGGCGATTTTTCGTTTTTTAAGCTTTGCCTTGTACTGGCCGCCAAGACTTTAGTCGACGCTAGTTTGGCCCTGTTCATACTTCCTGTCTTCGCGGACGCGATGAGGCGCTATTCGAAGACAGCGCGTGACGCGCGGTCGTGGCGGTGGAGTATGATTGACCTGACGCCACGTGCTTGAAGGCTGCTCTCTAGGGACGCTATCTCTTTATTGATGCATCACCAATTTCATTCCGTCCCTCAATAATCCAGTATTTTCTTCGGCTACCTTGATAGTGAACGTGTGTGCAGGTTTTGCCTCCTCTGTAAAGTTAGGGCTGTCTTTATTCCGCTTCGCCGTAGCGTCGCAGCTGGAGTATTCATAGTCTCCGCAAGCGCGTGATGCACGTGGAAAGTATTCATGCTCTAACGCCACCCCAGTGCGTGATCCGGTGGCGTTGAGGAGCATGAATAGCGCATAACGACGTGGCCGGGGTGTCGCTGTATCATTGTGCAAGTACTAGCCGCTACAAGCTGCCACACAATTACTCTAAACCGCAATCGCGACAGCATGAGTATCATACACGATGCCATGGCACACCTGCCGCGACAGCGCTAGCGCAAAACAGGCATATCGATTTCTGATCCTTGGTTTTGGCAAACACTACGTCGCGTCGCCCGTCGTGGGAAGTATGCGCTAGACATGAGCGACCGACCAATGGAGGGGTTGCGCGTATCAGCGGTCTCGTTTGCGTCGCGCTTGGCGAGTCACGTTTGTACCTAACGCACGCAGCGTTCTCAGGCAACAAATCGCTGCTACAGTAAGTATGAGCGGGGTAAATCTCTGTACTGCATAAGTGATTAATGCCGCGGATTTCCGCGCAGCACAAACGATATCGATCTTCGTTTCGTGACATTCGTTTTGCAGTCCCCTACAGTGGAAGATGAAATTATCGATCCGTTGATACATGCAGATCTCTTTGAACAAGTTACTAGATGTGATCGGTATGGAGCTGACCGAAACTGTTCCCAGTTATCTAGTTCACCAGATGACTCCATAGGGATTCTGAAGCACCTGCCTCTAGACCTTTGTATGTCTTATTGTCTTACTCGATTTGATTTTCGTTCTTCCTAACTCTTATAGTTTAAGGCGATATATCTGTCAACTTCTTCATCTACTCTGCTGCCATGCTTGGCAAACGGTTTCTTCTGGCTGGATTGAAAGGCCTGAAAAGCGACACTGATGTGCGAATATCACATAAAATCCTTGCTCTCAATTGCATAACAACTATTACAAAGTACGAAGATCTATCGCGGGTTACGTTGCGATTTGGTGAGTTAGCAAGCCGTGGTCACACGGTACATAGTGGCCTTAATTCGCAAATCGAAATTTGGGAAGAAAATTCGTTGCGAACACTGCCCCTGGGGACCCTGTATAGATTCATATAGTGGAGTTCATATAGAGGAACCCCCCCCCCATCATCCTGTTTTTGCTCAGTGACGATGGTTTGTCCCACCTACTTTTGCTCCTTTCCTCCCACCATACTTTGTATGCTCCATAAGGCCGGGATCGTACTTCCGGCGATGAGCGACGCGACGCAATGTTTACCGTCAATATCGACCTGAAATCAATATGCCTAATATGTACCGTCGCTGTCGCGCGTCGCTGAAAGTATGATCTCGACCTAAGATTGAAATCGCAAGGGAACCACTCGAATGTCAAAACCTGTAATTTAGTGCTAACGTCATTTTGGGGGGGGGGGGGAGGGGTTCGAAGGGACTTCCTGTCAGCAGAGTTATTGGGGAAGTTCCCACAGCAGGTCTTCCCTGATCCCCAAGACTGCAGGCCTTCCCAGTGGTGTCGCTCAAACCAGCACCAATTGTTCACCGATTGGTCAAGAGTCATTCTTTCAAAACTTGCTGCGTCCAACAGTCTCGTGCCTCTAAAAAGCTGGAATAATGCAAAAATTTATGACTCCTGGCTCTAGGTTACGGAGGAGCTTCCTATTTTTTTGCGCCATGCGGTGAGAGAGACCGGATACTGCTTCTGCCCCCCTCAAATCGCGAAATGCGCGACCACATCGAGACTGGGCAATTTACATCATCGTATACGTTGTGACTTTGTTTTCGCGTTTATCATGTTTCTGCCCTTTGGGTCTGTGTCGTCTTGCATAGACATGACTGCATACTGGGGGGAGACACATGCAGGCTCTCTGGCCGTGTATGCGCTCCATGGGTCGCGTGTTCCCTAGGGGTTGTTTATACTTCCGCTATCAAGCAGCGCGGCGAAATGCAATTATATAATATTTTTCACAGAGGCACGTTCTCTAATCAGCAGGACGTGCTGAAGAGAAAGCCTGCCTTTATTTTTGTCTCAAATATCACGTATTCGAGTTGAGTGCTCATTGTACATGCATTCAATGTTTTATTCGTGTGAGCTCGTGCTGCGACTCGCAGCACAATAGGACGACGTGCTTCTACAGCAATGCATATTGAACAATGCATATTGAACATGAATTGAATGAATGCATATTGAACATGAATTGAATGTTGCGAATGGATGAGTCGAAAAAAGTGGCTGTACGCAGGAATTTTCATGTTACACTTTCCTCGTCAACATTTTCTTTATTAGGTTCTGTTTTTTTAGGAGATTTCGAGCAAAACCTCTGCGAAGTTTCCCGCTTGGTACTTCATGATGACGATCAATTATGTGCTTCCACGGTGGCGTATCTATTCAGCTTAGATCGGTATAACCCGAGATCTTCTGGTAAATATATGCATTTAATCTCTAATAGCCGAATTCTGAGATTTTCTTGCTACTGCCGCCCATATGGTCTAAACTGCGCACTGCATCCATGTTCTCGATCCTAAATGGTCTTTGGAGGCAATGAGGATCCTTGAACAAAGGCAGAATTTCTTCGAAAGTAATTTTCAATAAACATGCACTGCGTGAAGAATATGAAAGTCTGTGTAAACGCGTTGATTTCAAACCTGGACTAACATTCGTTGACGAATTAAAGTGGTTAGGGCTGATATTCACGGAACCGTAACCACGGTTTGGTCATGGTTCCCGGCCAGTTGATTTGCACAGAATGCATTTTACCGTAGCCGTGTTGGCTAAATCTTGATTAGCGTTTCGTGAATATCAGCGCAGTACTTCTTACGTCTTGCATGATTCAGAATCACTCAGATTAGGTTATCTGACATCGACGAGACCGAGTTGGGCATCATATTTTCCCCTGCTGAGTTCGTGCAACAACTATAGTCGCCTTCACCAGGTAGAAGATCGCAGAAGACTTTAAGGTCAAGCGGGGCGTTGTGTAATTTTCCGAAATCAGCACGACCCCCCTCCCGACCATCAATTTTTTTCCTAAATGCCGAATTTGTCGCGACCCCCATCCCGAAGTGTAATTTTTGGCTACTTTTTTTTGCCAAGAAATGTAGAGATTTTTTGGTGCTCTGGGATGTGAGTTTAATCGCTTTCACTTCCACAAATTTTCATTTTTGATCCGAAAATTCTGCGACCCCCCTTAACCTTCATGGTCGGGCCGAAAATTTTGCGTCCCCCCATCTCTCGGCTATTTGCAGCCAGCATCATGTGGCGGCTATTTTGCGGCGAGCGTTATTTGGCGGCTATTTATCGGCTATTTAGCGGTAACCAGCAGCTGGCTATGTCTTGGCTACAACGCGTAAAGCAGGCATTTCGCGGCTATTTTTCGGTTATTTCTCGGACAAAGGTCAGCGTAGTCGCGTTCGCGATCAGATGTCCCGTTCAGACAACGCTCACTACTACAGAAGAGTGATGAGGGCATTCCAACCCATAAGAAAGCGCTCTGTCCTTCAAGCTTCGATCGGTCAGGAACATATTCTCGAGGCTCTTGGTATTCTGCCCGAAGCACTATATTTGGCTACAACGGAGGTGTCTTCTACCTTTTTCCTCCTAAAAGTGAGTGAGCTGGATGTAAACTCATTGGCTGGTTTGTCGAGACATATATATTTTCTTCAGGTTACTTGTGCTGAATTTCTATGTTCTGTGCGATGGAATAGGATGAAAGATGCTATCAAAACAGAGTGGCAGGAGCAATGTCTCGAAGCTTATTTTGGACTATTGTTCTCAGATGATCAGAAAGTGGTTCAGGCAGCATTGAGTGGAGTTGAACGGTACTTTCGGCCATATTAGTCATTGTGTATGTATACCTGCGTTCTTTATCTGTTTTCTACATTACTCATTTGTTTTCAGATTAGTGAGAAATGCTGACTTCACTGAATATTCTGGAGTGTTCGCCGCTCGGATTCCGGACGATCTAATTTCGCTGGAGGAGGATCCCCTTCCAGCGGTAAGGCCTGTTGGTTGCATAACGGAGTTGCCCCGTAGCAGTTGCGTTGGTAGTTAGATGAGAGCCCAGTCTATAATGATTTGGGAATCGGCGTGAACTGGAACAACTCTGAGAGTGTTGGCGGAGAAATAGCCGCGAAATGCCTGCTCTCCGCGTAATTGCCAAGAAATAGCCGGTAAACTGCTGGTTACCGCCATACGGGTGGTGGTCGTAATGTATTTCAACCGCGAGAGAGGCGGGGAAACTGGGTAAGAGCGGCGCGCGTGAATGGTGGGACGAGGAGTTGCGCCGCGCGTGATTGGACCGAAATTGAAATTTCTCCCGCCTCTCTTGCGGGTGGAATACATTACGACCACCACCCCCGCCATATAGCCGGAAATAGTCGCCAAATAATGCTCGCCGCGAAATAGCCGATAAATAGTGAAATAGTGCTCCCCAGGTAAGCACACGACGCATTATTGAGTCATGATTTAGCTGTCAACACCGCCGGCGGTCAATTACCCAAGTTTGAAGTACTTGGACCCCGCTCACCTTCTAGGGGCCCCGCCCGACCGCTGGCGGCCCCGGTCCCCGGCTCAGCGAGCCGGGGACGGCCGCTTTGCGTGCCGGTGTGCCGGCCGCGTTTCGGTTATTTTTGGCTACTTCTCTTAATTCTCGACTATTTTTACAAAAGCCGAGAAATTGCCCACTAGGAGCCGGCTGCGTAGTCTGATGGGCTATTTCTCGGCCAAAACTCTCAAAGTAAAGCATCTTGTTTATTGGATGTGCAGCACGTCAACACGTGGCATAGGTAAGCATGTGCTCCTTTTGTGCTTTGAACCGCTGTGAGGTTTAGTTTAAGGCGGTGCTGAAAAATTTCAATATTTTTTAGGTGCTGAACATGCCACATGAATATCGGTTTCGAAGTGAGTATGGCGATTTTGTTGTGGAGTCTAATTTGGAAGTGATTCTCTCGAAGCTACTCGAATATTTTACCAGGAAGGTTCATGGGCGCTCGGTAAGTTCATGCACTCGTAGCACACCAGAGGCCGGATTCGTCAATGATTATACCCCGGGTATAAGGGGGAATCAGGGTATAATCTTCCGCATTCTCTAGGAAAGTGCGGATGATTATACCGTGATGCTCACTTATATCCGGGATAATATCGCTGGAGAATCCGGTCTAAGGTACTTCCTTTGCTAGTCGCTGGATGTTCAGGCTGAACTCTGCTTCACAATGGATGTATTGCTAAGAGTGTTTCCGGCTCCAGTATTTCCACAGTGTTGGGGATGTTTCAGCAAGTATGCACCGTTGTTATTTTCTTCTACCGGCTGGTGTTATGTAGTGTGTTCGAAGGAGACTGTCCGCCCATGCGGTCGGCGTGCGGCTATCGCCTTGAGCCATTTTAGGACAAGCCTCTCTAAGGCTGCTGAAAGCAGATTGGGATTCTATGCTTCATTCCTCTATCAATCCTGCCTATTAACAGGTCCGAAAAATCTCTTCGCGACAACCGTTTGACGCGCACGCCGACCACGAGGGTGCCCAGTCTCATTCTTGCAGGTTTACACATGTATGTGAATAGCGTCAAAACGGGATGCGCTGGTACTCAGCTGACGACTAGGTTTCAAAGGCAGTTTTGACGATAAAAACGGTCTTCTAGTTGTCACCGAAAATTGAATGTGCCGGGGTCCAGTTCCACAATAATGTCAAAAGAACGACGAAAAACGGGCTCGTTCATAGTCTTGTACGGCTCTCAAAATTGACCGTGTTGTGCCCGCATCGCCCACTTTCTTGACGGCCAACAGGGAAGTGGGCGGGCAGGGCATAGCGCGTATAAATTTGAGGGTCATATAGGGCTATCTATGGCTCGTTTTTAGCTGCTCTTTCGCCATTATTGTTGCGATGGACCCCGGCACATTTGATTTTCAGTGAAAACTCGTATTCCGTTTTCATCGTGAATACCACTTTTGAAGAAAGTTACTTGACGCGCTCGTTCTGAGTTGCGGCGCTACGTGAAGCCTAGTTTTGACTGCATCGCTGCTGTTTTTCTTCGCAGCGATTTTGCACCCGCTGCTGCAGCGATGTAGCAGCGGCAGAGATTATGTTCATAGTGCGTAGGCCCACGTATGATAGAAGAAAATCAATCAATCAGTGATATTAATGGCTGGTATTCATCAATAACGCGTTTCGACTCGAAAACACTGATCTTGTCATGTGAAATGGTCAACGTTCACTAGACGAAACGTGTCATTCGCTGGCAATCGCTCCATCGCTGCTATTTTGGCCGCTATGGAGCGATCGTCAGCGACCATTGAGAATCGCTCTTCCAGCAGCGATGCAGTAAAACGTAGGATTCCGTCGCCGCGACCCAGCGATGTAGGACGTTCGCCACGGAGCGATCACAATTGGAGCGGCTTCCCATTACGCGCGATGAAAAAGGAACAGTTGTCCCTCGCATGGCCGCAGCGACCACCTGTAGTCAAAACTAGGTTTGAGTCGATGAAGTTTGTTTTACAATCTGGTCCGAACACAGAATATCCCAATTTTCCCGCCTCCTATCAAATCACAAAATCAGCTAAAGTTGATTAAACGTTTACACACTTTGAGCATTAGACGGTAGAACTAGTATAAATTTGTGGAAATTCGTCATTAAGGTGAATTCCGCCTTTTATTTCAAAAATTGGAACTTGTGCATTTTTTCTATGCAGAGACTTTGAGGCACCAAGCATCATGTTCTGGTACAACAAGGTATTCTCCCATCAAAAATATTTTTCTAATATGAATTATCGAGTATTGTTTGAAGGTTTGATTTTTGATTTTTTTTTCGAATTCTTCAAGAAAAGTCAATAATTCACAAAATTGATATCATTCAATGGGAAAGACCTCGAAGTTTTTAATCATAACTTTCTGTGTCTTGCAATCTTCGCATAGAAGAAAAATGCAGAAGTTGCAATTTTTTAACAATTGCGAAATTGACCCTATTGAAGAATTTTCGCCAGTTTGTTTGGGTGTTCTCATCTTGCATTCAGAGTGGTCGAACGTTCAATCAACATTGGCCGATTCAGTGTTTATACAGGGGGCTGCAATAGGCATTTGAAGTATTCTGTATTCGGGCCGGACAGAAAAGTCGAGCGTAAAACTCGAAAGTTATCTAGCTTAACGGGAAACGTCAAATAGCGGTATATAGAGGAGGAATTGCGTTCTGGAATGCTACTCAGGCAAACTGGGGCGTCGACAACAGGTTGATAACTTGTCATCTCGTAAACCGCTCCCTGTTGACAAGTCGAATCGCGCGTATTGTCAGCCTGAGACCTGCCGGTTGCCCAGCGACGTCCGCCTGTTGTCGGGCTGTTGACAACTCAATGGGTCGCGTTTAGCGGCCTATTTAGCAGCGGTTCACATCCTACAAGACTGTTTCATCTAGCTTAGGAACTACTTTACACCGACATGCGTCGCAGTCGGCATACCGTCACGCGTCGCGGTAGACACACCGATCGCCCAGCCTCCACTGGGGTCACCACCGGATAGGCAGGACCTCCAGATGGTGGGCGGGACCAATGTACCGCAAACTTGGGTAATTGAACCGGCTGCGCTCTCATCATTCGCAGCATGCCTGAAAAATGCGTCGTATACTTCCCTTGTATCTAAAGCGCTAGCTGTGCAACAGCTCGACATCGACCAGATCATAACTTGCGGCCACGGCCCCGCCGAATATCGGCGCGTTGGCCAGCGGTGACTCATGGTGGGCGGATCAACCTGTTGTCGACGCCCCAGTTTGACAGAGTATGTCACACTTAGCCAAAAAAAACTGGGCCGAGCGACCAAAAATGCTCTATTCTATAAGCTCAATTATTTTTGCATCACCCTATTATTTTTATATCTTGCGTAGGCTCGGGTAGGTCTTCAAGGTAGACTGCAGAGGTCAAGGGGCAATACCTCACCCTGTGGGACACCGGCTGCTATAGGAATACTATCGGAGACGTGGTTCTGTTGCAGAGCTTTAGCCCGACGGCGCTTCATAAACGCTGCGATCCATCGCTTCTTTCAGGGCGGTAGCGATAACTTCTAGTGGAAGCGACGTAAACTGTGCATCTCCATGAAATATGCAGTTGCATACCTTTCGAATTGTTCACTGAACTTCATTCGTTCTTCTACAGACAACCATCTTCGTCATGTGGTTTCCTTTCTACCGTTCTTGAAATGTGCGAGTTCTCCCTGAATTCACCACAGAAACTGGCCACTGGACTACAGGTCATATCTGCATTATTTGCTGGTATGTTGATTTCTCTCCTCAGAGTGGTGTATGTGGAGATCTGGTCTAGTTTTGTCTTGTTCGCAGTTCAGGCTAGATGGGTCTAGGTATCTGTACTACTATGTCTTGAAATCCACGTGTTTCTGATTTTGGAGACACTAATCCTCAAATAGTTTCTCTCCTTTGATATTCTCTAAATTTTACCAATTTTAGTGCCATCTTACCTTATCATGACGCTCTTCCAAAGTTATATGAATTTTTGTTTTGCTATACTTGATATACTATCTGTGCATTTCGAACTTTTCAGGTTATTGTGAAAGCTTCATGGTGAATGTTGTGCAAGAGCAAGTAACAGTTGATCGTATGTCACTTCCGAGGCTACCTGAGCAATTGTTGCTCGATCGACTTCTACTGGTGCCTTTGAGGTGTGCTTTCTTCTGCAGCTTATTTTCACCACTTATACACAAATTGTGCCAGACTAATCTGACGTGATCGAGGTTACATAAGTTCGAATATCCCAAACACTGTAATGAACCTGATTAACACATTCAAATCAGCTCACAAAGGTGTGCTAGAGCGCAAGCAGGGCAGAGGGAGGGTCGGCATTCAGTTACAAGTTAAGAATTAACAATACTGGCGATAACTTTCTTAATCAGGGAGCCAGATACCGCCATCTTAGTGCTCATCTTCTGATCAATTTGAATGGTGGAGAAGTGCTAGTGAGCAGGTTTCAGCGGGGTTGTGGGCGGACTCAAAGGAAATGAAGGAAACGTACATTCTTTCACTCAAAATTAAATTTTAACTCAATTATTTGAAACTTCTAAGTTTGGTAGGGAGAGGCGAGTGTGGGGCAGTTGCAAGACGCGCTGCTGTCACGCAAACGGTCGAGTGATCGATCCTCGCCCAAGGCCAAGAAAGCCTTCTATCCCTACGGCGTCGGTAAATTGGTACCTGACTTGTCTGGAGGATAAAAACACTGACTTGAACATTGGCTGGCTCCCGCAAGTCATTGTATAGGCCCAATACACATTTAAAAGCCTCTACTATTCTGAGTGGAAGTCGAATGTGTGGCGCATCCCCAAAGGATTGATATTCGCCGAAAATTTTATTCTTTTATCCTTTTAGTTTGGTGGGGATCGCCCCGCTGGGCCGTGGTTGACCCCATCCTGCTGTATAATGATGTACTTTGAAGGCGAGTATTTTGCAATGCGAGAACGTCTCTTGAAGGCAGCAGACACGCTCAAAAATGGTATCGATTTTATGACATAAATCAAAGGTTTAGAGCTGGTTGTATTGGGAACTGACGAAAAAACGGACGAAAACTGTGTGCAAATAGAGGAATAACGTTTATTCTGTTATCAGGTGAAAATGGACGAGTTTTACGGCGCGCGGTTGGAACAGCGAATATTAGCAACAAAACGGTTGAGATAGATAAGCCTATATACTCTTACAGCCTGTACTGGAACGTTAACCTCGTTGGAAGCATCAAAAACCAACCAAAGGGACCGAATTAGTACTATCAATCTGGACGAGTTTGTATTTTGGGGCGGGGTTGCAGAAATTTTCCGATTCGCATTGCTGAAATGTAGTAGTTTTGACTCGTTTTTGACGCTTCCAACGGAGTGAGCAGTCTACTAGGAGCCATGCGACTCCTGAAACGTAGTTATCTCAACAACTTTTTCGAGCGTGTCTGCTGCCTTTAAAGGCAGTGGTCGCGATCGAATATGCTTGCCGTCTTTTTCTCTCTAAACCTTTTTCTGAGTCTCGAGTAGTAGGACCTATAAGCAAAAACTGCGAGAAAACCGCTTTTTTTAGCCAAATTTGAAGCCTTAACTTTCTTGTCTTTTGATGGTGGACGAGCTCACTTCACATCATCGGCATCTGTGACCTCTTATATCAACAAAATCAGCTGGCTTGAAATTGAATTTTCAATCAGTGAAGCTTTAGATTTATGTACACATCTAGTCAAAAACATTGACTGAAGGGATGCCTTCATTGTTCAACTGTTTTTATTCGTTAAATTTGCATTTATTTCGTCCTCTGAATGTCGATGATTTTTGACTGCTCGGCATGAGACTGCGATCTTTTTCGTCATCGCTGTGCACGTGTGCACGAACTGGCATATTTAGGCCCTAGAAACTCTAATTCTAGCCCGTTTTTCACCGCTCTACCTTCATAGTTTTTCAGCTGTTTTTGATCTAAGCTGATTTTTGTAGTTTTTTCTATAACGTTTTTCATCGTGACCACAGCCTTTAAGGCAACCTCCCTTCAGTATCTGTTAGAGCATCCAGTGAATACTAACTTGTTTACTTCGCTAATACGCCTATGTATCGCGTATGGGGAAGGGCCTGGCCTGTAACAAAGGGATCTGGGAGTGGCTGTGATGTTCAGCTTGCACGACATTTTTCCACATGCTGCTTCTCAGGTCACCTACTATCCGCTTCAGGAAGGCCTTCATAATATGAGATGGAGTAGCTGACGAAGATTTGTCATTTCGAAGACGATGATATGGTCCCTGCTGAGTTGCACTTTGGCTTTGGCAAATCCCGCTGCGACCAAGCAGCAGGCTCTGGCGTACGATGGGGGGGGGGCGCAGCTTTGGGCGTCGGGTAGGGGGCGCAGGCCTCCGGTCCGTCATCATGCAATAAATTCCCTTCTACAGCACCGAGCAGGTTTTTTTGCAAAAACGGCCTTTTGCAGCATTTTTGCGCGCGCAAAGCGCCGCATAACTATAACTTGTTTCAGAGTGGCCTGATTTAAACTTTTATGTCTTTTTTGAACAGCTTTGAACGAGTACCATACGACAGTGATACGTATTAACTTAGTCAATATTCGTAATCTATTGAAAAATAGTTTCCCAGGATTGGGCTGCTGTAGTGTTCATTTTGATGGGGACCGCGGAAAAAAAGCTGTCGGCCGAGTCCCAGGTCGATACGACCATTTTAAGCCGATTACGGCCGGTGCGACTTGACCTATAACGTTCGCTTGAAAATCGTTTCGAAACATTGTTCGGAAGAGACTTCACTCAAATTGGTTCACAAAAAGGGTCAGAGTCACAACCTCGATGGGAGGGGTGCCGTACCGATTTCTAAGCCGTATTGGGGGCGCACCTCTCACGGACCGATCTCACCGCTACGCCTTACCCTGCTTAGCTGGGATGGAGAATGAGGGGGCATATAAGCCGTTCAGATGTGACGGCGTTCTAGTCTTGCATAGTGTCTCATCGCCTGAGCTTATACGACCCTTGAGGCAATACCGTCAGTCGAAGGCGGCAGGTTGCATTGCGACGTGCCACCGTATGTTGCAGATCTGCTGAGACATACCACGCTAAATTGTAGACGTAGCGTGTTTTATGCAAGCGTCATCTCAGTGTGAAGAAGCAAAGGCGAGAAAACACTGACTCCTTCTCAGGGGTGGATGATACGATTTTTGTTATTGTGCCAGGTTGTAGACCTTCTTTTGTGTGGCGAGGTGCCCATGCTGATGTGAACGTCTACCCTGAAACAACAGCCCAACGATTTTTCTGTTTTTTACAGAGTGCTCAACATGTATTATTCTTTAATCGCTGAATATCGTTCGGCCACGTCGCTGTCGTCAACCTCACTACTGTCCCGTCCATCACTTTCGCCTCTACCGAATAAGAAGATCTCACCGTCGCGGATTGCGGATATCTCGAGACTGCTGGGCACCAGCATCCATCCAGTACTGCCGACTAGTTATCTGGAGTCTCCTGCAATCAAGCATGTATTCCACAATATCGAAGGAGCCCATCGGATTTTCTTGGTGGGTTCCGATTACTCTGCAGTTCTTTGGCAGCCTAAGTGCAGTTGTGGCCTGGCTGAGCACCAGGGGTAGGCGTAAGGCTCCATTTCTGACGACTAATTAGAATTTCTATTTGATTTCATATAAAATGGAAAGTGGGAAGGGCTCACTTGAAGATCAGGTAGACGACAAAGAAATGACTGAAATCAATAAGAATCGTTAACCTCACCCTCGGGGTTACCCGCTGTTTTGCGAGGGAAACGCCTTCGAGCATCCTTCCGGCATTGAAATGCACAAGTGATGACAACGACATTAAAAAACCGATGCCCTGCTAGCTCCAACGCTCCATTCTGGCTGCACGTCTACGTCGCGGCGTTTTGGTAGATTTTTTGATTCAGTACCTGAAGATTCTATATTTCCCGAGAGTCCAAATTGTGCAAGGGAAGGCTCGTAAGCTAGACAGAGGCATAGTTTTGTTAACAACTCGGTTACATGTAAGACTCGCTCTTTTTGAAAAAAAAGGAAAAAAAGGGTGAAGAGGACAGCAAGTTTTGCATTTTAATGCTGACCACAGGTAGTTTAGTTTCACATATCTAGTCTTCATAATTTCAGGAGAAGCTTGATCGCGACTGTGAATCGCGATTTGTTTTACTCCTACGTGCAGCGTTGGGATGCTTGGGGACTATATGCGAAATGCTGACATTTGCTCAGTTACGACCATTGCTTCAGGAAATCTTGCTATATGTGAAGGTGATTTTATTCGATTGCTCGGCTCAGTAATCCTGATGCGTTGATTCTCCTACCTGAACAATTTTCTTAGTGAATAATTTATTTTGGATTTATCAGACATGTCACGGCCTGAAAGTTGAAGCGATAACAAAGGGGAGTTGAGATATAATTAGGTCCGTGCCTTGCCCTCTCAAGAAAAAACATTTGAATCTCACCCGCGGCTGGCGCGGGCGGTCGCGTGCGCCGGCTCGGTAGTCGATTTGGGCCGAGAGAAAAGCGCAGCTGATGAGCTCACCATATCGCCAGCCGCCGGTGAGGTTTAAATCGCCCGCACCAGGCGCGGGTGAGATTTATTTTTTTTCTGGAGGAGGCAAGCCACGGACTTAACTGTACATAGTTGTGAGAAGACTTAGATTGGAACTGCGCTACGCATGGCGTTCAAATTTTGCTGAACACTCGCTTATATTAAAATAAAGTCTTTTTTTTTCAAAGAAGGCCGATCCTTATAGCTTTATCTCTGATTATTTTTCTGTGCGCCGCACTGTGCGAAGCACCCCGTGTTATCATTAACGTATCGCTTCAAGTAATTATGAAGGAAGCGTCGCCAATATACGCATCCAAACGGAATTCACAAATTTTGCTCAGTGGTGTGTATTGTTTTTGGTCTTCAATCTGTAATCAATAAAGATTAGGGATTCACTACCTTACATGGATTTTTTTTTGCTGAACAGGCTTTGTTTTAGATTTCCCGCAAGGTTCTAGACTCGTGTGTGACAGTTCATTAATAATCCGTGTTCACAATTTCCAAAATGTCTTTGGGGATTTCAAAGCTTTGCCAAGAGCAAAAATGTACCTAAAAGAGCGATTTGCAGGGAGTACAGAAAACCTATTCAGGATTTGGCGCGAGACTAATTTCTAGTGGTTGTTTCGGGTGTTGATTATAAATTTGAGGTCAGTTTGTCGATTTCTTGAGTGAAAATTGCTTAATCGGTTCGAAGATTACCTTCCCGTAGAGCCTCGATAGCAAAATGCTTCTACCGATTCCCAAAATGCTACGACAGAATCGCCTGGAAATATCTCTGTAGGAGTTATTTGAACTGCTTTACGCAAACCTGTTTTCCGTTAGTATTTTCCTGTGATCACGGTCTGTTGCGGTAGGTATACGGTAGTTTAGTCAAAAACTTAGTTTGCTCGCAATTTCTCTATGGCGGTTATTTAAGGCACCGAACACGAATTTAAGGGTAATTTTTCGATTTTCAAAGTATTAAGGTGGGTGACTCCAGTCTAGGGGTCAACGGCAGCAATCAGAATCCCAGATTCGTGATCAGCACACTAAATTGACCCAACACAAAGGTTGGAGCCGAATTAGAAAAATTATCCAACACCAAGAAAAATCCCTAACCTATTTTTGGACGCCCTTTTTTCGAAATACCCGAAGCGCTTGGGAAATTTCGAGCACGGATTATCTGTGTTTTGTTAGATACTTCCAACTCCGTACTTCTGGGTTTTCAAAACATGGGATGTTGAAAGCAAGGCTTGGGTAAGCGAATGAAGTCCACATTGTTTAGGTCTCGTTGGAGGTGTGTCCAGACGGGTGTACGACTCTACTGCATCAACTGTTCAAAGTTGTATTTGGAAAAAATACTGCTAACATCAACTTAGATGTTCTGCAGTCTATGAAGATGAAGGATCCACTTCCTCCTCTGAGTGGGTACACAATTCTGTAATTTCATTATTACAACGATCTCAATTTTAGATACGTGCGCCCCACCATAAAAGTCTAGACACCGTAAACGTACCTCATATTCGTGTTCAGCGCCCCAAATTACTACCTTGACCATCTTTTTCGTCTTAATCGAGATTTCGCATTAGGCAAGTTTTCCATACAAAGCGGGCCGAGTTTATAATATCAAAATCCATCCACGAGACTGTCCATTAGTGAGGGCATTGGGCTGCTGTCAAAGCACATCGCTCCTACGATATGATTTTCTTTTATTCAAGTGAGAAAATAAGTGAGGTTAGGGAGAAAATCATGGATCAATAGTGTTATTGTTTAAGATGAAGCAGAAATGTTGTACCTACGCTATGCCAATGAGTTCACCTTGTTCTCTGCATTTGTAAGCCGGAAGGAGTATCTGGATACTTTCGTGCTAAGGTGAGAGAGATCTTTTTGTTAGTACATTCTCCGAAATCTGAGTCGGGCAAGCTTGGTGTGAGTTGGCTGTGAGGGTATATGGCTTATTGCTCCCTGTAAAGTCCCATTCACTTCTTAGCTGATCGTCCGTTCGTTCTAATTATGACGTCAACGAAGAAGGGAGGTTCGGGAACGCCTCTTTCTGCTCTGGGTACAAAAGCATTTCTTCACGGGATCTTAATGTTTTTTACTTGGTCATCCAGTTGTCCCACTTCTCCCCTTTTCAGGAGCATGGGATGGCTGAAGACAGACATGCTTTCCCGAATACACAATCCGCCGCCGAATGAGATTACTTCTGCGCTAGAATTATTCGAAGGATTCGTTACGATCTTGCTCCAAGTGTATGGAGCTTTCCAGTCTATCCCTTGCAAACGCGCTGTAAGTTATCCGCTTTTCTCTTTCATGTAGTGCAAGTGTGTGGTCTTCGTCACTGGAATGGGAAGCCGCACGAGATCCCGCGCAACTACATCACTCGCGTGGAAGCCTCGGGTGATGACTATGGATTTAATAGTTTAGCGCCTCTTGACCACTTGCGGCTCCCTCCTCCAAATGTGCAGACGGCAGTACCTGCAGATGGATAATGTGCTTCAATGCTTAAGTGTGGGCTTTGACTTGCGCGTTGCGGCCGCCACTTCCCTCTAGTCAGTTTACATCAAAGGCTGCTCGTCGAATGCGGAATCGACTCCAGCCAGTCCTCTTGTGAGAGAACGTATATGAAGTCAGCCGTGATACAAGCGCTCAAGTTTGCAATCTTAGACTGAATCCATCCCTAAAATCGGCTGCAGTTACTGACCTTCCAAATACTGTGAAAAGTATGAATGATTTCCGAAAAGAGCGCAAGAAGCACTAGTTTGTGTGCGGCGCATTCATGGCATAGTCCAACCTTGGAGACGAATTCAGAACGACTACGATCCATTCCTCTGTCAATCGCATGTCTTCAACTTGCGATCTCGCGTGTGACCCGCGTTTATAATCTAGGAAGAAAAAGGTCGCCCCGTAAGGTCAATTTGGACGATTGAATTCGATTGGTTGTTTCATGGTGAGCACATCTAGTGCATTCGAGTTCAGAGAAGGTTCGAATGGTGATCATGGCCCGGAAACGACGAACATCACAGAGGATCTCAGAGCAGCAATAGAAGAAGTCAATGGCAGGGGTGTTCCGAATTGTGTGAAGAGAGTCTCAAGCACGATTGCTGATCAGCTAAGTTCACTTTGCACTGCGCTCGAACGCGTGTCAAACGAACGTGATCGATTTTCCAGCGAAAACCAAGAGTTGCGTGATCGTCTACAGAGGTTGGAATCGGAGAGAAGTCAGCCCGTAGCTGTGAATGTCTCCTTTCCCCAGCCCAGCTCCTCCGTTGTGTGACTGCACCGATCTTGAGAGAATGAGATCTGTTGTTGTGTCAGGAGTTCCTGAGAGCTCGTGCGATTTGTAAAAATCACTTGTTATGAGTGCGCTCTCTACCTATATACGTTATTGAAGAGATCGTCAGTATCTACAGTTCAACTCCGCATTGCCGTTCAGTCCGCAAAGTGCACGCTGATTGCGAAAGAGTGATGCGGTGCGGTTGCGAGTATCCTCAGACAGGGGTGTGGGATCACCCGGGCGGAGGGATCACCCGGGCACCAAGGGCAAAAACCGCCCGGGTGATCTCACATCCCTGTCTGAGGGTACTCGCAACCGCGCCGCGTCACTCTTTCGCAATCAGCGTGCACTTTGCGGACTGAACGGCAATGTGGAGTTGAACTGTATCTTCAACATCTTTTTGTGTTTAATGGGTTACCTGAAAATGAACGACTCAAACGCTGTCTAGAAAGTTTTTGCACATTTTCAAGCCTTTTTGAATTATTAGACTTCCAATGAACTGGTTTAGAACCAGTATCTCAAGTTTCCGAAAATACGTATAGCAAATTGGGCTCGTTACCTGAATCTGGACGAGTCAACGTCTTCGGTGTTGTTCGATCAATCTCACCTCTCCGAAATGGTGGTCAGGAATTGGAATCGATGATGAAAGCTCAAGGATGTGAATGAGGATCTGCCCTGATACCGCGAAGTTCTCCGAAAAGCTACAGTTGGACCACATACTCCTCATCACACCGCGTCATGGTCGGGTCTCGTAATGGTGCAAAATAGGCATTTGTCCATGAGCGTATCACGTTCTTTTGCTAATTTTTCTTCTATTTCACTTCCCCGATTTGCAGATTCTCGGAGTCATGTGTGAGCTGCCGAGAGATGGTATTATCTATGGAATGGCAGACCCCAAAAAAGTGCTATTCGAAGCAGTGACCACCCAGCTGTATGACCCGTGTGCTGGCAACAAGGAGTTGTTAACAGAGGTGCGTTCATTTTTTTAAGGGTACATACAATCTTTTTGAAATTGAGCGGAAGTTCATTATGCGGCATATTATGAGAAGCAAAGTGAATTAGAGCATCATTTGATGATACATACGGGCATGCTGTCCTCTGTCTGTCGCCGTCTGGATACTGCATGAAATGAGCGGAAAACCGCTGCGTGTTAGTTTTAGAGTCAAGGTTTTTTCTGCTATAAATCACTTCTCGAATCACCAAAAAATTTTGCGAGAACTTCTATCGAACCAGCGTTTTCCTTCTTTTTGACATTAGCTTTGTCTGGTAGGGCTACTCATGGCAGAGAATGTATTAAGATATGGCATTCCTCCTCTTGTCATCGAAAAATCTTCGATTCGTCGTACAAATGTATTTTTCCCGTAGTACATTGACCGTGATGCCGGGCAGAACGAGGGCGAACGACGGACCGTGCCACGACATCATTTCACTAGGCAATTCCACCACTTGTCGGCTCGGCACCAGCCTAGCATGAAAACGCGGCCAAGCTGACGTCAACTCTATGACAGGCAGATTGCATACTGCTGTTGTTCAGTTAATGTATTATTGCATCGTCTTCAATGGGGAACATAAACGCTTTGTGAGAGAGTCGAACCTCAGCCTCAATCTCTAGGGCGGCGAACTCTCTTATCGCGCCAAACTCGCTCACTGGTTGCTGCTTCTTTCTGGATCGACTAGGGTGGGCCACGCTTTCCGCAAGCACCTTCTAGAGGAATTCTCTCGCGATTCTATCACATCTCGCTCTACTTAGATAGACTTCCATATTTCCATATCTAACTTTTAATTGTGCCGGAATCTAAGATAGTAACAGATTTACCTCAGGCGAGGATTAAAGCACTGTTCGCTATAAAATTCGCTTTTCTGTTTTTTTGCCTATTTTGAAACCAGCCCCATTCTGATTCCAATGATGCTTCTGGAATCGTACAAGACCTTCTGGGAATGGGGTTATGGTACCTCAAAAATTGAGCTAGGGAAAATGGTGGACGAGTTGTCCGAGGCTTGTAACTTCCGTCTTTTGCAGCCAATGTGAGCGAGCTGACCTGAGTAAAGAGAGAAGTTGAGAATGAAGGGAAGAACGGGGCTTCTGATCGGAAACCATCGCTCAACTCACGATTTCGAGTGTTCCTTTGTTCACATCGAGGGGCGGGAAGAGGCGGGACTTGCCCACAATGACGGGGTTTTCCCACTTTTCTAAGCCGTTTTGCGGCTTCTGGGTAGCTTTTCGTCCCGTTTTTTCGACGCTGTTCTGCTTCTGAGAGCCACGAGACGCGTTTGTCATGGAAAGTTCGAGGATGAAGTTTATCGCGAACAGTGCCTTTAAGACAGCGGCCTGGTTGAACTTAATACTGAGTCATATTCAGATACCGTACAGAACAATGCTATTAGCGTTCTCTCATTGCTTGAAGCTTTCAAGTAGATTTGGAATTATGGGATTATTAAGTGTTACTGAAACAATAGATGGTAACTGGCAGCCCACATTTGTTTGCTCGTGTGGTGCTTCATGCGGTATTTCTTCCGGGTCTTCCGTTGCCGTTTCCCAAAAATTTGAATTTCTCTGACGCACCCCAGGATTTTGGCGTATGCGTTTCCCGTCCCTGGCTGAATTTTTTCCGCCTCCGTTACCCGTTGTCAGCCAGAATTTTTTCCGCATTTCCGTTTCTGCAATCCCAGGATACGCAAAATTCTGGTGTGGGTCCGAAATTTTCCTCTCTCTGCCCACCACTGTCGGAACCAGCTACTAATTCTCTGTTTGAAGTTTCTCTTAAAGCTTTGTATTGTTTTTTTTTAATCTAATATGCAGCTATCCTCTCTGTTTTCAGATATCGTTGTATCTGGTTGTATTAGCGAGGACTAATGTAATCAAATATGATCAGGTCTCACGAGTGGCCATTGAATTGATTGAGAAAACTACTCAGAATAACGTCTGTGAAAGTATGTTTTTCTCATGTTTTTTTTTTGTTTTCGGAGTTTTTCCCAAATGTTATTGTTGCAGTTATATCCGCTGTAGAGGTGATCCTATTGGAGATGTTGTTCATACAACGTATGGAAGCTGACCTCATTTACTCAGCATTTCGAGAGAAGTCCAAAACGCTGTTCATGCTCGCAAGTCAACGTACGTTGTTATTATGGACTATGTTTCTTCACGCATCGAGGAGTGACGAAAATCGGTTTGTTTCGTAATTTTGGTAGATGCCATTCAGAGATGGGCGAGTACCGATTTTTGGAATTCTGGATTAAGGATACTCATTGGATTTCCTCCAAAGAAAAATAACGGACATGTCGGCGAAAGGATAACCAAAAATATATGCTCTGTTCATAACGGGAACTAATGGTTCGCCACTGGTCCGGTACGGCCTACTTCTACGGTAATTCATGCGTTATCCCTGGCATGGATCGGCTACTCCATAGGCGATCGGTACGCCACTGCCGCCGCTTACCCACCCACGATGCCATCCCGCCGTCCAGCTGGTGAGTTATGAGTGGCGCCAGTGACGTATCGATCGCGAACAGGGTCGGCCGAGATCGCGTTGATTGCCGTAGTAAAGGGCCTATAGAGGACCAAAGACGGACCATAAGTTTGTGCACTCCGTTTTAAAGGCAGTGGTCATGATAATCTTCGATTTTGAGATTAATCGCTAATTCGATTGTTTGGCCCCCGAGTAGAACAGAAATAACGAAGAAACCGAGAAAAAAACGCACCAGAAGTACACGAACTCCTTAAGTATCACCCCGCCTCTTAACTATCACAGGAAGTGTTTGTTGTGGCAATGAAATCTTTTGTGACCCGCCCTCTGCAATTCTCTGCTCTCTATTGCTCAATTCTCTCCTTAGGGCCCTAACTAATCCTGCTTCGTATAAAATATTCTTCTATTTTCGAGAGACCCAATTTTCCACAGGTGACAACTACCATAAACATGTTCATCCAACTGGACAACTAGTCCATGTTATAGAATAATATCACTGAAATAAGACGTTTTAGTGCGTTTCTCGCCGTTTCTTCGTAATTTTGGTGACACTTGGTAGCCAACGCATTGTTTTGAGTGTAAAACTCGGGAATGAAAATCATCGTGAACACTGCCTTTAAAGGCAGTGTCCACGATGAAATCAGTCTCCGAGTTTTTACCGGAAATCGAGAGGTTCGAGCCCTATTTAATCAGAAACGTTGAAAAAACGGCTACGAACGAGCACGAACGAGCCCTATACGGCCGTAATTTGAGTGATCCACTCACGCAACGCACACTCCCTCCACGGCTACCGATAAAGTTCCCCAACTCAAAATTTCAGTTTGAGAATGTAATGGATCATCAAATGGGGTAAGTTTAGTTAAGCGGAGAGAACTATAACCCCCTGAATGTATGCTGTTTTCTTAAAATGGGTTTTCCAGTTATTTAAGGATCAGAGGCGGTTGAAAGGAGTGGGCGTTGCGTGCGCGGATAACTCAAGTTTAGGGCCGCATAGGGCTCTTCTCTACTTGTTTCGAGCCGTTTTTCCAACATTACTGCAAAGTTGGACTCGGACAACTCGATTTCCGGTGAAACATCGGAGGCTGATTTTATCGTGGGCACTGCCTTCAAACAGAGTTTACATTCTCGAGACATCCCATCTCTGGATTCTGGCAAGCTCTTCTCAACAAGACATGGAAGGAGTCATGTCATGATTTTCTCTCATATTTTTTCCTCATTTAATTTCAGCTGGTTTTCTACATCGATTGATTTTTTCACGGTGTATTCTGAGTTTTCAACGAATTGTTCTGAATCTGCCCTGTGTCATTCTGTATTCGCTGTGGTGACAGCGTTCTCGTGTATGGCGCCAGCTATGTACCGTCCCGTTGACAACATCTTCCAGCTGCTTGAGTCCTCCGTTTCAGATGTGGTTGGTGACGATATCAAGAAGTTTTTTTTCAGTATTTAAACAAGAAGAATAAAGCGTAGAAGAAGAACCTCCATTCTCCGCTCTCACGCATCATTCTGTTTTCACTTGCGTAACTGCATGTAATGATGGAGTTGAAGTCAACTAGCACTTTCTCCAGGATTGAAGAAACGAATAGGAGAAAAAGTTATCATCTGGTAGAGACGAAATCAAATGAGGCTAGCTAGTAATTCGAGGAATATCCAAGAAATGCGCATCGCGATCCAAGGCCCCCGTCATACTCGGGCGAAAACCGGCCGTCCTAGTCACACTCGGTCGATATCTATGAAACACGCGCAGAACGGGAAGAAATGAAGTGATAAAAATCATCCTCAACTGATAAAATTCCAGCTTCTCTGTCGTCCTTGGTCGTATGAGGTGGATTTTTATCATTCCAGACGGTTTTTATCAGTTGGGGTCAAATGCTATTACATCATGGGGCGATTTTTATCATTCGAGGATGATTTTCATCACTTCATTTCTTCCCGTTTTGCGTGCTTCTCATACCTATCGACCGGGTGGGACTAGGACGGCAGCTTTTGGCCGACTATGACGAGGGCACAAAAGGGACTCGCTTACGAGAAGGTGCGCGCGCCATGCGCTCTCAGGCCTCTACCACATGAGAGTGCTTCTTTGGACGCACCCTTTGCATTGAGGGGTGGAGAATGTATGAAAAATGTGCGGAGACTGAATGTTTTGGTGGCTCAAACACGGTCATCTTGACTTTTTTTTACGCTTGCAGCGTTCTAGCAGCAATCGTACGACCTCGTTAGCTTCGCTATCGCAGCCACTTTGGCGAGCGTATATGCGCCTATAAGAAAATTGTGAAAGCTGTGCTGTGGCTGGAATTTTTACAATGGTGCCAACTTGATATGTGGGGGCGGAGTATAAAAATTTCTACGTTTGAAAAAAACTTGACCGAAGCGTATGCAATATTTAGTGGATTATTTTCTGCTCACAATAAGTTAATGTCATTTGACTGGCGTCTTTAAGGATTCTTCTATGTCAGTGAGACTGAAGCGAAGTGTTCCTCTGCTATTCTCTGTCCTGAATAGTGTGTCAGAGGAGAAGTTATTGATGCGAGCTGAGCAAATGATTAATGATCCACAACAGTGGTTGGCTAGGTTAGTTGCTTCTCGAAATAGCTAACATCACACTATATCATATCGATGTGATTTTGAATAGTGTCTCCATCAGTGTTTACCGTTTAATGTTTCAGAAGCATACATGACCTAATGTTGGTGAGTTTCACGGTTACCGCTGAAAGTGATCCGCTATTTGATCATGTAGTATTCCTGCTTCAAACGTTAGTCAATGTAGTTAAAGCAGGTAGGATTACCAGAAAGTTTCTCTTCATAGATGTTTGTTTATCGTATATCTACTGCATCGCCTTCTAGGAAGCTATCCGAAGTTGTGTTCACAGCTGCGAATGAGCCTCAAGGAATCTGAGATTTCGGTTCGCTCGCTGGTTTCCTTGCAACCGGTTGTGTTGTCGCAGTGGCTACAACTGCTTGCTTCTTATAATGAGCTGCAGTTCATGGATGAGGAATCTGCTTGTTTACCAGAGTAGGTTACGACAATGGAAAATTGGAATTTTATTCAAGTTCAGGGTCAAGATGCTTTGAGTTTTACTAAGTCTGTTTATAAACAGGGAAAGCGATGGAACATAATAATCGAAAAAAATGCTCCGACCTGAATTGCAGCGTGAGAGTGATTGATAAAAACATATATTTCAGAACTTTTAAGAGCAATACAACATGTATACAACGAAAGCCAGTATGACACTTACAGTGGTTGAATTTTGAGTAAGATGCATCGGATTAGAGTCCACAGCGGGCCTAACTGAGGCAGAAGGAGCTGATAGATGCCAAAACGGTTATCCAGTCCTCATCCCATGTTTGGAAGAGAATGCCGAACTAAGCCCTATTCCTATTCGCCACCCACCACCTTAGATTGTTTCCTGGCTCTGATTGACAGAGGCGCGAAAAACAGTGGCCACTGTGCTAAAAGGACATAAGCACTGGCCAGCTGGGTGGGTCAAGATGTCCTTCACTTCTTCTTTAAGGAATCGACTCCTTCTGGTTTCACAGTTTGCAATCGAAACGATTAGCAGCTTGCTTTTGAAACTAGTTATTGCAGAAACTAATCGAGCATCGGAATCCTGTTATATGAGGCGCCTCATCTCGTTGAGTACTCTCATTAGAAAGCGATGCGGCTTTGGATAGGAGGGGGCCTGAATTTCTCTCAGAGGGTCCACAAAGAACTGTAGGAAATCGCAGCCGGTGAGAGGAAGCGCGGTCCGTAGGTGGGCTCGCTCCTCACTGCAGATCATAATGAAAGTGACATGATTAAGCAGCGTGTTCAAGGCAGTGTCCACAATAAATCTCTTACTGGAGGTTCCGGTGTGAAACACTTAGTTTTCAGATGCTGGAGGGGATAGGGACGGAGAAATCAGCGAAAACGGGCCAGAAACCGATAAAAACGGCGTTGAAAGTTATCCCAGGACGCCTGCCTATCCCAGTCCGCCCCCATTCAGACGAGCTTGTGGCGCCGCGCACGTTATGGATGGCTAATTGCCAAGCGACTCTGTCGCGTCCAGCCTGATAGATTCTTGCAGATTTCGCCATTAGCGCGCGCCTGCTGAAACATAGCAGAGCTCTTAAGCTCGTCCAAGCCCTGAGCGTCAGAAATCGTTATTTTAGCCTATTCTGAACGTTTTTATTCGCTGTTTCTTCACTATTAGTTTTACCTCACGACCAAACAACCCTATTTTTGGGTCGAACTCGGGTGTGATATTCACCGCGAACACTGCCTTTAAAGGCACAGTCCAAGCTCAGGGACGAAATCTGAGATTTTCACATAATTGTGAAGTAGACCCACCCCATATACCACTTTCCAAGTGCAAGCTCTCAATTCCTCCGAATAAGCGAGATTTGGGAGGAAGCCACCCTGGGGCGCCCACCTCGGGAAGCCACTTTGGCCCTCCCCTTTTACGATCTTTCGAGCTCACCAGTGGCGAAATGAACGATGCTTTCCAATCAAAAGCTCCGGTCTTCTCTTCATTCTCAGCTTCTCTCTTCATTCAGGCCAGCTCGCATACAGCGGTTGCAAATGGCGAAAGTTACAAGCATCGGACAACTCGTCCACCATGCTTCGGCAGCTCAATTTATGAGGGGCCATAACTCCGTTCCCATCGGGTCTTAAACGATTCCAGAGACATCATTGGAATCAGCGTGGGACCCTTCTCAAGATAGACATAAAAACAGAAAACCGATTCTGAGGTTGGACTGTGCCCTAAAAGCCACAGTCCAAGCTCAGAATCGATTTTTCGTATTTTACCCTATCTTGGAGAAAATTTCACGCTGATCACATTGGTGTCTCCAAAATCGCTCAGAACTCACTACGAACTGAGTTAAGGCTCCTCAAACATTTTGAATTTGAACTGGTAGAATTTCGCGGACGAGTTGTCTCGAGCCTGTAATTTCTCGTTATTCGCAGCCATCATTCTGAGTAAGGTCACAATATAAAGCCAGACCGAAAACAAAAGGAAGAACATAGGTTTTGAATAAAATCATTCGCGCGTCTCTTTCCAATTGAGATCGGAAACCTGCCAGTGGGCGTTGCCCATTTTTTCTTTTTTTTCCTTGGATTTTGGATTTTTTCTTTCTAGGGGGCGTGGCCGACTTTTTCCTAGCTTTTTCTCGCTTATTTGAGCGAACTGAGATTTCGCGCTTGGCAGGGTTGCTATAGACGGCGACCGAACCAAAATATCAAAAATTACCTCTGAGGTTGGACTGTGTCTTTAAGGTATCCAAATCTTGCTGAAAAAATGGGTTTTTGGATGCTTAAGTGTTGGTGGGTGCCCGACTAGGCTCCGAAAATATGTCAACAGGGGACCACTGTTGTGTTCACAAGTATTCGGAGGTCAGCTGACAGCGTGCCGACAACGAAGTGTGGAGAGGGCCTCATACACGTACTAGGACGTCTAGTTCCACAATTAGCTGTCGTGGGGTGGAGAATCACTAGAGATATAGGTTAAACAAAGGAAGGATTCTTGGACAAAGTGGTCCCTTAGAGCAGTTCTTAGGACTATTTCTTAACGAAAAATTCGAGCTCCCTCTCTTTTGCTGGGGGACGGTTCTTCCAAAGGACTTGTAGCGTTTCCAAGGTTTCGCGGACAGCTCAATGGCGTTTCTTAGGATGTTCCGAGAAGAATTTCCTGGGATCGGCCAAAAATTTATGTATAGGAGTTACCTCGCATCCTGAATACGCATCGGGGGTGTTTCTGTAAAAAGTCGAAATCTATTTCTATCGTGAACACTGCCATCGCTGAATTTCATTCTAAAAATTTCGTAATTAATTAGGCATGTTACTCGATTATGTACATCCTTGTCGATTTCCTCGCCTGGTCCTGAAATATTGGATGAAGTAAATTGCGAGTGGGTTTCCTTTTTTTTATTATTTTCCATTTTCTAATTCCTTCTTTCTCCTCTGGAGAAACGTCATCTTTCAGTAATAGTATTATTGTTATTTCAGTGATCCATCCGCGTCAGTGCTTCCTTCTGATTGTACCCTTCTAGAATTTTGCAAGTCAGTTTTTTCTGGCCCTGGATGGTGTACAAATCAGAGAGTTGTTCTCACGGTGCTTTCACTAGAGACTCAAGATATATACTATGTTTTCGAATCCGTGGTAATTTTTTTTTATAAATTCTTAGGGTTTCAAAGATCGATTAGTAGGCTTTTTATTGTTATTTCAGGCGGAGCATCGTCGTGTTTGTTTTCTGAACAGCCTTTTGAAAGTGGTATCGGCTCAGCTTGTAGCACAGACAGGTATGTTCAAAAAGTCAGGATTTCTCTTGTTCATTCTCCTCAGCATATGCTGCTACATCTAGTGAACGTAGCGAAAGCATGTTGGGCGTTTTCAGAATGTTCGGGCAAAATTTGGTCAAGTTGGCTTGCAGACAAATTTTTTTCCAACACATGGGGCGGGTGGTCTGGTTTCGGGACAATACGGTAAAATAGCTCGTCGAATATAATTTCTCCTTCACCAATCCCGCTATGCGATAAACTTCGAAGCTCCTATTGGTACACTAGGGTATAAGTTTTGACTCGACCAGTAGGAATGGCTGCAATGGACGCATGCCGTTGAGAATCTCGTTAGGCAGGGTTACTACACACAGCGGCCGGACAATAATATCAAATTTTACCCACGAGCTTGGACTGTGTCTTCAAACAGATAGTCCACAATGACAGTAGGGATATCGCGGAGTCTTATTGTTCGATATCGGGTTTCTCTCTATGCCAGCTCGTAGTAGTAGAGTATGAAGAAGTGCAGCGGCCGGCCAGTTACACACCAATTCCGAGAAAAAAGATTTGCCCGTCCCCCCAAGTGACATCAAAGTCGTTGCTTATGCGGATGACATCACCATCTTGTGCCGAGACGGAAAAATTAATATAGCTGCACGCAAGATCAGTAGCTACCTCGTCGTCCTGAAGAGCTTTCTCGATGATATGATGCTCACTGTTTCTGCCGCTGAATCATCTGTATCAGTCTTCTCCACTGACCCTAAGGAACACTGCGCTCACCCCGTTGTGAATTGGGAAGACGCTCGTCTGCCTGCTGCACGTTTTCCTAAGCTGCTCGGCCTAGTATCGGATCCTTCGTTGAAGTTCCACAAAAATACTGAGCAGAAACAGGCTGCAGTGAAAGCAAAGCTCAACGTCCTACGAGCTCTGGGAGGAACGTCGTGGGGAAGTAGCAAGGAGACAATTTTGACTACCTACAAGGCAATATTGCAGCCGGCGTTGGAGTACGCTGCACCGGTATGGCAGCACATGATATCGGATTCATCGTGGACAAAGATGCAGCGAGTCCAAAATGCTGCTCTTCGGATTGCTACTGGGTGTGCTAAAAGCACCCCAGTGGAACATCTTCATGCTGAAGCCCGAATTCTGCCAGTTGAAGGCAGTGGTCGCAATAAAATAGGGTTTTCTTCTTTACCTCTCTGAACCCTTTTCTGGGTTTAGAGTAGTAGGACCAATGAGAAAAAAATCGCAGAAAAACCGCTGTTCGAGCCGAATTTGAAGCTTGAACTTTCTTGTCTTTTGATGGTTGACGAGCCCACTCCACATCATCGGCATCGATGATCTCTAATATCAGAAACATCAGCTGGTCTAAAATCGAATTTCAATAAATGAACATTATCCTTTGGACTTATCTAGTCAAAAACATCGACTGAAATGCTTGCTTTCATTGGTCAACTCTTTTCATTACGTAAATTTGAATTTATTTCTTTCTCTGAATGTCGATGATATTTGACTGCTCGGCATGAGGCGGCAATCTTTTTTGCGGCGCTGTGCACGTCTGCACGAACTAGCATCTTTGGGCCTTAGAAACTCTAATTCTAGCCCGTTTTTCACCGCGCTACCTTCGTAATTTCTCAGCTGTTTTCGATCTAAGCTAATTTTTGTAGTTTTTTAGTTAACGTTTTCATCGTGACCACTGCCTTTAAGGAGCACTGCCAACTCCAAGCGCAGCAACTGGTTGTTAACATTGTCAAGCAGCCTGACCACTCATTAAGAAGGATCATGAATCCCGTGAGAGAGAGACATATCAGAAGGCCTTTTGCGGATGCTGCCGAGAAAGTCAATATACAAAGATGGACAGACTCCCAACTGGATCGTCTGCGACTTTAACGTGTGGAGCACACCAAGTTCGTCAGGGATCACTTGAGCACGATGACCGTCAATCCTATATTGGGGGTCGTACCACCTGTAGTCAGCAACACCGAGATGGAACTCGGTAGGCGGGCTAGAAGTACCCTTGCCTCTTTACGCTGCGGTCATTCCCCTATGCTGATGTCATACTTGCATAAGATCGATCGCAGTAAGCCGGACGAGTGCCCGGACTGTGGTAGCCGTGGCCACACAACTGAACACCTATTCGAATGCCCAAAGAGGCCTACCACTCTGACAACAATGGATTTGTGGACGAATCCGGTTTCAGTCGTCCATTTCTTGAACCTTTGACAAAAACCTATCTGCGGCTGCAAAGAAGAAGAAGAAAAGAGACCTGGGGGAGTAGTTGATGCTCGCTTGATGAGTCGTCTTGATAACCGACTCCACAGATCCGCCACGTGCAGGTTGGGCATCTCAGATCCCGTAATTGATTGTCTGATCGACGTTATAATCCGAATTAGCAAGGGGCAGGTGTTTGCCGGTTCATATTCTCTGACAAAAGTTCGTGTGAAGCCCCCCAACAACTGGGCTTCAACTGTATTCATTTTGTGGAGCGATTGTCTCCTATTATGGGACACAGTATAGATATTACGGGGCGATTGGCTTGCGGAACCAGTCGACATTCTAATTTTGCCACATAATCACCCCAACAGCTCATTCTTTCACCCACGAACGTCCTACTCTTTCTTCATAGGATATCGCGATTTCTATGTGATGTGGATGAAGCAACAACAGATTTCTTGGGGCAATTGAAAGGCGAAAATATGATTCTGAGTGAGGCGGCTCGTCAGTCACCCCTGAGTCTCCCTGCTATTATGCCCGGAGTTGGGGTTTATGGCCGCCCTTCAATTTCAAGAGCGCTGAGGAGCGCGGAGCAGCAAGAGCGTGCGTTCTCGCAATGTACCTAAGAAGCACCTGATTAATTGTAGAGTAACAGAAGGACGTGTCCTATTAGGAGCATCCTGGCCCGATTGTCGCCCGGACCGTTTGCAGTCGATTTGGAAATGTATCGTGCTCGAATCGATTACCTTGAGTGCTCTCATTTGGACTACGGCCAGATCCCGTAGTTATGAACGATTTAAGCGCGAGATGAAAGTAAATGTTTCTAGAAATCTCTGCAGGTCCTGCGCTCTATACGCTCTCACGTGAAAGAGAGATTCCGAGAAACATTTAATTCCTGCGCGAATGGGAGTGTCCGCCCACGCGATTGGCGTGCGTCCTGAACTTCCGTCTCGGAGGCATTATTTCGGACGATTCTCCCTTGGCTTCGTCAAACGTTTTCGCCAATCGATTTCCAAGCCCGAATATTGTCTTTTGACAGCCGCTCGACACGCACGCCGCGCGCGTGGGCGGACAGTTTCTTTTGAACGGACTTTACCCTTACCTCGCGGGTAAGTCAGTAATGAATAGGGGCCCACGTGTTCGCAATAGAGTTGAATGCGCATTGTAGCCGATCCCCCCACTTTGCGTGAGTAGTTCATTGGTAGGTGCAGAGCAATTCATGCCCACGTAGTCGACAATAAATAACATGTGATGAAAAGCTGGTCAACCCAGCAACAGACGAAAAAAAAGTTGCACCAATTTTAGAAGCATCCTTGATTAAAGTGATGAAGAATCAATATGGTAGAACCGCAATCATGCTAAGAAGGATGTTAGCAAACAAGACATAAGTTGAATGCTTCGGTAAGGCATAATCGCTTCAGTATATCCCGAAGTGCACAAGGCGACCATTTCGAGAGCTAAGGAGGTGCTGGACGTTGTCTACGATCTCGTGGAGTTTGAAGGTGGTGCTGATGAGAATGCTCTTCGTCTTAAACTTTCTGTTCTAACTACGATGGCGCTCCTGGTAAGTAGATTGGGTTTTCTTCCGAAATTCATGTGGGGTAAAAGAGATATGTATGTAGATTTACAGACTGGCACCGATCTTGTTTGGGGCGACTTCAGTTCTGGCGAAGTGGTGGCTTTTTTGGAGTTTGCTGCCAATGAAATTGTAGGATTTGGTTTTTCGTCAAATATTGGTTGTGTAGTGCGCTGGATTAGGAATTTAAATGATTACAAGGAGCGTGGTGAAGTTGTGAAGTTTAGTTGCGACCAACGTGTAATATGCGGACAACTTGTGAAGGCTTGACTTTCATGATGGGACATCAGTCTACGATGGAGATGTTCTCCCGAGATATCCTTCTTGGTGTTCGGAATGTACAAAAGCTGCTTGCCAGTATACTGAAGTTGCTCGAGGTGGTGAGTGTTCGTTCAGGCCTGTTAAGGGGCTATTCATACTCCTTGACACCAGCGTGGTATGAATGGCCTGGCGTCACGCGCATGACGCTCGCTTCGCTGTGGCAGCAACGCCCATCCCGGCATTTGCACTATTCTCGTTATTGATCCCTTGATCAATTTCGTTCCGTTTCAGACCTATTAATACGAATACTTCTGTCTCCTGCTTCTGCTACCATGGTGCAGAAGACATGTTTAGAACTCGCTTGTATCGCGCAGGTAAACCCAAATTTGGTCCGCCATGGCGTCGCCGCCGGAGTAAACATTAGATTCATAGGTAGTCGGGCAGTTAATTCGCGTCGCCACATTGAAGGATAGAGGGTGGCTACGCAGCATCTTGCCTGCCCTTCATTGTGGTGCCACTATGCAAAGACTTTTATTCTGTCTGCGCGCGTGGCGGCCTGGCGTCGCGTCCGAGTATGACTACTTCGTACGCGCTGGCATTGAGGAGTATGAATATCTTGAACGCTTAGCTACTGTGCTTCTCTGGGCCAAGATCCACTCCGCAATAGCGTCTCGACAAGCTTTGCGACCGCACGCGCTCGAGTCAGTCGAGTTTCCAGCGCCAAAGCCGACCCGATGTGGCTCTTTTATACAGTTTTCTCCAATTTGGTATAGTTTCCAGTTTCCAAAACCAATCTAAAGTCAACAGATCTGCGGCTGTGGCGCTGGAAACTCTTCCTACTCGAAAGCGCGCGGCCGCAAAGCGTGGCGAGACGCAATTGCGGACCGGAATTCGGCCCAGAAAAGCACAGTACTGTCCTCATCAAAGCGAACTTCCGCTCCGCGCTTGCGGACACGCGCTTTTGCAGCATCCAGCACGACGATGAGCGTGGTGGGACCACTCGGTCCCGGCAGCCAGCTGCCAACAGACCCTCTTAAAAAAAACAAAGTGCCCATCACTCATTGCGCGTGCGTGGGCGCGCGATCCTGCTTCCTCCGTCTCCCCTCCGCTTTCTCGCTGACTTTAGCCACGAATGAATCCTCCTGGGATTTAGTTTTTTCAGCCTTTTCAGATCTTTCTACGTACATCAGAAATTTTAACTTCTAACCAGTTCGAGATTCCATATTCCGAAATTTTCAAGAATATTTTGCATAGCTTAGTTTGCAGGGCGTCTCTGCACCAGGGATGAACGATGTTCAGCGCTTCACGTTCCACAAACCGCCGCTTTGTGCATTTTTCGCCTTCCGCGTTTCGCTTTTCCAGAACCGCGCAGTGCAGCGGGAAGCCGATGTATTTGGCCTATTGTGACGGAAACAGCCCATCAATAATTTCAAATTTTTTCGCGCTTCGAGTTTCCGAGAACCACATTTTCGGGCGTTTCGCACCAGATTTTCGAAAACGGACAAAAATATCCAAATTTGAACTCCCAATACTTATATTTTCGTTCCGTTCATCCCTGATCCTCACCTCAAAAAAGGCAAACCGACTCGAAATTTTGAATCTTCTGAGAGATAAAGAACTCGTTCTCAAAGCGATACAGTTTCCTCAATAAAGTCATATTTATTTGAGTTGGTGCGGTGTTTGAATCATCTGATTACAAAGGCCGTGAAAGAAATGCTATTACTCATAACAATAGATTATCAAAGTGGCAGGATTCCGTATGATTTCAACCTCGTGCGACATAATCTGATCCTTTTTTTTTTCAAATATCTTATATGTCGCATACCGTAAATTGTCTTCGATGTAGGTTGCACAACTCGGGTTTTATAATGTTTTTTTTTCAGAGAAGTCCATCCAAATTCGACCATCTATTGGCTAACGATAAAATCGTTATTTCGAGCTCTGATGCCACATCCTCTCCGGAGTTTGATGATTTTGGTGGTTTAGACGGTGTGTTTTCCTCATGTGATAACATACTCCTAATTTTATAGAGGGATGAAGTGTTTAGCACGCCCCTGATATCAGCTTCAGTTTTCGATTTTAGGTTACAATTTTTACCATTGTGTTCAGGGCCACAAAATACCCCCATAATCAATTTCACATCTGTACTTTCTGCCAAAATACGAAGAATAAAAGACATTCAAATGAAATCGGTCACTTTCAAGTGGTGCAGAATTATGGGGATGCCCTTTTTTTTCTCGCCTAAAGGCATTGTGCACGCTAGAAACTACTTTTAATTTTTTTTGTATAATCACACATTTCGGGCTATTTGACACCACACATGAAACTTGAAGCTCTGAAAATCGGCCCTTTAAAGGCATCGTACGCGCTGAAATCCACTTTCCATTTTTTATGCTCAATCCCTTCCTCGGGCCCCTGCGAGAACGTACAACGAGCTTGGCTGCTCAAAAACGTACCATTGTGAGCATAGAGGGAGTGGAAAGAAAGGAATTCCGTCAAAAGGGGCCGGCCCTTCCGTCAGTCATTTGGCACTTTCGCAATATTTGAGCAGAACGTCGCGTCGCTAAATACATGGCATGCCAGTGTACGCTGACGCACCGTCGGACGAAAATGGTATTAGGCCTAGTGCATACTTCGTCGCGAGTGCGACGGCGTCGCCGCGACAGAGAGTGCTCAACGACGTGATTGGAGATCGGCCGGTCGCCTGCAAATGGAGATGACGCAATATTGCGTCCACGACCAAATACACACTATTTTCATAACAGTGTTTTTTCATCTCCTTCCAATAATAGGGTCTAATCTTTTCCAATACAGGCTCATTTGTAGGTGTTTCACACGGAGCTGTAATTCATTTTCGTCCTCTCCCTTTTGAACTGATTACTCTATATGTGAGGTAATTTTGTTCAATTCCAGATTTGACTAAAACTTCACCTTTGGAGACTTTCAAGGCAGTGATCATTGATACGATACTTCTTTCGAAATTCCAAAATCATGTAAGGTGGCTGAGTGACGTTTTATATACCTTAAAGGTCGCGATTCATAAAAATCATAAGCCTATGGTGAATCGCAGGGTGATTAGCACCCAAAAAGACCCATTCTAGGCAAAGTTGCACCTACCCAAATTTAGAACATTTACCCACCGACTAAGATATACGTATCGGCGTGACCTATCACAACCAGGGTACGGCACGAGGTGTGGACAAGTCTAAATTCACTCAGACCCCCTCCTCCAGATGCAAACTTTTGGAGATTTTCTCAGACCCCCCTTCTCAGAAGCGCTCAGAATGGTTCATTTAGTCTCCCGGTGAAGCTAAGACTCCCCTTCTTCCACCCTTGCGCAGCTCAGACCCCCGGTGTGGATATCCACACCTCGCGCCGAACCCTGATCACAACCTGGTATCGTTCACCAAATCTGAGAATTGGGTTGACAGCCAAAATCAACCCTGGCAGGAGTACCGAGCGAAAGAATTTCAAACCAATTTTAAAAAGTGGAATATCGCCAGTGTCTGTAAATTTCGATGTAATTTTTCCATTTTCGTGATATTTGTTCTCAAAATGGTGTCTCTCTCGCTATGATCATCAATGCGAGCACAATTCGGACAAAGAATAGTGAGTGCATTGCAATAAAAAATAATGAAAAAGGAAAATGCCAAATAATAGAAATAATGAAGAAATTCATTTCATGATGGTATTCGGGAGAATGAAAACCTCCGATTGGCCCATCGTCGTTATATAATCTACGCGAATAGAACACATAACAAACGGATTCGAGGCCATTTACCAACCAAAAGTTGTTGAAACAAACGTATTATTGCCTTCCAGGACGGATGTCTGGCGGTTACGTCGCGGTGTCGTAGTGCAGTGCACGACGACACGACACACCATCCAGATGGCGCTAAACAGCGCGCACATTGTGGAAAAGTGTAGATTGGCCGCGACGCAGGCACGACACCGTCGCGTATAGCAGCTCCCACCAGATTGGCCGCGCGCGACGACTGCCAGTGCTCGGCGCGATCGATCACTGCGCTGGGCGCGGCGGGTTGTACCAATTCCTACACCGCGACCCCGTCGCCGCGACGCAAGTATGCACTAGGCCTCATAGACTGGAAATTTCTCGTCACACAACGAGTGATTGCTTCCAACGCTGCGCCAATGGACGAATTGTAGAACTGTCCCTTGCGCCCTCCGCGTAACTATCCCGAGTCGATGCCGGCGCGAAATTCAAATGATTTTCAGAAGTTTTTTTTAAAACGTTTTTTCTTGAAAAGTTAACGTTTTTGAGCGCGCTTTTCGCTACCTTTAGTCACTATAGGGGGCTAACATCTCAAAAACGCTTAAAAACGAAACATGGTTTTCAGCGCGTACGATGCCTTTAAAAGGTATGGCCTCCTGAAAAGTACTGTGGAGTCGATCATCTAGCACCTTTTTATAGATTGTCGATGCCACCTTTAAACAACATAGAAAGCAATTAAGGTCCAAACTCTATATGCAGGAAAACTTCAGGAATGACAGTGACCAGGTCTTCAAATGTATAAAAACTCCAAAAATGATTTCGGCGCGAAATTCAAATCCATTTTTACAGTGTGTTCAAACTGGCTCTTCTTTACAAATGAAGTGTTTTCATTGGCTTTTTCGGCATTTTTCTTCACTAAAGAGGTCAAGCTATACAAGAACATGAAAAAATAATATATGGTTTTCTGCGCGCACCATGCCTTCAACAACTTTTTTTTTTGTATAAACTCGTATGCATATAGATCCGAAACGAAAAAAATCATTTTTGGCATGGATCAGGAAAATGCTTACGGCGTCCTGGCTCTCCATGACCGAGCGGAATCAATTTCATGCTCCAGGTGCAAATGGCTTTCTCATGAACAGGAAGAATGATACTCAGCTGAGACGATTTTCCCTATGTGTGGGCAATTGTTGGAAGCACCTGTGAGTCCGCAACAGGATAGGCACCACAGGCAGACCCAGTAAGCGCTGTAGTTCTGATAAACATTAAATATGACACCCAGCTCCTTGTAAGGGACTGATCCCAGCACAAATTAGAGTTATGAAATTCGGTCTGTGGAGTGTTGTGGGGGAAAGTAAAAAGAAACAATTTCAAGTTCGGTAAATTTCCTTAATGCACATGGGTAGACCAAAACAGCAAAAATGGAATTTTTTTGGATATTTTCGTGTTCGGCGCCCGGAATTACTTTCACTTGACAGGGTTTGGGTTGGAAGTGTTCAAATTTCTGAATTTTAGAAATTTATGTTTTTTATTGTCGTTTTTGATAAACCCAGGTGCATAAGGAAATTTCACGAACATCAAATTGTTTTTTTTTTCATCTCCCCCACAATATTCAGCGAATAATTTTTTGGAACTTCATTTTCTGTTAGGATCAGTCCCTAGCAAAGACGTGGAGTCTAGCAACACCGTTTGATGGAGTCTAGGCGAGAAAAATAGTGGGATACACCGGGCCTATAATTTCGCACCATTCGGAAGTGGTCGTTTTTGTTCGATTGCTTTTGATTCGACTTAATCTGGCAGCAGGCATAGATGTGAGATTTGGTTTTAGAGGATTTTGTTTCCCTGAAAACAGTGGTAAAGCTGCGACTTAAAATTGAGAGTTAAAGCTGACATCAGGAACAACGGAGGTGTGCTCAAAGTCCTGCACGTACCTGTATTGTAACTTCCATGTTTTATCAGTCAATTCTATCACAGGTTTCCTTGTTACGTTGTTCAACGATGTACAGAATGTTTGTCAAATATTCTCCAGTCAAAGAAAGAAAAAATGGAAATATCTTGAAAATCTTTGTAGAGGTGAGTTGTTGCATGAATTTACGGTAAACGTTTCTAGGCAATTTCCAGAAATAAACTGTCGAATCCCTGGTGAGCTTCCGATTCTGCTTATCATCAGTTGCGGAGCAGTGGGTCTAGCCGAAATATAAGTGGCATATAGCATATCTTGACCCAAACGAGATAGCAAGCGAAGAGCTCAAAGAAGCAGTGCTCCCTCTGCTTCTCTGACGTTTTTGGATTACGGTAAGACGTCGCGTACGCAAATCACGCACGCGACGGGGCCTCTGTCTCACCGTAATACAAAAACAGAATGAGCTGTTATCCATTTCTTGAAAAATCCTACCTGACTCTTGAATGAGAGTATATACATCGAAAGTGCGGAACACGGGCATTTTCAGCGAAAATAACGCAAGAAAATGACTAAGTACGCGGAAAAATGAAATGAAAACTTTAAGAACTCGATGAATGCTGTTTTTGAATCTCGGTAATACAGAGGATCCGTCGCGTACATGGTTCGCGTACGCGACGTCTTACCGTAATTCGAAAACGTCAGAGACGCATAGGGAGCGCTGCTTCTTTGGACTCTTCGCTTGCCATCTCGTTTGGGACAGGGTATAATAAGAATGTGTCAACGGAAAAGCGACCGCCTCCTGCTGTCATAATCGAAATCGAGAGCTCACTGGATTTGCCCTGGAGCCTATAAAATACAGTTACCGAATTCTATCTCTAACTTCTGTTGATGGTATCTTGCCTACAGTAGTAGTTTTGTGTGCGGATTTTCAATGAGTTTCTTGAAGTCAGTAGAAAGACGGATTCTGCTCTCTTGGATGCGAAGGAACATGATGCAAAACAAAGTTTCGAAAATTTTCAAGAAATCATGTTTACATTGCAGCACTTTTCCGACATCCTGTTCTACATCAACTCGCCATTGTTCCTTTTACAGCGCTTAAGTAAGTTTTTTTTGTTTCCACACTAAACCAAATTGGTGTATTAAAATTTGTGAAGGTGATGCTCAACTCCGCTGCGACACTTTTTAATACATATATTGCCTTTTCATTGATGGAGATTTCACAGCCCTCTAAAACTGTTTGCAGAATGAACTGGAAGCTTCGAATCGAAATGCGACAAAATGCGTTCAATGTTCCGCTAGTTAACATTCATCTTCTATCAAACCTGGACGTTTTGAACGACTTCGCATGGAGAATCAATTGGTAGAGTTATGGTTAGCACTTCTGTTCCTTTTCATTAAAAGAGTTTGTTCAAAGGCTTGGGTGGACATCACGTCAGCAGTTTGAAGATTTTTGGATGTCCTTCTTTGGGGTGCTCTCCTCGACTCCAACTGGCAGTGAATTGACCTCCGAAAATTCGGCAGTAAGCATTTTGCGGTATTATAGGGATTTTTTTGTCGAAGACAAAATATGTTTGTTTCAGAATCTCACAGAGCAAATATTATCTAGTAGCGTGGCAATATCTGTGCTTACGGATATTCTTCTGTATAGCCTTTTATATCCGGTACCTGGTAATCCACCAAATGGTCGTTTTATAGTGAAACACCGTGAGCGCAACGATACTTTCTACCAATCAAAGTGGGACCGACTTATCAAGAGAAGCTGAACCCAATATCAAAAGAATCCAATATTCAGAACTATGCAGTTACTATGTGTGCTCAAGTCCAGACTCACGTGTGACCGCCAGCCACTACAGGTCTATCGTAGAAATCTCGAAAGGCTAGGCTACAAGGTGCTAAAATTTGATTTCTGTGATTATGTATTATAATCCATACGTTATGATCAAAGTAGGGTTAAATAAAAGTTCGTTTCAGGGCGATTACTATGGATTTGGTCAGCTGTCTGCATTGTCACTTTGGACGCTAACCGGTGTTCTCAATGAGGAAAATCCTCAGCAACTCCCAAAGATGAATAGCCCTGTGAGCAGTTTTTGCTAGTTTAGGGGTATATATCTTATTGTGTTCGACAAAATCGTCACAACCGTGTGAAAACACGGATCAAATCAAAACGAATACATGGCAAATGAAAACATCTCAAAATACTGAATATTCGGACATGACAGTTATCTTAAATGTGAAGTTCGAAAGTGATTCTGGTTCACTTCGAATGCTAAATTACTGTTTGCCAAACAATACAAAAAAAATAGACATAATCTAAAAATGGGCCGGAGCTCCTCCAGTCTAGTGTTTTCTCTTAAAAAACTGCGGATAATTGAGATAGAAGCTGGGTGACGGTGAGGCTGCGTTCAGAGGTTTCGCGTCGCGATGCGATAGACCATGTGGCCGGGATCATATTTTCCGCGACCAGCGACGGCGATAGTGTATGGCAGGCATATCGATTTTCGGTCGATATGTATGATTAACATTGCGTCGCGTCGCTCGTGGCTGGAAGTATGATCCCGGCCTATCACAGCAACGCGAATATCGCGTCGCGCAGGAACTCGAGTGTGAACGACATGCTTTTTTACCGGTTTCCGTTGAGAGGATTTCTTGTGTTAATTACAGAGCAGCAAAACTACTTAAGAACAAAACTAGCTTTCGCGCGTCATAAATCGTTTCGTTGCTGCGCGACGCGACGCGAACGAACTCTGAACGTCGCTTAACGAGACAGTATTCTGAAGAGGGCGATCTGCACATGGTTTTCATACCAGTAGGGCAGTAAAAATTTTGTTCTGCCGTCGGATATCGCATAAAGTTTTGTTTCTCACCACATTTTTCAATTATAGAGTTACGTATTTGGAGTACTGAACACAGTTTTGAAGTCCGTTCTTTAATTTTTGAGGGATTAAGATTTGTTAAACTCAGGCGATTATCGTCCCCGAGCCGCCTGACAGTTCGGCTCGTTCTCCCTATCTGCTGGTCGGCTCCTGTTGCTGTCCGGGCCGCTGCTGTTGTTTCTCATGCCACTGTTGTTGCTGTCCGGGCTCTTCCAGTTGGCCCGAACAGCAACAGCAGTGGCCCGTAGATTAGAAGAACGAGCCGAACTGTCAGGCGGCTTCGATTCCTCTTCGGTGCGGCTCGGGGCCGCGAATCGCCTGAGAAGGTAGAAACAGCGCAGCAGGGTTGAGCCCGCGTTAGTGCATGAACCGGCGGAGAAATCAAATGGGGTCCTAGTTTTTGGTCAGCGAATTGGCCTCGAACGAATAGGGATAATACTTTTCTGACAGACCACATTTATATCAATCCTTGGAGGTTGGGGAAGGACTGCAAATCCTCTTGTTGTATTGGAACACTTCTTATGTTCTTATGAGATTGTTGTTGCTAGAAATGTTGTTTTCACTCTTTTAGCGCATGCGCATTTCACTATCCGAGTTTATTCTGAAGACAACATGTGAGCTCGACACCTCTTCATCGGTTCGCGCGCTCTTTGAGAATTTTGCACACTGGTTCGCTCGGGGACTGGAGCATCTTCCGCTGCCTCTCTTATCTTCAACTGTTCGATCGGTATGTTTCAGGTTATTTCTGATAATACCCAGCTCATAATGGGAGGTAATTGGGCTAATGACTGGAGACTATATGTATTCGAGGGCATTTGAGGCTTGTTCTGTGACAACTTTTTCCCATTGTGGATTCTGAAAAGCCATTGTTATACCTTGCGGCAGACCTGTGGCTGTCGCAGAACACTGTGACGTCGTTGTCGCAGAGGGCCAGCCGTCGCTGTCGCTAAGGCCTAGTGCGTACTTCTGCAACGAGCGACGCGACATAATGTTTTTCATCTATATCAATCGAAAATCGATATTGCTGATATGCACTGTTGCGGCCGCGCGTCGCGGGAGGTATGCACTAGGTCTAAGGGACGAGGAAAACAGGAACGGCATTGAATTGTTACGACAGCATTTTCCTATTATGTGGGCCTGGTCCCGGCACGATTCGTAACAGTTGACCGCAAATGTCGCGGTCGCAAACAATGGATTAGTAGAGTTTTGCAATTCGTTGGTCATTAGTCGGCTCCGCAGCGGCTCCTGGTGGGCTATTTCCGGGCTTTTTCGCGGCTATTTTTTGGCTTTGCATGAAACGGACAAGAAGTAGCCGAGAAATAGCCGAGATATAACCGAGAAATAATGTTAAGTAACCATGATGCAACCGTCGCCGGCTCGCCGCGCCACCATCCGAGGCCGCCAGTGGTTGGGCATGGCCTCCAGAGGCTGCATGAGGCTCAAGTACCTCAAACATGGGTAATTGAACCGAAGGAGCTGCTGATTATGGGCGAGCATTATTTAGCGGCTATTTCGCGGCGACCATTGTTTGGCTGCTATTTTGCGGCTATTACGCGGCAAGTAGGCATTTCGCGGTCATTTTGCGGCTATTTCTAATCGAAAACTCAGAGTTAGGGGTCGATTAGTGTCCCGCCGCTGATAGTCGCAGCAGCATGCAGGGGAGGAAAATCGATCGTACGGAGCCGCGTGATCGATACTTCTCCTTTGCACGCCTTCCAAATTCAGGTCTCTGATCGGCCCCTCAAGCGCCTTTCATATCCCTCCGCCGCCGCCGAGCGGCGCGGCACAATGCATTTCTATAATATTGATCATGGGGCGCGGCACGGTCGATACAGTAGGATTGCACTTCATCGCGTCGCTCAATGGCGGAAGTATAAGGCCGGGATCACACTTCCGTCGCGGCGTTGCTTGAAAAGAAGCCGTATCGATCAATCGCGGCGACATTGCGCTCTGCAGCGATTCGATTGTTTTTATAGGAACAAAGGCAGTTGGTGGAGTTCATTGGGATGAGATATTCGTTCAAGGATGGTTGACGCCTTGTTTTTAAGCGTCGCCGATGTGGTCGCGGCGATACGTATATTTGCTCAATATTTCCGAAATGTGGTTGGAAACGAAGAATTCAATCGGTCTCGGATGAAGATATCATCCCACGCAACTCAAGGAGATGCTTTTTTGCTCGCCAAAACAATCGATTACCTCAGAAGAGCAATATCGTCGCGATTGATCGATACTGCCTTTTCTCACACATCGTCGCGACGGAAGTATGATCTCGGCCTAAACGACACCTTAGGCCTCTTTCAGAGTGTGATCGCTGATCGCCGCGATGGCATGTTTTGAATGCAAATCGACGTGCGACGCGATCTCGATAGATGCTTATGGTTATCATCCCATCGCGTCGCGCGGCGATCGAACTCTGAAGGAAGCCTCAGGCCGGGATCATACTACCGTCGCGGCGATGCGTGAGAAAAGCAGTTCCGATCGATCGCCGCGATATTGCACAATGGAAGGAATCGATTGTCTTTCTAAGCCGAACGGCAGTTTCTGGAGCGAAATGGGTTTGGATAATAATCCCGAAACGGTTGATACTTCAGCTTCTAACCGCTTGATCGAATTTCGGAACAAATATGAATGACGCCGCGATTCTGTCGTCTCGTTGCTCAATAGAGAGTGAAGCCCATGCAATCGCGGCGATATGCATACTCTGACACTCGTTTCGGAGTCAACTCGTAACATCGAGGCAACTAGTCTCAAATCGAGATCGCCTCGTGGTGAATTTGTTGCGCTATCGGGTGAAAACGTGGGAAGACCACTCTTTAAACTCGCCCCACGTATTCACTTGATAGGGCGAAACTTTCACCATTATGAGGCGAGCTCGATTTGAGACTAGTTGCCTCGATGTTACGAGTCGATTCCCAAACGAAAATCAGAGTATTTGCTCAGAATTTCGAAAATGTGGCTAAAATCGAAGGTTTAAATCTATTGTGGATAAATAGCTCGTACCATTCCACTTCATGAGCCGCCGTTCTTATCATAAATAGATGCCTTCCAATGCGCAATATCGCGATGATTGATCGATACCGCTTTTTTGACGCATCGCCGCGACGGTAGTATGATCCCGTCCTTAGGCCGGGCTCATACTTCCCGCGAGCAGCGACAGCGATAGTGCATATCAGGCGTATCGATTTTCGAGCGATATTGATGGTAAACATCGCGTAGCGTCGCTCGTCGCTGGGAGTATGATCCCGGCCTTAGAGTCTTATCAAGTACTATCCAATTCGAGCCAGAAGTAGTGGATCGATCGATTCAAGAGCGTTTTTTCACAGATGGCGCTATTGTCAGACTTATTTGATGATCCGGCTTCCTACGAGTTCCTCTACCAACAGATGAGGAATGTTTTTCGTGGAGGTACACTCGTGAAATTTTTGTTCTTTTTTTTTGCTTCATCGTATCTACCTAAGAACTAAAATTGATGCAACTTATCAGGTTACCTTGACCACCATTCGGATATCGGATATGTCGTGTATAGTTTGTTGAAATCAGTCACCGTTATTGGACTCGAATCAGCTTCTCGGGGAATGACTGAGGCTGACTTGGCGAAACAGATTCTCACCTGGGTTAGCCATAATTTTGTACAGCTTATAATTTTCTTCAATTCAACACGAAATGGTATTTGACTTTAAGGTGGAGTCCGGGTTGACTTCTCGATCACCTTTCGTTCGCGAGGCGACGCTGCACGGCTTTATCTACCTCATGCAGTCCATGACGCTGGATCCACTGAAGCCAGTGATTCAGTACGTCACAGCCTTTCTGTTGGAGGAAACAGGGAAGCAGCTCTCCGTCACTGATCCAATAAATGTTTTTGAGTGAGTTTACTGGTGTTATTGAAAAATCCAGTGAACAGAAAACCATGCTGTGTCATCAAGCTTCGATAAGCCTAGGCTTCGATAGGCCGGGCATAGGTATAAAAACAGTTCTCTTCGAGATCTATTACGCATTGGGTTGGAGAATAAGTTCGTTTGGTTTTTTTAAAGAGCGTTATATTAATGACTTGTCCGTTGTTTAGCGAAAGGTTTGTATTCATTAGAAAGTACCTTTTTTGTTGAACGAAACCGCTTTATTTGTTTTTACGTAAAATCTCATTTTCCCCCATTTTTCAGGTTGGGAAATGGAATACTTAGAAGAGAAAAATCAGTATTTTCCACACCTTTTTTTCATCGCGGTCAAAAAGACCTGTATCTGCGAAGTTTGCGAGCAGGAATAAACAAAAAAAATGGTTTGCGTGGTTCAAAAAAAAGCGACTTCGACCTCGAGGCGCGTCTCGCAGCGGACGACCTGCAGAATTCGATGAGGAGCATCTCAAGGCGTTTATGGAGGAATGCGGTCGCCAAGTTGGCCGAAAAAATGAACTGCCGTCATGAGACACTCCTAAATCATCTTCATTCAATAGAATTTGCCCAAAAATTCTGAGCCTGGTCGCCTCACAGGCTTAGCGAAATCAACAAAGAAAATCGTCTCCAAATCGCTGCTCAGCACTTCGCGTGCCGTAAAGCCACACACGTTCATAAACAGCGCTTTTTGTACCAGATCGTCATTGCAGATGAGAAATGGTGTCTGTACTCAGACAAACCATCGCTCGGAGCGGAACCGGCCCCTCCCAGTTATGACGTCATCGCCCGGACAGCGGCCGAGGGGCGAACTGACACCGTGGTCCTTGTCCGGTAGGAATATCAGCATCGGCCGCTCTCCGGTCGCTCTCAGGGCGACAGCGGTGCCATCGCCAGTGATTGGGAAACGCGGGATTGGTTGTTCTTTCAGTGATAACGTGCGGGCCACATTATCATTCAAAGAACAACCAAACCTGCGGGTGTAAAAGGCGGCTGGTCTCGTGTAGACGGGTGGTTGGCCTTTCGAGGCCACTCTTGAGAGGTGACCTCGGGTCACTCTCAGGAAGACAATTATTGGCTGCCGGGGGGATCCCCCATGGCCCGCGGTGGGGAAGGCTTCCTCATTGCGGACCATGCTGGGATGGTATCCTTGTTGCGGCCTGTGGCAGGATTAATCTCCTGGCCCACATGCTGTAACAAGTATTTTATCCTCTTAAGAGGCTTAATCCTCTCCAGAAGAGGCGGAAATAAAGGAAAAATGGCATGTAGGAAAATTTTGAGAATCGCCCGGACAGGGACCGCAGTGCCAGTTGGGACTGAAGATCGCTCCGAGCGGGACTGCTGTCGCCCGGAGAGCGGCTGCTGTCGCCCGAGTGGATAGCTAATTTTCGCTCGGAGCGGAGAGACAGCGTCGCTCGAGTCGCTCTTCGGTCCCGCTCCGAGCGGTGATATGTCTGAGTACATTAATAGAAGTGGGTGTCCCCGAATCGTTTTGACTGCGATGAATAGCAAGGAAAGGTAGGTGTCGAAAATGGTGATTTTTGCACCCTGGATATTCCAAGTCTGAAAAATGGGAGCAATGAAACTATACGAAAAACAAATAACGTGGTTCTGTAGAGCAGAAAAAACATTTCTTATAAGTGCAAACCTTTTTCTAAACAACAAGCAAATCATCTGAATATAGCTCTTAGTAAAAAACCGAACGAACTTATTCCCGAACCCAATACTGTGCTTATCTGGGCCAAATTCCGGTCCGCAATTGCGTCTCGACACGCTTTGCGGCCGCACGCGCTCGAATCAGTCGGGTTTCCAGCGCCAAAGCCGACTCGATGTGGCTTTTTTATACAATTTTCTCCAATTTTTCCTAGTTTCCAGTTCCGAAACCCACTTAGAGTCAGCACATCGACGGCTTCGGCGCTGTAAGCTCTTCTGACTCGGGAGCGTGCGGCCGCAAAGCGTGTCGAGACGCAATTGCGGACCGGAATTTGGCCCAGATAAGCACAGTATGTCTGGGAGTGGCGGACTTTTAGCCCGAAATCGGGGTAGAGACGCAGAGGAGGCTACTTCTCCTATTTGTCATCAAATAGAAGTATAAAACAAAACTGAGGTGTGAAAAGCCTCAGATCTGGAGGAAATAACATCTGGAACGTAAAAGTGTTAAACATGATCATGGGTTTTCAACTTTAAACTAGTTTTTCACCCTCTCTCTCCCCTCTCCTCTGAGAGGAATTGCCGCGGCGTAACTACCGCTGAGCTGTAGCGGCGATGTGCCGCAGCGGCTCCGAAAGAGCATCTCATATGAAGTTATTCAAGAGTTAATATACCACTAGGGGGGGGGGAGCTAAAAACAAAAATACGCATCTGCGATCGTTACGTCCTCTGTCTGATAGGGACAGAGGTTACCGGCACTTTTGCCCCCAAGGAAATACGGAGTGTATCTCAAATTTGGGTAATAGAACCGGCGACAATTTCGGTCTACCGCACAGGATAGTACATCGTACTCCACGCGGGTTCACTGCTGCATCCTGGCGATGCTGGTGCGGTTCTAACCCGGAGCCGCTGCGGTACTGTTGCGGCGTTGTCGAGGCTCAAGACTCGGCAACAGAATCGCCTGATCACGGAGCCGCTGCGTTACGATTGCGGAACTATCGCGGCGCAGTCGAGGGTCGCGGTACTTTACCGGCACTGACGCGGCAAATTTTCTCAGAGTCTGCACTCTAGCTTTTCGGCCTAAACGTCTCACACACTATGTCTGGAGCCTCGTGTGCGCAACGGTAGATAATGGCGGAAATTGATTGCTGATCCATTGTGTTTTAGCATGATATCATCACTTGAATACTCGAACTTAATTTGGTGTATATCATTTCGAATCATGGAAGAGCCTCTTCAAATTTCTTTCAAGAATACTCTCATTCAGGTATCGGCTTTGTTATTTTCTCATTTGAATGTTTTGAATCTATTTATTTATTTATTTATTTTTGTTGTTTCTCGTGTCCTTTGAAAGAATTGAATAGAGTTCGGAAGTTCAGATGTGGCCGAGCCTCAAAACTGAGAAAGAATTTTTGGTAGTGAACTTTGGGCTTACATTAGTTATGCCCTGAGGCGGTATAAATATGCGAGTAACCGAGAATGCGCTAGTATCCACGCCAGCTGCATAGCTATGGTGCCTTAGTCCGGTAGGAGTCATTTCGTGAACGCCCCTTTTTATGAAGTCTTGGACTCAGTTGGAACAAATCATTTCAGTGGCTAGGTTTGTTAAGGAATCTACAGCGCGCTTCAAAAGTATACGAAAAAATTTGCTCCATTACATTGCTCACCCGTGTGCGTACACGTCGCGTTCGGTAATTGTCGCGCGCGCGGCGAACGCTGAAAACACACCGCCAATTAGAAAAGTCTACAGCGCTCCATACTAGTAAATGGCTATCGATTACGGCAAGAAATAAGCACAGGAAAGCTAGAAACGCTCCAGGACATGCTAATTTATCTAATTTCACCTAAATCCGAGAATGTCGCGTCTCCGCCCATCTCGTCGCGCCCGACGCTCACCAAGCGCGACGCAGCATGCATGGGTGAGCAATGCCCGCCTCCCTAAAAAATTGAATTCCGAAGTTTCGTCACAATATTGACCTTGCGTACGCCAAATTCAGATTTCGTGTGTCAAATAGCCCCATTAGGCAGAAATGTTCTGTGACTACAGTTTATAAGCATCACAATGGATCTTTCGTTTTTTTTTGTTCTCTCGACTTTTGTTTTATTTTGCTCTAGAGCTGGATGAAAAAAATCCCAGTAAAGGGCTTTTCTGAAGTTTTATAATGAATGAATTGGAATAAGGTATTTTGGGATTTCCTAAAAAAAACAATTTTCGATCGGAGCCTACTTGAAATTCCCGAATAATTAACTTAAATTGAATAAGGTCTCTTAAATGTTCTTGACTTGACGGAAAAATTTAGTAACCTGTTCTCTTCTCGGCTCGACTGTATGTGAAAGAGGGGAATCCATTAGAATAATCAAGTAAATATCCGAATTTATGAATAGTTCCGAAGAATTGTGGAGGACTTTTGAATATTTTTTTGGTGGCTTAATATTCCAATGTCGTGCCCTCCACAAGAACGATTGTTCGGAAAATCGAATGCTTGGGTGTATCGCATCCATCGAATACCGGACGAATCAATTGATTCTTCGAGAACTAGATAATTTATCACAGTATAGTCTACACAAAGTTGAATAGGCGATTAGGCATTAGCACAAAGAGCTAATAGGAATCAATTCTATCGTGTATCAATGAGTAGAGGTTAAAGTCACCAGGTAATCTCATGGCCTTACCTGAAGCCCTTAAATGGGTCAGGAATACACAATGAAACTAAATCGTATCAAACGTGGCCTACGAATCAAACGTGGCGTGGAATCGAATCGAATAAAATCTTGCCTGAAGAAGGCATCCGAAAAACTGAAGAATTCGAATTATCATATTCTGACCAAGCTGAGAAATCGATAATCTGGAAAGTCGAATTATGTGAAATACCAATCGAGTGGAACATTTCGAGGGAAAAGCGAATGATTCGGTTTTCCGATCAACTCAGCAATTCAAAAACGATATTTTGATTTCTCAAGTGAATCGCATACTCAAAAAGCTGGATATTCATCGATCTGAATGAATCAGATATTTGAAAAACTGGATATGCCAAGCCCCGAACGATCCGAATATTTGAAAAAAAACTAGCGTCGTGGTCCTCTCACAAGGGACCACTTCAAACGAAAAATGGAGTTTTGAAAAACGGTCTTTTAAGGGTTGTAGAGGAGTTAAAAAAGAAAGAATTTGAGATTTCAAAATTTCACTCAGTCCTCACGGGTAGATCAAAAACAATCAAAAAGGAAAGAAACCAGAACGTTGGATTGGGAGGACGTAGCACAAATGTGAGCTATACTGTGGCCTTAAAATCATCTGAAAAGGTTTTCCTACAAGTTTGAAGATGAAATCTAGCTAGGTTCTCGAGTTATGGCTTGTTCATTGATCCCCTGAACAATGCTCGTTGCATTCAAACCACCGATCACTGCAATGTGATAGTCGGGGTGGGCAGGCAGCACATCGTGGCTCAGTCGGTTAGGCATTGGATTATGAAGCAATTGAAAGATGGTTGGAATACTGTGGGCTCATTACTGTATCATGGCTTATAGTAATGACATTTCTATGTGTTTGCCTTTCATGTTTTGAGTTTTAACAGTATCTCTTGTTTTTTATACCTCTTTTCTTATATCGCAGAGGTAACGTGATATAAACGGAGAACATCAATTTACATCAGTGCTAGAAACTATAGAAATTCCGACATTTCGACAATTGCTAGAATATCAAGAATACCCTTACCCTTCGCCCCACATATGCCGTAGAAGAACCGTCCTTAATCCGGAGAAAGACTTTAGGGGACTTATTTTGATATATGACGCTGAAAAAAAGTTCGGACAAAATGAAACTTTGTGGACTTGTTCCTTGATCAATGATCAATCTTTTTAGAAATAATTGTTGTAAACAGAAGTGGGTTTACCTAAACTACAAAATCCATTGAAGCAACCTAACACTTTAGCATGGCTCGAAGACTCAAGAAAAGTATTTCGTTAACAATTCCAAAATTTGGATTAGAACAGAACCACTCTTTTGAAAACGCATCTTACAAGATAACTACTTTTAGTCAGTCTGGCCATTCTGGTTTAAATGTAGTTTCCTGGAGCCATTTTGAACATAGAATCCGAGTATGCTCTTCGCAGCTTCTCTGAAAAATAGAGAAGCTTTCATGAAAAGAAGTTATAGTCGTTTTTCCAAGCCTCGAGACAAGGCAAGGGTACCCATTAAGGAATTTTTAGGGTGGTTTGTAAAAAATTTTTGGATTCGGCTCAAAACTTGTATGTAGGGGTAATTTAGGGTGCTGAACACGGATCTAGAGATCGTTTGCCGAAATTCTGAGGTTTTCTGTAGTTTACGGTAGTTGTCATGACATAGAGGGCCTAAATCTACCCTAATAATTTGGAAATTGACAAGTGAACATCAAATTCGTATTCAGCACTCCGAATAACCCCCGTTCAGAAATTTTGAGTCAAATCTGAGACTTTGACCCAACTACCGTATACCCACCGCAATCTACCGTAATCTGTCGAAAATCGATAGACTGACTTCAGATTCGTTATGAGCACTTCAAATAACCTCCGAAAGCGGAGTTTGGGTCCTTAATTTTTTTTTCGACCTTTGGAGCCCCACGAGGTAAGAAGCTCAATGTCATTTTTGAGGGTTCAGAGGTCGGAACTTTTTTCGCCCAAACCCCGCCCGAGGGGGTAATTTGGGGCGCTGAACACGAAACTGGGGTCCGTTTCCTGTTTTTTATCTGATTTCGTCAGGCTAGGGTGCATTGAATGGCATTTTACCTACCGCAGTCCATTGTTTTGGTGGTTTTTGATCTACCCGTGAGGACTGAGTGAAATTTTGAAATCTTAAATTGTTTATTTTTACGCCCTCTACAACTCTCAAAAGACGGTTTTTCGAAACTCCATTTTTTGTTCAAAGTGGTCCCTTGTCAGTTACAAACAAACAGAGACAAATGAGCGCTCAAGCTTGATTTTTGGATAAGTGTATTATTATTATTTATACTCGCGTACTACCCTATAGAAACACCGAACGACACACACCCCGCGATCTGACCGCCATCGTTCTGGGATCAGCCCCCGATCAGCCCCCACTATCTTGATGCCAAGCTGATCCCGGGACAACGGTGGTCAGATCGTGGGTGGTGTTACTCTTCGAATAGTGGAGTTTCCAACAATGGATATGTGTTTCCGTAATCCAGTTAGTTATTTATTCATTTAAAGAGAACATGTGAGACGTTCACTGTGATGAATCTATCGCCATATCTTCTACCGGTTGTTACGAGTGGAATTGAAGAGCTGGCTCTACATAGTGTCACTTTCTTGCCGCAGTTTCTTCAACTCGTTGACGGTCGGTGGTCCCGTAAGCTTTAACCTTTTTCATGAGTCATGCTGAAATTCTGCTTATTCAGGGTGTCTCAAGACGTATGCTACAAATTCTGCAACATTTGTTCACGCGTTACGTATTTTTATTGCTTGTGTATTCAGAGGTAAGTTGGCAATGTAGTTTTTGATATTTGAACACCATCGTCGCTGACTTTTTTATCGCAGAAGAAGCTGATCCGCGACGAGGAAGCGCGAAAAAATTCGAGCCCGTCCTCGACGAATTGTATAATGTGTATGTTTTTTTTTTCGATCCGCGTTGTGATCACGAGCGGTTTTGATACCGATGCCGCTGGCTTGTTGGATGAACTCTCAGCAAACACACGTTTTTAAACGCGATTTCAGCTATCGAAGATGCGACATGCAAGACGCTGAGCGGATTTGTATGGTGCTGCCGTCGGTCCTCCTTCGGCTATATCCTGAAGAACGAGTATTGGGACTGGTGCTGGGTTTTTGTGCTCCTGTGAAATCTGGGTGCTATTCGGGTCATATTACTCAATCGCTGCGAATGATGTTTGAGGTGGGCGCGTCATACTGATTTTGTGACTTCAAGCTATACAAGGATTGACTTCAGCTGCCTTGACTGCTTTTGCTGATAAAGCCTAGCTTGCTCAGCTAAGTCCGGGCAGAGTAAGCAGCGGAGCGGTCGCTCACAGCGAAATATGTACAACTATGATAAAGAGATTTTGACATGAAAAAAAAACCGATAACCACTACTTCAACATGCTCAAAATGAAGGGGATAGGCTATATGTTATGCTCAAGTTCTTTCTGCCTAATCTCCTCGCAAGGGAAACCATTTCAGTTTTTCGACTTGAAAAATATGAAGTGCCTTAACAAGACGCCTTTGTTACGGGTAGTAACAGCTGTGGGGGAGGGACCCTTGTCCGAACCTATACTCCGAAAAGTTTTTTGTTCGAAAAGAAGGTCACAGTGCTCAATTAGAATTTGACCTACGGGGAGATGTTTGTGTTCAGCGTTCCATTCTCCCCATTAGGGAAAGCTTTAATAAGTTGTTATTGATGTTATTAGCAAGAAATTGTAAAGGGGAACACTTGGCGGCCGGCGGGCCCCTGCCTGTTCAATGTGGAGGCGAGCGGTTAGCTCGAATCGTCGTAGTACAGTGGTAGTGCGCTGGACCTATAATGCGTAATGCTATGGTTTGAATCCATACGGTGACTATAGTATTGCATTTCGTAGAACTCTCATATTTGGCCTCTTATTCGACCCTAATATCATTTCCTGAATCTCACTTGAGTATTTCACTGCGCAGTATGACCTCGTAGTCAGGATATAGATCAAAATAATGTGTATTCACAACAAACACTTTTCTTGAAATTTAGGACAACCTGCATGTTTCGCTTGAAATTTGTAACGCATTGATTTTGTTTATTCTGCGCGATACGAAGTTCTTCGAACGTTTTCAGTAAATTCACGAACCTGTCCGCTAACTTCTTTACTTCCCTGGCTGGGACAGCATCGACACTGGATTGGAGTGTGAGTAGATGGATGTCTAATGTGCTTCTCTGGGCCAAATTCCGGTCAGCAATCGCGTCTCGACACGCTTTGCGGCCGCGCGCTTTCGAGCCGGAAGAGTTTCCAGCGCAGCAGCCGCCGATCTGTTGACTCAAGGTGGGTTTTAGAAACTGGAAACTAAACAAAATTGAAGAAAACTGTATAAAAAAACCATATCGAGTCGGCTTTGGCGCTGCAAACTCGACTGACTCGAGCGCGTGCGGCCGCAAAGCGTGTCGAGACGCAATCGCGGACCGGAATTTGGACCAGATAAGCACAGTACGTGAGGGTTGGTCGGCACTTGTGGCTAATGACACAGCGTAGACCGAAAGATGATTTTAGCGATCCAAAAATCGTTATGTTAGCGTTGACGCTGCCGGTCGCATAGCGGAGTGTAGCCCGGGCAAATAGACGCACATACTCGTCTCCATCTTCCTGTTTTCTGTGTTCGAATTATTTCGGCAGGTTCAGAAGGGGCTACGGGCTGAAGACGATCACCAGGCCCGTTTCCAGTTAATTAGAAGATTACAGCGTAATACGATTGCATTGCAACTACCTTTATTTACCGTAAATGCCCAAAATCGCAAGGAAACTCTGTGTTGGTGGTCAGCGCCCCGAAAACCCCCTAAACAAATTTCGGGCTAGAATATTTTTGGATCTGCGGAGCCCCGTGGGTAGCTCAATCCCATTTTTAGGGGTACACAGGTCGAATTTTTCCATTCAAACTCCGCGCACAGGGTAATTTGGGGCGCGGAACCCTTAAAGCGGAATCCGTTTTTTTAGAGTTCTACGGTAGGTTACGGTAAGTCGGACGTCAATTCATCACTGTGATCTACAGTTTCGAGCTCATAACCTTTTGGGGTATAGTTCTGGGCAAGGCATACTCATAATTTCAACTTCTACTAGCAAGGGCATCCTCGCTAGATACTTCATTAATCTCAACTCGTACTCCTTTAAAATTGCCCCCCTCGCCAGTTGCGTTTTACGATTTGACATCATGATATTTAGCTCTGTGAACGAATGAGGGAAAGTCAACGCATATCTTCTCTGATGACGCTTTCACAGCAGGTGGTCGAACAAATCCAGATTCGCTCTGTGGTAACAAGGCAGGATCAGGCGGTCACATGCTGTCTCCTAGCGGCTGTTTCTTCCTACGAGGAAATCGCTCAGAGGTATGTTTTCCCCTATTCTTTTCATATAAGAGAAAAGTTTGTTTAGTACTTTGGGTTAATTGACCCAACCCAATATGTTCGGTGTTTCTAGCTCTTGAGCATGTGTACGAAAATCTCCTAGCCGTTCAAATCTATCTAGACTTTTACGATTTTTGGTTGTTTTTTTGCCGTAACTGCAGTTTAACGTCGCAGTACACGTTATGGTATGTTTACATAAGGTGTTGAGTTGATCGCAAAACACTTGGCTCCGCGCGAGATTGAACCAGCGTATTGCCTTTCCGGGGAAGCGCCTTATCGCACTGCACCGCCGAAGCCCCAGCGCCGCGCTTTTTCAACTGCTCGTTAAATAATTGTGGCTCGGTGGTGCAGTGCGATAAGGCGTTCCCCGAAAAGGGAATATGCTGGTTCAATCTCGCCCGGAGCCAAGCGTTTTGTGCAATTCGCAACACCTTGTGTAAACATCTATCTAGGCTGTTTTCGAAAAAAAATACATGCAAAACTGATTCAAAAAGAAGCATGGTACTCTCCTTATCGGAGCGAAATCCCTGTCCGCAGTTGCAGACAAACTGTGGGAGGGAATTTCGTTCTGATAAGCACAGTATGGAACAGAATCTTTGTTTCATTTTAGTTGTTGTTCGTGTTTTTATGGCTTAATATTTCCAGATTTCCCGTGTATCTATCTGCGTTGACGATTGAGTCATGTTCACTCAAAGAGTCGTTCGAGTTCCTGATGAAGAAAGCTTCTCAAGAATAGTGATCGCTCTTATGATTTTATCATCGTGCGCAACCGTTACACACATTGTTCGACATCTATCATGTGCCATTTTTTCTTCTACTAGTAGTATTCATTTTATTCGATGTAATTTGTACATATGAGTAGAGCGATGCATATCGAGATTTCATCTGTGATAGGCAATACTTGACATAAGTTGCAGTTAGGAATTTCCCCGGTAGACACGGGTTAACAAGCCGTGATTTCGCATTCCAGAGTGTTCTAGTGTTCTGCTGGAGTGTGTCAATATTGTTCCAAAGAGATTATTAGGCTTCAGCTATCTGTCACTGGTCAGTGTAGGATGATTTTCATAGGTAGATGTACACATTATTATTCAATATTACAGTAGCAGACATATGTTTGAAATGATCGGTTGCCAGAATTACCTTCCTTATGTCCCATGACCTTCTCTCTTTTCTGAATAGTCACATTTTCCAACAGCTGTTTTTTAACGTCAAAGAAAATGATTAAAACCTTATGCAAATCTTTGTTTATGTTCCCTGAGTGTCCTAGAACGTAGAATCTACAAACCTGTACATCTAGAAGGTGTTCCTGTTGGGATGTTGGTAAAGTTCACAGCTCAAGCGGGGCTAAGGAGCAGTTCGTTAGGCACACTTGACGCGCGCGATGGAGAACTGCCGCGTTCATGTCGTCGTTGGGGCGCGTCAATCGGAGGCCCCCGAAAAAGGCCCTCGATTAACGCGCCCCAACGACGACATGAACGCAGCAGTTCTCCATCGCGCGCGTTAGGTGTGCCAGCCGAACTGCTCTTTAGCCCCGCAATTCGATCAATATCGCTTCCTGTTGTGCTTGTCCTTTCGAAACTTTTCATGGTATTCCATACCACTGGAGAGATGTTGAATGTTTTTTGGTCAACTCTGGCGCGGTCTATCAGAATCTGGAGTTGATCTTCACTGATGACTTCTGCGGAAATAGTTGTGATCTATGTAGGATTGCCTTTTCTGAGTCAGCTAAAAGCCATGTTTGCCTATCAGTCCAGCCGCGAAGCAGCTGGAGAGGTTTGATTTGACCCGGGATTTGTGATCACTTAGAATTTTTTAAAGTGGTCAGTAAAGCCCATGAAACAATCTTTCTAACGATGCCCTTTTGGATATAAGTGAGAGGGTTCAGGAGACTCCTGCTAACATAATTTGAGTCAAATCGGTTCAAAAATAACGGATGCTTAGCGAAAACTCGTGTTTTTCGCGTGTAACGTGTATCTCGTGTCTTGTTCGTTGTATCTCGCTCGTGCGTTACGCACCCTTAGTAGTAGCCACTTCCAATGATCACATGCGATCAGTTGGTCGGGCAGGTAAGTTGATATGTGGGTGCGTAGGCAAGCTATTTAGAAATCGATTTGTAGGTGGGTGGGCTTCAAATTACTTCATCACGACGTCGTGAAAAGAAGGTAGGGATCCAGAAGGCGTCCGCAGGACGTCGCGTAAAGTAGGTTGAGCTTCAGATAACGTCGTCGGGGCGTCAAGCGAAGTTCATAGGGCATCCGATGACGTCATCAGGACATTGTGCAAAATGCATGGGGCATCAGATGGCGTTATCAGGACATCGTTCAAAGTGCACGAGGCATCTGATGGCGTTATCGGGACGTCGTTCAAAGTGCGTAGGGCGTCTGATGACGTCATGCGGGCGTTGCGCGAATTGCACAGGGGCATGTGATGGTGTCATCAGGCAGTTTCGGAGAGTGCTTTGGGCTTCAAATGACGTTATCGGGATGTCGTGGAAAGTGGGTATATCTTCAGATGACGCCACGGGAAAGGTTGCAGGGCTCCATGTAGAGAGTGCGCCGCCTCATAGGAAAAGAGATCCTCTCGTTTCACTTCTCCCAACAGCTGGAGCTGACTGTTCGTTTAGGTCACTTTGAAATCTTCATCTCCTTCAGGGATAACTATTAGGTACACATACATATATATATATTTTATCAGGACTCGCATAATCAGAGTTGTTTTTGGACACACAAAAAACTTTTGTGTGGAATACAGCAACGGTTTGTTTTCGCTGTTCAGATGTGTCAGCCCAGAAAATGGCTCATAGAAAGTATAAGTTAGATGTAGCAGGAGACACCTGTTGACGAAACTCGAGCTATTCTGGTTGGAAAATGAAAAAAGTTAGATCAGCAACTAGCGAAATTTTTTGTTGTGCGCCGTGGCGGGAAGGGTGGGACGGGGGGCGCGTTCGCTACTCACCATTAGGGCAGGGATTCATGAAAGGCAAACCACGGTTACGGCTGGGCTAGCGGAGGAAACCGGCATTCACAAATATCCGGTTTGGTTACGGCTGGGCTACGATTGGGCTACGCGTAACCGCACCTCGGAGCTGCGGTTAACCGCGGTTAGCAGCGGTTTGCGGCTTAGTCGTCGAATTGATAGTGTGTTGTATTAGTGCACAACTCTGAGGCTCGAGGAAATACCGTTCTGGTTATTCGCAAACGAGGGGTTTCTCAGGTTTTCTGAATAAAATAACGTTTTATTTTGTTGATATGGACCATGAGCACAATTAACTCCAAAACCTTCTGCGAATACGCATAAAAACTTGATATCTTTAAGGCAAGCTGAAAATATAGGAATGCCGCTCGTTATTGACTGCCACATTATAGGCCCGCTAGCCATAATGTGTTCCTCCCTGCTCTCGCTCTCTTCTGTATTTTATCGCACATCGTTGTTCTTTTTGTCTCCACTTTTTGTCCCTAATTCTTGTCTTCCGTGCGCTGACCATATACCGAACAGCCACAGGCTCTTCGCTGGGGTTTCTCCCCCATTTCGGCTCCGAATTCCCTCATTTTTTCCTCAGAATTTTTTCCCAGCACTTTTCGTACACGTTTTCGTCATTTTTCTGTTGGAAAACCCTAACTTGGTTTGGTACTGTGATGCATGATTTTGTTTTTTCGCATTTACAACGTTTTCTTCTACTTTTTTCCAAAGCGCCCACTTGGATTTCAAATGTTAATGTTTTTTACATGGTTCTGTGATCAGCCTGGGTTTTCTCGATGTTTTTAGTTCGAACCTCTGTTTTTCCCTAGTATTTTGAGCTTTTTTCCATATGATTTTTCTAACGAGTCGTTTTAGTTTTCTCCTGTTGTGAGCGACAGTAAGCTTGTGTGAGAATGACAAAGAGAAAAAAAAACAAAAAAGGGATTCTTAGACAAAAAAAAGATGGAAAAAAACTTGGAACTCAAACGACAAACGGAGAACTTGAAGCCAAAAACTTATCGAGAGGACGATGATGATCCCTGCAGCAACACCTAAGCCATGTGAAACACAGAAAAAAATTAGAGGGGCGTTTCGAAAAAAAAAGAAGTTGAAAAGGCTAGTCATGCGAGAAAAAAGCTGAATTAGGGGTTAAAATTTCACCAGCAGGTTTGCGGCTCATCGTGAGAGAGCAGCATCACTTTATGTACTTTTGAAAAACCAAAAAGGATTTGTTAAAAAAAAGGAAAAAAATGAAAAACTTAAAAATGGAAAAAACATCTCCAAGTTGGGGAAGATCCCTTTAAATGCCTGCGATCCATTGAAGAAGGTAAAGCACAAGGTAGACAAAAATAAGAATTCAAAAAGCAAACAAAATTAGCAATCATGTGCAATAAATACAGAGACGGGTTAGGGAAATTCCGACCCGAGTGCCAATATTGATTTTCTCTAATCGAGATTCTCGGCGTCAATTGAGTGGCAAGTACGTGGCCGCGGAATGGTTAGCCACCCAACCGCGATGAGGCGGCTGTGAATGCCGGTTCGCGGTTTGGCTACCGCTGGGGTTGCTGCCCTAACCAAACCCAAACCTAGCCGGCTGCGTTCATGAATCCCAGCCTAGTAGTACTTATTGCCAATAGTCGAAGGCTACACTGCGTATCATAAAGATAGGACACTCCCTGCATCTGTCGGTCTCGTCTTTGTTGAGCAAGATAGATCTTTTTCGTCAATACTACTGTGATCAGGGTGTGAAATAACCCCTGTATACTTGAAAAGTACATTACATTCGGAATGGCCAGTTTGGTTAATAGTAGTTTTCTTGTTAGCAACAAGGCTCTCACCAGTTGTATCAAATGCTGAAGTGGATGTAGCTACGCCTTGCTATCATCAACGACAGATACGTTATCTGGCATAGGTGGTTCTAAGCTGTTAGTATTGAGAAACGACGAAAGAATCTGAAAAAATTTATTGAAATGCAGGTATAACTGATCTTCCTATATTGGATCAAAAATGGATGAGTTACACCACATTGGCTGAAATAGCGAAGCTAGCGACAAATTTATTGGGATAACAGTGCGAATACACTCCTACGGCTCTTCACTGAAACGCTTAAGTCCTTAGAAGCGTAAAAATTCAGCCAAAATGACCGTAATCGAGCATTGAATATTTGTTCAAAGGGGCGGAGAAAGAATTATTCGTTGACCCAGTACGGCTCAAGTACGGTAATTTTAACCCTATTTTGGCGCTTGCAACTCCCTGAGCGGTCTACTAAAGTCCGTACGACCCGTTAACGTAGCTATCTCAACAACTGTTGCGAGTGTTAATGCTGCCTCTAATCTTCTTGATTGTGTAGTCTTCCTCCCTCATTTTGAGCCGGTCAAAATAAAACCTGTTTTGCTTGTAATGTTAAGAACTTTTTACCACTGAAATCTTCTTGACCCGTTGGTATGTCAAATCTATTTTGATCCGGTATTCTCATACCCCTAGGCAGCCACAACAACCAGGACAGTATATATTGGATCCGACTCACTCATTTCCGGATATCCATCCGAATGAACCGAAATTTTTGTGATTCAAAATCCGATTCACCGAAAAAAATGTCAATATCCGAATGATCCAACATCCGGTTCACCAAAAAAACCTAATATTCGGATTGATCCGAAATCCGACTATCCGTTTAGCCTCCCTATCCGACTGAACCGGATTATCCGATGTTGTTATTTTGAATCTATCCGTTTGAGTCGGATATCCAAGGTCTTTGGTTTTTGAGCTATCCCAAATCCGAGTACCGGAAATTTTTTGATTCGGATCCAATGTATACAGGGCAGTATAATATATCAATCAATCAGACCTCTTCTTCCATCGACTTATTTTTGATAAGGCTATAACGATTGAGTGTTATTTCTCCCAACTTCCGTTTTTCATGCGTAAAACTGTGGTTTTACAGGATGGCTCCTAAAAAACCTTCTGGTGGCAAGGCCTCCTCTTATGTCGGATGTGTTGAAACCAAGCCGGTCTGTTTACTTATGTAGTTATGTTTATCATTTTTAGTAGCGTATGTGTATGCTGCTTTTGCACGCAAACCTATAAGCAAAAGTTGGTTCTGAAACCTTGATTTTGGATTTATGAGTGCCGCTCAAAGTAGATCGAACAGGGTCAGGCGGATGTTGTCCGACCGGACAATGGGGGGGGGTGGAACTTAAAAAATTTAGAAGTTTTAGTGTTTTTCCGGGGATTGACTTAAAAAGTTTGGGCCAAAAAAAATAGAGGGGTGTTTTGATGGTGAAAAGGCTTTTGACAAAGTTAAATAATTTGACAAAGTTAAATAAAATAAAATAATAAAAGAAAATGAGTGTGCCGGCCGAGCGTCCTGACGGGTCAAAACGTGCTATGGAAAGAGCAACATACCTATAAGTAAGGTATAGTTCAAGATATCAATGAAGTTTTAACATCATCTTGTAGACCTGGATGAGGCGTTCTAGGAATATCATTCTTGCCTCAAAAACCCTAAATTTCACGCAGAGTTATCCCAAAGAGGCGCAAAGAACGCGCTTTATGCAAAGTGCGAGGGTGGGTATTGTACTTTCAGACGAGTTGCATGCTTCAATAGAGGCTACCAATGTTTTAATCCCTCGCTTCGTTGACGGGGCAGTGTACGCCCCTCCCTTAAAATTTCTTGTTTCCATAATTTTAAAACAAGATTAGAAATCTCCTCGAAATTCTCTTCGGAATGATGCCTAGCAACCCTCCCATTACCTCGAAGTTTGAGGTAAATTTGCTAAAATCCATTTTCTCGTTGTAGAGTGCCGTTGGACGGAAGCGCCATTGGACGGAACGAGACAACGCAGGCTCTTCTAAAGACAAATCCGTGGTGGCAAAGGTATTATTTTCATCCTAAGCTCATCCTCTACAAACTACGGTAAGACTGCATCCGCAACTTGAAGGCAGTGGTCGCGATGGAATAAGTTGAGGAAAACACTGTAAAAATCAGCTTGATCCGCAAACGGCTAAAGGACCACTACGGTAACGCGGCAAGAAACCAGCTAAAAATAGAATTATAAGATCCTGAAAGTCTCACAAGGGAAGTGTACAATATACATTGGATCCGAATCAAAAAATTTCGGATACTCGTATTTCGGATAACTCAAAAATCAAAGGTCTTGGATATCCGACCCAAATGTATAGAGTCAAAATAACATCGTCGGATAATCCGATTCATTCGGATAGAGAGGCAAAACGGATATTCGGATTTCGGATCAATCCGAAAATTACGTTTTTTCGGTGATTCGGAATTTGGATCATTCGGATTTTGACCTTTTTTCGGTGAGTCGGAATCCGAATATCCGATTCGGATATCCGGTCGGATACAAGTGGGTATAATGCACTCTGGCGAAGATTTTCAAAAAAAGGTCTTCTACCGTACCATGATAGAACAAATCATTGATAATCATCTTTATATCGAAATATTTGCAAACCAAATCTTTTTTTGAAATTGTTTTCATCAATTTCGTAAACACCCATGAATTCCTGTCTGAACCTCTTCGAACAGGGTCGCCCGTTCGATCAATACACATGGTTTTTTGGAGACAATCGTACCCTCAATGCGCCATGCTCGCAAGAACAAATCAAACGAAGAGGATCAATGCCTTACATGCGCAAAATCTACGCTGACGATGCGTAGAAATGCGCCGGAAATTTCACACTGTGCGCCAATTGTATGTCTGTAGTGTCTCATGCAAACTGGGGCTCATGGGGCGTCGACTACAGGTTGATCCGACCACCATGAGCCACCGCTGGCCAACGCACCGATATTTGGCAGGGCCGTAGCCGCTAGTTAGGTCTGGTCGAGCTGTTGTACAGCTAGCGTTTTTGCGCTCTAGATAAAAGGGAAGTATACGACGCATTTTCAGGCATCCTTCAAATGATAAGATGCAGGACAGCCGGTTCAATTACTCAGGTTTGGGGTATAGGCCCCACCTTGCATCTATAGGGCCTGCCCATCTGGTGACAGCGCCAGTGGAGTATAGTTGTACACGAACGAAATTTTCGAAAAAAGTTCGAAATTTCCAACGAATTAAAAAAAAGGAAATTTCGAAGTTTTGAACAGTTCTGAAATTCGTTCGTTTGACCTCCGAAATTTCGAGTTTTTCGAAATTCGTTCGTTCGGAATTCTTTCGAACGAAATGTTTCCGATTTTCGTTCGTTCGACATTTTTTTCGAAATTGTACAACTATACAGTGAAGGCCGGGCGACCCAGCCGCGACGCGCGTCAGTGTGCTGAAAGCTACAGTTGCCGGTGTGCCGACCGCGACGTGTGTTGGTGTGCCGACAGCGATGCGTGTTGGTGTGCCGACCGCGACGCGTGTTGGTGTGCCGACCGCGACTCGTGTCGGTGTAAAGTAGTTCTTGAGTTAGATGAAACAGTCCTGCAGGATGTGAACTGCTGCTAAATAGGCCGCTAAACGCGGCGAATCGAAATGTCACCAGCCCGACGACAGCGAAACGTCAACAGCCTGACAACAAGGACAACAGGGGGCAACGGGCAGGTATCCGGCTGACGATGTGCGCGATTTGAGTTGTCAACAGGGAGCAGTCTGTCAACAACTCAAAGGGCTACAGTAGAACGAAATCCGCATGGCTACAGTAGAATGAAATATCGATTCGTGACATCAGAATCATTATCCGTCCGAATCAATATCCGAATCATTATCCGACTCATAGCACATTTCGGTGATTCAGATTTTGAATCAAACGGATTTTGGGGTTTTTTTCGGTGAATCGGATTTTGAGTCACTCGGATTTTGATATTTTTTCGGTGAATCGGATTTTGAATCACTCGGATTTCGACTTTTTTTTGGTGACTCGGATTCTGGATCATTCGGATTTTGACGTTTTTTCGGTGAGTGGGATTTTGAGTCATGAAAATTTCGGTTTATTCGGATGGATATCCGAAAATGAGTGAGTCGGATCCAATGTATAGTGTACAAAGCGTAGGTCGGATCTGCCAAAACGACTAGTATCGTTAGTATCTCTTGTGGCTCAATCGTAAAAATGCGCAGTATCCCGCCCCGAGCTGCAGGTTCCAAGAAGTTACAAGCTTAAAAAGCTCATTTTTCGTGCTTTTTGTACCTTCCAAAAAGCGCGTTAGTTTTCGGTAAATCCGGAAACGGACCTCATAAATGTGTTCAGCGCCCAAAACTACCCCCCTAAGCAAAGTTTGGGGGAAGGCACATTTTCCATACTTTGTCCAGACTGACAGCGTTTTGGACTTGTACGGATTTTCGGTTGAGCGTTGATTTCTGCCGAGTACAGGGCTTTGGAAGCGTTTTAGAAAATTGTTCCAGCTTTGACTTCGAACTTCCCCAGGCGGTTTTTCGGGGCGCTGATCACGAATCTTTGGTTTTTTAGTCGCTTTTTAGTTTTTGGCTAATTTCATTCGAAGCATCCCAACCGGGGAAAATTTCGAGGGAAAAATGCCACTTTCGAAATTTCCGGTTTTCTGCGATAGATATGTCTCAAAATCATTTTCGGAGGGTCATTTGGAGTGCTAAACACGAATCTGGAGTCCGTTTATCGATTTTTTTGCAGATTACGGTAGATTACGGTAGGCATACGGTAGTTTGGTCAAAATCTCAGATTTTACTCAAAATTTGTATACGCGGGCTATTCGGGGTGGAGAATACGAATTTAACGTCCGTTTGTCGATTTTCAAAATACTCAGGTGGGTTTTGACCCCTAAATGACATGTTACCTACCGTAATCTACAGTAAACCTCAAAATTTCGACAAATGGACTCCAGATTCGTGTTCGCCACCCTAGATTACCCCTACATACAACTTTTGAGCTAAATCCGAAGGAATTTTTTGAAACTCCAAAAAAATGCCTGATGGGTAGGAGGTACCCTTGCCTTTTCGCGAAGCTTGATAAATGCTCATAACTTTTTTGAACCTGCAGCTCGGGGCGGGATACTGCGCATTTTCACTATCGAGCCAGAAGAGATACTAGCGATACTAGTCGTTTTCGCAGATCCGACCTACGCTTTTTATACTTCCCTTGTCAGGCTGGGCTGTCAAAAATCATTGACGTTCACAGCCAGAAATGAATTCAAGTTCAACTGATGAAAACAGTTAAACACTGAAAGCAAGCTCTTCATTGAATGTTTGACTCTACGAGGACAGAAATATTTCGTCAGGTCATTCCGAAGAATACTGTTCATTGATTGAATTTGGATTTCAAGCCAGCTGATGTCCTTGATACTAGAGATGATCGATGTCGATGATGTGGAGTGGGCTCGTCCACCATCAGAGGGCAGGAAAGTTCAGGCTGGAAATTTGGCTGAAAACAGGGTTTTTTCGCAAAACTTTTCTATAGGTTCTTCTACTCTGAATCCAGAAAAAGTTTTGAAGAGAAAAAGAAGACAGGCATATTCTATCGCGACCACTGCCTTTAAAGACACAGTCCAAGCTCGTGGGTAAAATTTGATTAAATGGTTCGTTCGTTGTGTGTAGCAACCCTGCCTAACGCGGAATCTCAACTCTTCAGAATAAGCGAGAAAAATCAGCACCCATTGGCTCCGCCCACTTCGAAGCTTTCGGTTTCAATAGGGACGGAACGCGCGATGGATTTCAATCAAAATCTTTGTTCTTCCTTCTGTAATCGGTCTATCTTTACAATGTAGTTTGGTCCAGGGCGATGATCGCGAATGACCTAGAAAAACAAACCCGAGACAACTCGTCCACGAATTTCTCATCGTCCGATTTCATAATCTTTGAGGGACCATAACTCCGTTCGCAGTGGGTTCTGGGCGATTCTGGAGACAGCATTGTGATCAGGCCGAAATTTTCTTCAAGATAAGCAAATAAACTGGAGAACGATTCTGACGTTGGGCTGTGCCTTTAAAGACACAGACCTACCTCTGGATCGATTGATCGTTTTTTTTCTTGGAGACCATTTCACGCTGATCACAATGGTGTCTCCAGAATCGCTCAGAAGTCACTACGAACGAAGATACGGCTCCTCAAAAATTTCGATTTTGAACGGCTAGAATTTCTTGGACGAGTTGTCTCGAGCCTGTATTTCCTCGTTATTCGCAGCCATCGTTCTGTAGCAGTTCATAATATAAAGCCAGACCGAAAACAAATCGAAGAACATAGGTTTTGAATAGAATTATTAGCGCGTCTCTTCCGTATTGTGGTCGGAAATCTGGCGGTGGGCGTTACCCATTTTTTCTTTCAAGGGGCGTGGCCGACTTTTTCCTGGCTTTTTCTCGCTTATTTGAGCGAATTGGGATTTCTCGCTTGGCAGGGTTGCTATAGGCGGCGAAAGGATCATAATATCAAAAATTACCTGTGAGGTTGGACTGTGCATTTAAAGGCAGCAGACACGCTCAAAAATGGTATCGATTTTGTGACATAAATCAAAGGTTTGGAGCTGGTTGTATTGGGAATTGACGAAAAACGGACGAAAACTGTGTGCAAATAGAGGAATAACGGTTATTTTGTATCAAATGAAAGTGGACGAGTTTTACGGCACGTGGTTGATACAGCGGATATTAGCAACAGAGCGGTTGAGATAGAGAAGCCGATATACTGTTAAAGCCTGTACTGGAACGTTGACCTCGTTGGAAGCATCAAAAACCAGCCAAAGGGACCGTATTAGTACTTTGAATCTGGACGAGTTCGTAGTTTGGGGCGGGGTTGCAGAAGTTCAGGGGCGGGGTTGCAGAAATTTTTCGATTTTCATTGCTGAAATTTAGTAGTTCTGACTCGTTTTTGATGCTTCCAAAGGCGTGAGCAGTCTACTAGGAGCCATGCGGCTTCAAAAAGTAGTTATCTCAACAACTTTTTCGAGCATGTCTGCTGCCTTTAAGCTATGTGAGACAATGTTCCAAATTGCACTGCAACGAGCCGTTCAAAAATACCGCTCTTCAAGGCTAAACTGAGCTAAGTCCGCTTCGGAAACTGCAAAAGCACCGCCAGTGGCACCCACTCTCCTACCCGCGTTCGCACCCCCTGCTTGTTGATTTCTAGTTTATTTGCCCTCATCTTCCGTCCTCGTGATGCCATAATGTGTTCGTGGGGCGATCTGTGTCAGATTTCCAATTACTTCTCTCTCGATATAGATATTTCTATTGTATAGCAAAGTTGAAACTACTTTCCCCGAGGCTCATCAGCAGGCTGGGGGTCCAGTAATTATTGAGTAAATATAAGACCCAGCTAAAAATAACGTTTTTGGGAATTTTCTCTGCAAAAACTGTCTCAAAACATTCAGAAGGTAGCGATGGATGCGTCTAGTTCTAGACCGAATTTCTCCTTCGAAGACGTCCAGCCGTGTGACATGAAGTTATTCAAACTGAGAACCAAGAGAGGCCCGTTGGATCTAAGAGAATTCGCCCCGCCTGGCGAGCCATTGGAGCCACCGCCAATATCTGAGGTGCTCATATTGAAGCCTTAGGCCAATCAACAATTTGGTTGTTTTTTTTCCACATAGTTAGAGGCATCGTACGCGCAGAAAATCAAATTGTATTTTTCGTGTACCTTGGCCTCTAAACTGAACGAAAATTTTGGAAGGTTCCATGGAACTTCTTCATTTGTAAAGAAAAGCCGGTCTAAACACACAGTGAATTTGAATTTCGCGCCAAAATCATTTTTGAGGTTTTCAGTGTTTGGAGCCCTCGTCACTGCTATTTTCGGAGTTTTTCTACATGTGGAGTTTGTGCCCTAAGTGTTTTCATAATTTTTGACGGTCGCATCAACAATCTAGGAAACGGTGTAGGTAGATGCCTGGGAAGAACTGGTGGCGCATCCTCATCTTTAATCCCTTGCAACCTCATAACCCTACGTTTTTGAACGCGCCGGAGTTAACCAGTGTGGTCTACCGGACTCATTCATGTAATTGGGCCTGAACATTGTGAAGTGGTTTTCAGCTCGAACGATGCCTTCAAGAATCCGAGGTTTGTCCACGTGTATGTATTATCATTGTAGGAATTTGTTTTACTATAGTTCTGCAAATACGACATAGTCATGAAATTTTAGTTGTTTTCTATATAAATTTTTCTAACTTTTTTGAAAGTGCCTTTTTGGTGAAAAAAAAAATGGAAGCATCGGTATTGCCATTGACTGTCTATGGCCCCTATGATTTCCGTGGAGAGCGCTGCAATGGAGACGATTGAACCAGTGCCCGCATTCATGAAGCTACTGGAGCCTCCCGGGAGTGTTCAAAGTCCGACCGTCCCATACATCGGCTGGTTCTAAAAACCTTCCCGGGAGACTCCCGTTGTTTCGTGAATACGGCCACAACAAGTACCGTCGACGAGAGCTTAGGTTTTCGGATCGGAAATGACGAAGCTTCATATTGACGCTAAACTGCAGACACTACGACCATAAATGCGGTCGGTTCGGGTCGCACTGACCATGTAACTTCCCTTTTGATGATGTCGAATATTCGAATAATTCGACTATTTGGAAAAACCGGAATTCGTATAGATTCTTTTTTTCGACCCTTTGGAAAAGTCAATAATTCGATTTCCCACAAAAAAATAATCTCCCCCGGAAAGGGAATTTGCTAGTTCAATCTCGCCCGGAGCCAAGCGTTTTGCGATCAACTCAGCACCTTGTGTAAAAAAAAATAATGCGTTTGATATTTTCTAATCGAGAGTGGGAGAACCGCAGTATCGTATACATTGCGGTTTTCCTTTAGCCCTTATCAATGGGGTTGTAGGCGCAGTACACATAGAAGGAGAATCCGGGATCGAGTTCGACGCGACGCGCGCGGCGGAAATACGCATGTTCCCACGGTTGCTTGAGCGCGTTTACTAGCAGGATTTCCGCCGCGAGCATCGCGTCTACACGTCGAACTTGACCTTGGCTCCTCCTTCGATGTTTACTGTGCCTACAAGCCATGCCATTGGGATGGAGGAGAACAAGGGAACTCCCATGGAAGATATCTCCCTTGTTCTTGTCACGATCCCATGGTTCGAACATCATGGTTTGACAAGTCCATTATGAACAGTGGGCATTCCTTTCGAGAGGAATCCTGGCAATCTTCCATGATTGAGTGATAACGACGAAATCGGGTCTACATATTCTCCCCGGGAATGTCTTAAAGGCAGTGTCCACGATAAAAACCATGCCTGATTTTTTGGTGGAGATCGGCAGCTGTGGGGCCTAGCGCAACCCTAACGTTGAAAAAACTAAAAAAAAGAGCTCGGAACGGTCCCCTACGGGCCCAAAGTTGGGCACCCGTCAGCTCGTCACACCCAGATGCACTTTCCACGCCCACCGACGTGAACAAATGAAAGCTCGAGATCGTGAGATGAGCCGTGATTTTCAGTCATTAACCCCGTTCTTCCCTTCATTCTCAAGTACTCTCCTTACTCAGGTCAGCTCGCATACCATCGGCTGAAAAAGACGGAAGTCACAAGTCTCGGACAACTCGTCCACCATGTTTCCTTAGCTCAATTTTTGAGGGACCATAACTCCGTTTCTAGAAGGTCTTGTACGATTCCGAAAACATCATTAGAATCAGCATGGGACCGCCTTCAAGATAGGCAAAAAAGCAGAAAAACTATTCTTATCGTGAACACTGCCTTTAACGAACATGTGAGATGCTTCAAGGAGATCATAAACGTATAGAAATGGTCCACTTTGTGGTTCCCTCATAGTCTTTTGTCCAGTCAGTAGGCTCCACTGTCCGTAGATCATACGAACGCGCTGCATGAGTTGGCTTGTAGGCTTTTTTTGTCAAAGAGTTTTGTCTAACGCAAAGGGAAGCGGGTACAAGTCGGTCACAAAACGCTGTCAATTCGAATAGATCGTGGGTTGAAAGCTACTCAGCAGCTGCTGCCGAACCCCTTGATTGTCGGAACAGCACGTCTTGCTCTAGTAGGAGCACATGCCGCAAATAGGCAATGCTTTTGCCGCGCCCAGTCATCATCGCGGCAGTATGTGCTCCTATTGTACAGAAATGGTTACTTTAGAACGGTCAGAGCGCTTGGAGCCCTTCCTCTCCGGTAGAGGCGAGTCCTTACACAGTAACGATACGGTTTATATCAGGGTGCGTAGCGTTATTTCCGATCTGTTCCGATTTGAAACTTCACCTCAAGAACACCAGTAATAAAGAAGCGTATGACAATCTTGGTCGTTGCTGGAAGGAAATCGAAGGTCTACACCAGTAAATTTAATTTTTTTAATAAGTCAACCTTGTACAAATCACTACGGATCGCAGAATCGGAACAGATCGGAAATAACGCTACGCACTAGTTCATGTCACGGTCCGCAGCAAGGAAATCATCCTCGCGATGGTGCACCACGAGGAAGCATGGCTTGTTGGTCATCTAGAAGACACTGACAGCTGCGTCTCTCATCACTTCGGCGCTATTAACAGCTGGGTGCCACGCAGCCAGGTGTGAGCTTTGAGTGTGTAGTCGACCGACAAGCCAGAAAGCTTCTTTCGCTGTGGGGGAAACCCCTCATCTGTTTGAATGGTCTAGTGTGGTAACGATGAATTTTTTGTGCAAAGGTGTTTTTGCAGATGGCGGCTCAGATTTTCATTAAAGGAATGATTTCGTTTTATTCGAGAAGAATCATGCGGTCAACCCTGAGTTTCCGATTTCCGGCTTCCTAAATTCATTTGGCTGTTCCGGATTCCGCTATTTTCAGAACATTTTCCGCTCATCCCTTGAATGCGCTCATCGTCGACATCGCCCTATCAGCTCAGAATTCCCTGAGAAAGCATTTGTGTTTGGTGGCCTGAAATTGGATCCGTGAATCGCTGGTCTCTTCTCAATTCTTCACATCCCTTCTCCTGTCGGAGCAGTGCAACATACATGCATAGTTGGTTAGCTTCGTTACCTAAGAACATTGTATCCACAGTCAAACCAGAAGATCCTTTCAGAGTATAGTGAAGGTCTAAAATCGTTATCGAGTGCTGATAAAATGGATTGTACGTTCACAGCAGTGTTTTTTTCTTGAGATAGTACAAGAAAGATAGAAGCTTCGCCGCACTGTCTTGAGAATCATGAAACTGCTGAACCATTAGATTCCCTCGGAAACGTCATTCAAATGAACACTGGTTCGACATTATTAGCCCTTTGCAGCAGTGTGGCACAGAATCAACATGTTGGGCGAGAGGAGCATAACGTATACTTAAACGCGCAAATAGTTCAAAACTGTCTCAGGGAACAATCTACATAATATAATTGGAATTTGGAGACATGAGAATCTAGCTATCTGACAAAAAGAGCGAATATGAAGAAATCGTCATCTGAACATGCGTAATAGAAAATTGTCATGCGTTAATCCCCAGAACCATTTTTAGACGGCCATATGCACTCAGGCCTAGTGCATACATTCGGCACGGATCACACTGATACTTTGCGTTCCTTATGCGCACCGCGTGTGCGCCCGCGCTCAATTGGGAACGCAAATTGTCAGTTCGATTCGTACCGACTACACTTCGTCGATCGTTCAGTACCCGGTCGCGTGCGATTGGCGATGACGCGATACTGCGTCCACTGCCAATATGTTCATATGATTCCTAGAATTGACTAATATTTGCTTCTGTTTTCCTCCATTTTGACTGATTTCGCTAGAAAGTTGAAGGCAGCATACATACACAGAAAACCAACGAGGTGTACTTCAAAGGCAGTGTTCACGACAAAAAAGCCGTATTATAGTCTTCGATGTTTTGGGAAGGTAAGTCCATTGAGGAGAGGTTATTAGGCAAAAGTCTCCACAAAATGTTCAAATAGCGGAACAAAACTATTTAGAGAAATGTCTGAAAAAAAATTAATTATGCCTCTTTGTGTGTATCAGGAGACTGCGGACAACGCATCGAACCTGACGTCAGGGAAATGGCTTCGCGCTTCAAAAATCTTAAGCAAGTGGCTTTGCTTTCTGTTTGCTGTACCTAAATTCCTTCAAAAATAACAGGGCCTAATGTACATGCTGGGATGTTAGAACCCTTCGCGATGAAGAATATTTAGAAATTCTGTGCCTGTTCCTAGAAAAAAGAACGAACACAGGACAACTGTTATAGGACATGGATGGGGTGTCCCAATGGGTTGACTGACCCACGAGATTTTCACCCTCTTCCTCGCCGTTTTTTATCGTACTTCCCTTGTTACTCATCTTAGAGGACCCGAAGCTTACGCTTTTGCCAAAAAACGGGCAACTTTGCCATCGTGAACCCTGCCTATAAGGGCACAGGACCCCCAGAAAAGTATTTTTTACGTTTTATCCTTATCTCCGAGAGGGTCACACTGTGATCACAATAGTATCCCTGAAATCGTCCAAGACTCCCTATGAACGCCGATATGGCTCCTTGGAAATGCCTATATTTTGAGGGCAAAAATTTGGTGTACGAGTTGTCTCAGGCCTGTATTTCTCTTGATTCGCAGTCGCGGAGCGAGAGCAAAGCAGGATGAGGAGATAGATCGGAAAGGGAGTGAAGAACGACGACTTGGTTGAAAATCATCCATCCATCTAGCCGCTATTGAGACGAAAATCAAGAAGGGGGCCGGGCCTATGGTGGTGGCTGGAGGTGGTCCGACCCGTGGTAGTCGCTTATATATCCCTTATTTGGAGGAATTGAGATCTCGCATTTGGCACTTCTGAAACGGGAAGGATCTTCTACACAATTACACGGAAATCTCAAAATTCGTATCTGAGGGTGTACTGTGCTTTTAAAGAGAGAAAACTGATAGTAAACAGACGAAATCGCATCAGTGAAACTGTTACTGACTGTCAGCGTAGCAATCAGTGGTCAGGTGATCTTCTCTGAGAAACTTTGAAAGCAGCCCACAGTTTTGATGAAGCTATCCATTCCATGAGGGATAGGAGACTTTTTGCTTAGTAAGGTAGATCTGGTGATTACAAAAGTCAAAATAAATAGAAAGTTAGAAAAAACGCGCAGCAAGCGGTTAGAACGGCTATTTACTGGGTGTTCGCCCGTCTCCAATTAACGAGATTTTTATGAATGTTTCTTGCCGTTTTTCACTTCGCTCCAGAAGTAAATAGTTAGTACTCTCTTAAAGGCACTGTACACCCTCAGACATGAATTTTGTGATTTTCCTTTAATTGTGTAGTAGACCCTTCCTATATAACATGTGCCAAGTGGGAGATCTCAATTCCTTCAAATTAGGATGATATAAGCGACCAGCACAGGCCCGACCCCCTTACAAATTTTCGGACTCGATAGCGGCTCGATGGATGGATGATTTCCAACAAGTCGTCGTTCTTCAGTCCATTACCGAACTGTCTCCTTATCCTAGCTTTCTCTCACGCAACGATTTCGAATGAAGAGAAATACAGGTCTGAGACAACTCGTCCACCAATTTTTCACCCTCAAAATCTCGGCAACTTTGAAGAGCCATAATTCTGTTCAAGGGGGGGGGTCTTGGAAGATTCCATAGATACCACTGTGATCAGCGTGTGACTCTCTCCAAGATAAGTATGAAATCTGAAAATTAATTTTTTGTGTGTCCGGTGCTTTTAAAGGCGGTGTTCACGATAAATATCACACCCGAGTTCGACCCAAAAATGGTGTTGTTTGGTCGTGTGGCAACTAGTAGTGAAGAAGCAGTGAAGAAAAACGTTCAGAACAAGCTAAAATAACTGTTTCTAACGTTCAGGGTGTGGGCAAGCTTACTGGTCTTGCTAGTTTCCGAAAACGCTCAGCAAGCAAGCGCCAATCGCGAAATGTGCGCGAATCGATTAGGCTGGACGCGGCAGAGTTGCTTGGCAATTTGCCATCAAAAACGTGCGCGGCGCCACAAGCTCGTCCGAATTGGGGGGCGGGTCGGGATAAGTAAGCGCAGCGGCATAACTTTCAAAGCCGCTTTTATTGATTTGTGGCCCGTTTTCGCTGGTTTCTTCGACACTATCACCTCCAGCATCTGCCAACTTAGTGTTTCACACTGAAATCTCGAGAACGGGATTTATCGTGAACACTGCCTTTAAAGAAGTCAGCAATTTTATGAAGTCAGTTCTATGCTTCAATTCCCAATTAAACGAATTTGGTTCCAATATGGGTTCTCTTCATGCACTGTGCCGAGACGCAGGCAAGCGGGCAAAAACTGTTTTCTAACTGGGACATTTTAATGGGGACAAAGAGATCGATGCTGTGGTTAGAAATGGCAAAAAGCACTTCGTATTATTGACTGATCACACAGTGATGAATGATCCGATCCAGCCAATTTCCGCAAGGTGTGGTTTCGGTTTTCGATTTAAGCCTAGTTTTGACTGCATCGCTGCTGTTTTTCATCGCAGCGATTTTGCACCCGCTGCTGCAGCGATGTAGCAGCGGCAGCGATTCTGTTCATAGTGCATAGGCCCACGGATGATAGAAGAATCTCAATCAATCAGTGAAATTAATGGCTGGTATTCATCAATAACGCATTTCGACTCGAAAACACTGATCTTGTCATGTGAAAGGGTCAACGTTCACTAGACGAAACGTGTCATTCGCTGGCAATCGCCCCATCTCTGCCATAATGGTAGCGATGAAGCGATGGCCAGCGACCATTGAGAATCGCTCTTCAAGCAGCGATGCAGTAAAACATAGGATTTCGTCGCCGCGACCCAGCGATGTAGGACGTTTGCCACGAAGCGATCACAATTGGAGCGGCTTTCCATTACGCGCGATGAAAAAGTTGTCCCTCGCATGGCCGCAGCGACCACCTGCAGTCAAAACTGGGCTTTAGTCTGACGCATGCACCAGGCGACTGGCCGTGCGGTGTTGACGGCCTCACTGGAGAATGGGGTTCCGATTCGCGCGGGGTGATCTACCGTCGCAGCTCCATCCATTCATCAGACTAGAATTATTACGCGAACTCTACATACAATTCATCTACGCAATCGCGTTCAGTCCGCAAAGTGCACGCTGATTGCGAATGCGTGGTGCGGCGCGGTTTTCAGGGCCTTTAAGCAGGTATGTGGGATCACCCGGGTGGTTTTCGGCTTTTTTTCGCCGCTGCGATCACCGCCCGCGTGACCCAACATCCCTGTCTGAGGATCTATGAAACCGCGCCGCAACACGCTTTCGCAATCAGCATGCTCTTTGCGGGCTGAATGCGATTGCGTAGATGGACTGTATGTGTTCCTTTACGTCACCATAATCCACATCCTCCTTACTTCTGACACTGACGAAACTTTTTGGTTGAGATTTTGCATTCATGTTTACTAAGACGCTGTTCGCACACTTCAATTCTTGGAACAATTTGGCAGTGATCACATGTTCATTTCAAATTTTCTCTTCTCCTTTTTCTCTTCATTTTTTCCTTATTTTATTTTCCCTGCCCTCCTTCCTCATCTTTTTCTCGCCGTTCTCCTTCTTATTTTCCATATCTTCTTCTTTTTCTCCCCTTCTCTCTTCTCCCATTCCTTATTCGTTTTCCTTTTTCCCCACTTCTCTTATTTCTGCCCCGCACTTTTCTTTAGTACATTTTCCTTTTCATCTCTGACTTACTTTTCTTCCTTTAGTTTTCTTCTCTCACCTACTCCTTGATGTTTTCTTCTTACTTCTCTTTCTATTCCTTTTCTTGAAGAATCGTTCATAATGTACACATGTTTGTATAATGAACCTAAAAATATTGATAATGTGTTAGTAGTTACCTATTTTTCTTTACATTAAAATTATTTTTTTTTCTCAAAAACTATGGTTAACATAACATAACAAAAGCATAACATAACATAACATTCTGTAAAAAGGGTCTCCCAAGCAGAAGTGGTTTGGTTAGCGTTACAAATGCTTCAACAAAAAGGGAACAATAGGAAAGCGGAAAGAGGAGAGTCTACAAAAATGAACAATATCCTCCAAGAACTCTTTTCTTTTTCGAAACTTCCAAACAGCGGAAACAAACCGTTGTGGTTCTCTATGAGGAAGCGCTTTTGGCTCCATAAAGGACTTTGATTATGTGAGTGCCGATAAAATATGTATATATGCATGTAAACCTAATAGCTATCATTAAAAGGGGAGATGATGTTAAATTGTTTTAGGGAACCAGTCAATTCTTCCTCGTAAAATACCACAACGGTTTGTTTCCGCTGTTTGGAAGTTTCGAAAAAGAAAAGAGTTCTTGGAGGATATTGTTCATTTTTTGTAGACTCTCCTCTTTCCGCTTTCCTATTGTTCCCTTTTTGTTGAAGCATTTGTAACGCTAACCAAACCACTTCTGCTTGGGAGACCCCTTTTTTACAGAATTGTTCACTTTTTCTTGATATTACGCTGTAATATCCCATGCAAGATTTTCGAACAAAGACCTCTTCATCTCCCCACTGGATCAGTCCTCTTTCTGTGGTCACAAGAATCAATGAACCAAACTGTTGTAAAACTATCTCAGAAAAATCACTCGATGTGAAAAGCGCGCCCATGCCGATCACTTTTTCCGCAGGGCTACCGTAACCATTCTTGAACAAAACATGATAACGAATGTAAACACACGCTCATAACATGCGGGGTATAAAGAGCGGAGGAGCGGTATGCATTCATTCACACACCGCTCTTCGCGAGAAGCCACTGGGGAGTGGCTGAGGAGGTCGAAATTGTGCAAACATGTTTGTTGGCTATTAGGATGTGCTCATAACCATGCTGACACTTGGAAAAAATTTTAAGGAGGGTTACGGTAGCCCTGCGGAAAAAATGATCGGCATGAGCGTGCTTGTCTCTGTTGTGGCTGACAAGACCGATGTTCACATGATATTAGCTAAGAAATGAATGATATCCATGATATCGTTCCACATAATTCATTCATATTGATCGCGTCAGCCACATCTGGCTACACCGGGTGTTATTTGCACCTTCCATGTTTTTCATACGTATCGAACGGGTCGGCCACTGTGATTTTCTCAACCAACTCTGACAGGGACCTTAGGCCCCGGTTATAGTTGGTCGCCCAGACGTAGCCAGCCCGGTCGATAATCATGAAAAGCCTGCTGGCCTACACCCGGATGCAGACTCTGCCTGCAGTTCTTCGCTTTCAAATGAAACTAACTTAAAACCGGGACAGTCAGAAACTACCTTCCATTCCATCTGGACACTTTCACATCAGTGGAACAAAGCAGTTTTACATACTCATTATTTCGTTTCCGTTGCCCCATTCGTTCGCAGAACAGCCGCTTCGATTTCATGAATCTGATATGAAAAAGCTCTGCTGAGCTGCGAATGGAGATAGTTCTAACAATTTGTTTTTGAATTTGGATGCTAATAAGCAAGCATATACCATTTATTGCAGAAAAAATCAGTAGGCTGGTGAAGAAGGAAGAGGGAGCACTCAAAATGGGGTTGTGTGAATGACCTTACGAAACTGAAAAGCAGCCTGGCAACATGACCTGACATGACCCACATAACATCTCAAACTTTCTGCTTGCTATGCTTGTCATCCTTACACTTTTACAGAAGTTTTGCAAGGTGTTCTCTCCTGCGCGAATTCCGGGGCATAATTTCTCGGATGGCTAGCATCGAGTCTGGGCTCCTGCTCACTCTACGGGGTGGTCTTCACAACTTTTCGGATGAGCAGCAACGGGTCCCGAACACCTGCCCACTATCCGGGTTCCCACGACGTCCCGATGACTTCATCAGAAGCTCGAAGCACTTTTCACGACGTCCCGATGACGTCATCAGAAGCCCGAAGCACTTTTGGGACTATCCTAGACGGGGAAGGGGTCACCCACGATTTTCCCATGAAAATGAATGGAAAACCTGATAAAAGATGTTTGATGCTGCTATCAGTCATTGTTGTTGATGAAGTTCTGTAGAAATAATTCGATTGATAGCGTTATAGATCGGTGGTTCATTCCATTTCTGACTTGGATCTTGACTGCCCCTCGTCTAGGATAGCCCCGCCCTTCTCATGATGTCCCGATGACGTCATCAGAAGCCCGAAGCACTCTTGGGACTATCCTAGACGGGGGGGGGCACCCACGACTTTCTCATGAAAATGAATGGAAACCTTGATAAAAGGTGCTTGATGCTGCTATCAGTCATTGTTGTTGATGAAGTTGTGTAGAGATACTTTGATTGATAGCGTTATAGATCGGTGGTTCATTCCATTTCTGACTTGAATCTTGAGTGCCCCCTCGTCTGGAGTAGGCCCGCACTTCTCACGATGTCCCGATGACGTCATCAGAAGCCCGAAGCACTCTTGGGACTATCCTAGACGGGGGGGGGGCACCCACGACTTTCTCATGAAAATCAATGGAAACCTTGATAAAAGGTGCTTGATGCTGCTATCAGTCATTGTTGTTCATGAAGTTGTGTAGAAATACTTTGATTGATAGCGTTATAGATCGGTGGTTCATTCCATTTCTGACTTGAATCTTGAGTGCCCCCCCCCCGTCTGGGGTAGGCCCGCACTTTTCACGACGTCCCAATGACGTCATCAGAAACTCGAGGTACCTTTTACGACGTCCCGATGACGTCATCAGAAGCCCGAAGCACTTTCACGACGTCCCGATGACGTCATCAGAAGCCCGAAGCACTTTCACGACGTCCCGATGACGTCATAAGAAGCCCGAAGCACTTTTCACGACGTCCCGATGACGTCATCAGAAGCCAGATGCACTTCTCATGACGTCCCGATGACGTCATCAGAAGCCAGATGCACTTTTCCTGACGTCCCGATGACGTCATCAGAAGCCAGATGCACTTTTCACGACGTCCCGATGACGTCATCAGAAGCCAGAAGAACTTTTCACGACGTCCCGATGACGTCATCAGAAGCCAGAAGCACTTTTCACGACGTCCCGATGACGTCATCAGAAGCCAGATGCACTTTTCATGACGTCCCGATGACGTCATCAGAAGCCAGATGCACTTTTCCTGACGTCCCGATGACGTCATCAGAAGCCAGATGCACTTTTCTTGACGTCCCGATGACGTCATCAGAAGCCAGAAGAACTTTTCACGACGTCCCGATGACGTCATCAGAAGCCAGAAGCACTTTTCACGACGTCCCGATGACGTCATCAGAAGCCAGATGCACTTTTCATGACGTCCCGATGACGTCATCAGAAGCCAGATGCACTTTCATGACGTCCCGATGACGTCATCAGAAGCCAGATGCACTTTTCCTGACGTCCCGATGACGTCATCAGAAGCCAGATGCACTTTTCATGACGTCCCGATGACGTCATCAGAAGCCAGATGCACTTTTCCTGACGTCCCGATGACGTCATCAGAAGCCAGATGCACTTTTCCTGACGTCCCGATGACGTCATCAGAAGCCAGATGCACTTTTTCATGACGTCCCGATGACGTCATCAGAAGCCAGAAGCACTTTTCACGACGTCCCGATGACGTCATCAGAAGCCAGATGCACTTTTCCTGACGTCCCGATGACGTCATCAGAAGCCAGATGCACTTTTCCTGACGTCCCGATGACGTCATCAGAAGCCAGATGCACTTTTCATGACGTCCCGATGACGTCATCAGAAGCCAGAAGCACTTTTCACGACGTCCCGATGACGTCATCAGAAGCCAGATGCACTTTTCCTGACGTCCCGATGACGTCATCAGAAGCCAGATGCACTTTTCCTGACGTCCCGATGACGTCATCAGAAGCCAGATGCACTTTTCATGACGTTCCGATGACGTCATCAGAAGCCAGATGCACTTTTCCTGACGTCCCGATGACGTCATCAGAAGCCAGATGCACTTTTCCTGACGTCCCGATGACGTCATCAGAAGCCAGATGCACTTTTCATGACGTCCCGATGACGTCATCAGAAGCCAGATGCACTTTTCATGACGTCCCGATGACGTCATCAGAAGCCAGATGCACTTTTCATGACGTCCCGATGACGTCATCAGAAGCCAGATGCACTTTTCATGACGTCCCGATGACGTCATCAGAAGCCAGATGCACTTTTCATGACGTCCCGATGACGTCATCAGAAGCCAGATGCACTTTTCATGACGTCCCGATGACGTCATCAGAAGCCAGAAGCACTTTTCACGACGTCCCGATGACGTCATCAGAAGCCAGATGCACTTTTCCTGACGTCCCGATGACGTCATCAGAAGCCAGATGCACTTTTCCTGACGTCCCGATGACGTCATCAGAAGCCAGATGCACTTTTCATGACGTCCCGATGACGTCATCAGAAGCCAGATGCACTTTTCCTGACGTCCCGATGACGTCATCAGAAGCCAGATGCACTTTTCCTGACGTCCCGATGACGTCATCAGAAGCCAGATGCACTTTTCATGACGTCCCGATGACGTCATCAGAAGCCAGATGCACTTTTCATGACGTCCCGATGACGTCATCAGAAGCCAGATGCACTTTTCATGACGTCCCGATGACGTCATCAGAAGCCAGATGCACTTTTCATGACGTCCCGATGACGTCATCAGAAGCCAGATGCACTTTTCATGACGTCCCGATGACGTCATCAGAAGCCAGATGCACTTTTCATGACGTCCCGATGACGTCATCAGAAGCCAGATGCACTTTTCATGACGTCCCGATGACGTCATCAGAAGCCAGATGCACTTTTCATGACGTCCCGATGACGTCATCAGAAGCCAGATGCACTTTTCATGACGTCCCGATGACGTCATCAGAAGCCAGATGCACTTTCACCAGCCTGCGTCCCCCAACTTACCTGCCTGAAATTGACCGCCTGTGACCATTGGCAGTGAATACTAGCAGTGAAGAATGAAAAGCGTGACGGCCTACGGCCTACGGCCTACGGCCTACGGCCTACGGCCCACTGGCCTACGGCGCACACCATCAATTTTTCCTAAGCTGGCCTCACAACTTTGTTATTTGTGAACCGATTCGGCTCAAATTTTGAGAGCTGGTGTCTTTTGGACCCCTTCACTTATATCCAGAAGGGAATCTGCCGAAAATTTGTTTAAATGGTTTTATAAACTACTTTATAAAATTAGAAGTGATCACAAGGTCTAGGCAAAACCAAACCTCTCCAGCCGCTTCGCGGCTGGAGCGATAACATACCATGTCATGGAACTGTAATGATAACATAACAAAATATAGCGTAAAATAACAACATAATATACGGAACAACAAGAAAATATGTACCACAAAGTCATAGTTCTAATTTTTCTTCAGCCTTTCCTTTTACACTTCATAATCTCTGTATTCTTATTTTTCTCTTGTCTCTGCTCTCCTTCTTCCTCATTTTTTCTCCTGCCCTTCTCCTTCATCTTTTCCATGCCTTCGTCCTTTTTTCTCCCCTTCACTTTTCGTCCATTTCTTATTCCTTCCCTCTTCTCTTTTTATCCTATTCTGCCTTTTCTTTTCATACATTCCTTTTCATCTTTAACTTAATTACCTTCATTCAGTTTTCTTCTTCTCCCACCTACTCCTTTGTTTTCCTTTTCCTTTCAATTCCAGTTCTTCTAGACTCAGCCATTATGTACACACATGTCTATATTCAACTAAAAAATATTGATTATGTGTTAGCGGTTATCAATGTTTCTTCAGATTAAATTTTTTTTGCGAAGTATGGTTAACAAAGCTTAGCATAACATAGCATAACATAACATAAGAACATAACACAGCTTAACAACATAACATAACATAACATAATATGACATGTGTTAGCATAATATGCGTTAACACAACCTAACATAACATAACATTTGCTGACGACGTAAAAATATATAGAAAAATACAACGGTCCACTTGAGGTTGGGAACTTCCAGTCTTCCGGTCACCTGCATACTCGATGGTCACTCTTTAAAAGCTGTTTCAAATGTTAAGGATCTGGGTTTCCAGTATGATAGTCAGCTTGACTTCTCGGCCCACTTTCAAGCCATCTCTAACAAAGCTTTTGTACGCACCTTCCATATTTGTAAATCCTTGTCGACTAGTGATAAAAATGTCTTAGCGCATGCATATAATGTTTATATTAGGCCTATAATGGCATCAGGTACGTCAGTATTCTGTCCATGCAAAGGGAAAGATATTCGACTCTTAGAAAAAGTACAAGATAATCTTACTCGTAAAGTTTTCTTGAGACGAAATGGATTCTCATACACTAGAGTACCCGGGGCCATTAGGCGAGATCAAGAACTATTTTTCAATCGCTGAAGTCTAGACGTAAGCGAAATGACGTGCGCATGATTCTTGAAATTGCGAGTGGAGTGGTGAGAACCAAGAAATCCAATTTCTCGGCTTCATGGCATCTAGAACACGGGGTAGCTAGGAGAAAATCTCCTATGGTGTACCCAAAACTAGTCCCAGGTTGAACAGCTTTACCTGTAGAGCTGGGTCTGTTTTTGCCTCTCTAAAACTGAATTTTCAAACTGTTCCTAATTCTTTTCTATCATTTAAACGCAAGGCTTCAAATATTCTACCGTCGTGGTAAAATGTCACTTTCTTTTGTTCTACTGTTTCACTTTGCTCCTCGCCTGTATAACATGCCTACCTTATGTAGCGTAACTAAATAAATGAATAACATAACACAACATAACATAACATAACATATCGCATAGGGTACACACCCAGTACTTCGGCCAAGGATCAAAGGTTGCCGGACTTTTGTCGGCTACTGTACACAAGCAAGCACACGTGTATATTTGCCACTTTGCTGCCGTGTCAGTGCGGTTGCCGTGTGTGTGTGTGTGTGTGTGTCTGTATGTATGTGTGCTGAAAAGACGCGCCGATCGATAAGCGCGTGTGTGCGAATCGTGGCGTAAATATTCCCCCACTACCCTTCAGCAGTCGTTAGACTCATTTTATTCATACTTCACGATGAAGTTGCTTCCATTGCCTGCTAGTTGATCATTCCCAAAATGCAACATAACATAACATAACATAAAAAGGCTTTTCATTGTGTACTGTGGTAGCGAATCGGTCACTTTGGAGAGTGAATGAACATGAACGTCGCTCCCCTGATTTACGAGCGCGGCGACGACGCAAAAACACACGCACGCTCACATACAACAGTTGGATAGGCTCCTCTAGCGATTTCCCGAAGCGCGTAAACAACCAGCAGGAGTGGGGGGATTGATGGCTGCGGGGCGCTCAACACTTATTATCAGACATTCATTGATCACACATACACACACACATACACCTAGACACGCTGTGAAAACTGCCCTATCGTTCACGATTGTTATCGCTGAAATCTCGACATTATTTGGCCGTTGATGTTCGGCGGCCTTTCTTTTGTTTCACAGCCTCCGTTCAAAAAGTTCTGGCCATTTTTCGGCTCACAGAAATCTCATGTCCTGTTTCTGATCAAATCACACATCGCGCCATATTTTCTCCGAACCACGCTCTCTTCGCAATACTCGTCTTGATAACGGAACGGTTTATTCATGCTTTTGTCGCTATAAGTCTAACGTGAGATACGAGAACTGTGTAGATTTGTCTTGTATGTGACTTGAATTTTTATAACGAGTGTAGACGACAGCTAAAACTGAGTAGAAGTGAACAAATATCGACAAATTTTGATTATGCTATACAGCTTTGAATTGTGAGTCCTATATTATCAGGGGCCGTCTTCATGATTAAAATGCCGAGTAAATCTTATTTCAGTTTTACCATACCCGGAACCGATTACTTATGTACTCACCGCGCCATAGTAATCAAACACTTACATACGCCAGTAAGTTCTCGAGATAAATGTGTTTTGTGTGCACTCACTGAAGCACTTAATAGACGTTGTTGATTCGTAGTTTTTTTTCGCCAACTCGCTAATTTTTGGTATTAGGAGGCATTAGGGGGATTCATTGGCTTCGTTGTTAACAAAAAACCTTAAAGTGCAAAAAACCAGACGCGAAACTACATACAAGATAGCATATCTTTTCGCAATAGTGACATTGTCGTTACTTCTAGCATTTTTTTTTCAAATGCTTTTTGTTTTCCATTCTGTTACAGAAGTCTTCTCTTAAATAAGAAAAGTAATGTTCCGCAAAACAGGTTCTCATATCCATTGGCATACCCTAAGAGGAGCGATGCGTCTAATTCAGGTTTATCGACGAGCAAACATCTTTCATTAAAATTCGAAGAAAAAGTGAAAGTTGATTGGAAAAAGTCGATAATTCGCAAATTATTTAAAGTGGATCTGGAGCTCAATAGCTCTAGCACATTGCGAGATTTAGAATTCATACTGGACGAACAGCTAAGCTTCACTGAGCACTGTGAAACGATTGCTAATAAAGCAGAGAGAGCCATACGAAATCTGTTCAAAGCTCTATCAACAAAGTCAACAGAGCATCTTATACTAGCTTACAAATCATACATTCGCCCCCTAGTGGAATATGGTACGACGGTGGTTAACTCTGTTTCTAAACGTTGCACTCAGAAACTTGAATCGGTTCAAAACAACTTCACTAGAAAGCTCTGGATTCGCCTACATGGATATGATTACGCTTCAATTCCTTCAGCTTCTGTCCGTAACAGTTTATTCAAACTTCCCACTCTGCTTTACCGTAGAAGGAGGTATGATCTCATTATGGTGTATAAATTGATCACCGGGAAAATCCATGTTCCCCTCAATGATTTCTACACGCTCTCCCACTCAACCACTAGAGGAGGGTTGGTTAAACTGGGTTTTACAACAGCCAAAACTCGTATGAGGGCCTCATTTTTTCACGCAGAGAGCTGGGTCTGAATTTTTGAGACTATACCAACCTCATTAGCGCAGTTCAAAAAGCTTGCCGACAAGTACCTAAAAGAGACTGCTTGAGGCTCAACACAACTCTGGTCGTTTATGGGATAATTTTTCAGCATGATTTGTCAATTGTGTCTGTGGTCCGTTTAACTTTTTGTATTTCATGTTTCCCTCGTGGTTCCCCACGCATGAATAAATAAATAAATTATAGTGGATGAGCAAATATTCTGTAGAATTCTGTTGTGAAACTTGATGTCTCAACTTGAAGTCATTGCATAGAAGAAAATTCGAAATTTCAGTCTATTCAGTACAAAAGCCACAAATTGAATTTAGTTGTGAAGCGCGCGAGTTGTCGAGCGCTATAGTCCGCTGCGAAAAATATTCTATTAAGGAAAAAATTCGCTTTCGAATGCCATACTTCTGATATTTTAACTGAGCAATTCAATCAGGCCGGGAAAATATTCTCTCAAAACAATCTTCAATATCTCTTCCTATTTAACTCCACGAATTGCCTTTGCGGCTATAAAAACAATCGACTCCCTCCGAAGAGCAATATCGCCGCGTTTGATAGATACCGCTTTTTCCACGCATCGCCGCGACGTAAGCATGATCCCGGCCTAAAGCCCGGTGAAAAATCTCGTGAGGGGTGTGAAGCCGGAAAAAAAGAAATTTCTTCGTTGCATCTCCTGATCCATTCAAAATTTTGTGAAAAAAAATCAAACAAGCAGAGAGAACGAAAATTCATCATTTTCTCAGGACTTAAAACCCATCAGAACGCGCATGCGGAAATTAGTGTATTATTTCGTGTGTAGAAAACGCATTGGAGGAATCACAAAAGGGCGGAAATAATTAAGTAGAGAAATTAGTAAACTGTGATGAAGATATTGCGTTCCATGGCTATTTTCGGTATTATTAGTGGAGCGCAACGGCTGCCGCCGGCTGGGGGCAAATTTGACTTGAAGGCATCGTACGCGCTGAAATCCACTTTCCATTTTTTATGCTCAATCCCTTCCTCGGGCCCCTGTGAGAACGTACAACGAGCTTGGCTGCTCAAAAACGTACCATTGTGAGCATAGAGGAAGTGGAAAGTAAGGAATTCCGTCAAAAGGGGCCGGCCCTTCCGTCAGTCATTTGGCACTTTCGTAATATTTGAGCAGAACGTCGTGTCGCTAAGTACAGGGCATGCCACTGTACGCTGACGCACCGTCGGACGAAAGTGGCATTATCGACTGGAAATTTCTCGTCACACAACGAGCGATTGCTTCCAACGCTGCGCCAATGGACGAATTGTAGAACTGTTCCTTGCGCCCTCCGCGTAACTATCCCGAGTCGATGCCGGCGCGAAATTCAAATGATTTTCAGAAGTTTTTTAAAACGTTTTTTCTTCAAAAGTTAACGTTTTTGAGCGGGCTTTTCGCTACCTTTAGTCACTATAGGGGGCTAACATCTCAAAAACACTTAAAACCGAAACATGGTTTTCAGCGCGTACGATGCCTTTAACTCCTTAGGTCGAGTAAAGTTTACCGTGCTTTTAACCCGAAAATTCCGGGTAAGCGGCAGAATTCAAAGGTTTGCACTCGCCTCGCTGGTGAATCCTTCACGAATTCGGGCCCAGGTTGTCCAATTTGTAGCCTTGAAATTATCTTGAGACCATTTTCAGATGCTATGTGCTAGTCCAATTCGATCTGTCCCATCTTTATCTAGCCTAAGCTTGTTTAACATTTGGTCATAAGCTGTTTTTTTTTCGGGGGCTGCTGCTTAATATGTCGCTAATGACGACATAGAGCCATACATTTACCTAATGCATATTCAGGCATATATTGACAGTTTGGGTTTCTGGAAATGCTCTGTTCTTTGGAGTTGTGAAAGACACAAGGATAATATTGATGTGTTGCTGGAGACTAAGGGGTCATTTGCTTACCATGCACTTTAAGAATGATCTATGTATCTTTGCTGACAATGATCATCGGCATTGTCTGAGTTTTTTTTTCTGTCTGAAGATTCAGACCAAGATCTCCGATCGTGGATATTATCGCTTACATTCGAGAGTGATGTTTCGTCGTCATAGTCCCTGATAATATTCTGTACAATGGCGTTGAAGTTCTGCTACCTACAGATCTTGGACAGCATATGCAGTGGATCGTAATTTCCTTGTTGTGATATTTTTATTTTCTAATAGTATGATTCGTGAAATCCCTCGTTTGTTTATGTGAACAAGTTTGAGAATAGCCTATATACCCTCTATTACGGACTGAAAATCTTATCAGGCCCATCGCTTGCGTGTGATCGCGTAATCTGCGTCTTTCTCCCTCTCACTCTCTCGCTGTCCCTCCCCTTAACACACGCACGCGAGGAAACAAAAAATTGATTTGAAGAACAAGTTACTGCAATTTTTCGTTCGTGTTCGATTTTTCCCCTTTTTTGTGAGTGTTTGTCGAAGCGTAACTTAAAGTACGAAGGCACAGCTCTCCCTCTATCTAATGCTTCCTATCGCTTCTCGATCACCTCCGCATTTTACATTTATTTAAAAATAGTAAGTGATCTAAGTAGTGAATACAATATTCTCCTCCAGCTAAATCATCAATTGGGTTTGAATCAGTCAATTATTTGACCCCTCCAAAGGCAAGATGACAACATCAAAACGGGTTTGCGGGAATTTTAGGATTGAGTTAAATTTGAATTTTTTCGCAAAAAATTGGAACCTTTGCACCTTTTTTTCTGTGCGAAGACTTTGAGGTACCAAATTTTGTGAATAGATATTACTTGAAGTTTTTTATCCTAAAGTTGTCATTTTGCGAAATATCGGCATTTTTTTTTGTTCGAAAAATGGAAAAGAAGACGAGAAATCGACTTCTAAGAGAAATCGTTAGATTTCTAAAAAAATCGATAATTTGAAATACAATCATCGGTACAACTATGTAACTACAACTAATAGTCGCATTTTTTTTGCAGAAATGGAAAATTCACCGTATTCAAGATTTTCCGCAAATCTGTTGTGATGCGATTATCCTAGTAGTCCTTGGAAGGATGAAATGATTTATCAATTCAGATTAAGGTGCTGATTCTATAGGAAGAAAATACAAAAATTGTAATATAACAACTGCTCGGACCACTCATTAAGTTTAAATGTATGTACATAAAATGCGGAAAAGAGCAAGTTTTACGGTAAGTCATAAGAAACATCAGATAGAGGCACATTTATGAATTCAAACGCTATATTACATTTTGATGAACCAGCCAAAAAAGAGAAAGAACAGAAAATAGATGAAAAGGCGGGAAGGTTATTTCTCGATCCAATAAATTTCGTTTTAAAATAATGGGTAAATTCAAGCACTGTTTGTGTTGTTTTTTCGTTTGACTATTTTTCGAAAACCACACTTCCTTTGTTCATAAACCATTGGCTGATATCAGCTGCCTCGTAAAATACCGTGTTTCCTGTAATTGAACACCTGGGTGTACAATTTTTGAACCTCCGCCAAAAGGGAGGGGTTCAAATAGAGGGGTAGGTTCTGATTTTCAACCGACAATTCAAGAGTCAATATGGGCGAACGAAGTTCATTAGGCAAACCAAAGTGGGACAATAACGAACTACTCGGCGAGCTTCATGAAATCATCATCAATAAAGTCTTTGTTTGAGTCCTTCTCAAGATCAATCTCTTCGAAAATGTTAACAAGGTTTTGGGTGTCGACATGTCGAGCAGCGCGTAGCCGTTCACGTCCGCTAGGAATTGGTCTTCAATGCCTTTTCAGCTGGAGGGGTGGGCTCTAATAGATGGTGGTGTTCTACAAAAAAATGCGGTATATCATGTCAAAATGAGACTAGTCACTTATCAGTTGTTTGTTTTTTCAATAAGTTTGTCGTTCTCATTTTCAAAACATGCCTCTACATGTAATAAAAAATTTTCAATTTGATTTCGATCATTCGAACATTCTCGGATGGGCTCCATTGTTAAGTATGAACTGATAGTCAGAACATTATTGGTCACTGCATTTGATTAGCCAATAGTGAGATACGCCCATTTACGGTGCTTCTCTGGGCCAAGTTCCGGTCCGCAATTGCGTCTCGACACGCTTTGCGGCCGCGCGCATCCGAGTTGGAAGAGTTTCCAGCGCCGCAGCCGCCGATCTGTTGACTCTAGGGTGGTTTTAGAAAGTGTAAAGTAAACGAAATTGGAGAAAACTGTATAAAAAAGCCATATAGAGTCGGCTTTGGCTCTGGAAGCTCGACTGAATCCAGCGCGTGCGGCTGCAGAGCGTGTCGAGACGCAATTGTGGACCGGAATTTGGCCCAGATAAGCACAGTAGAATTCGTCGCTTTTGTCCGCCTCCGGCTTTTCGGGATCAGCATGTCAGAACCACTTGAAGGATGCTACTTAGCAGAAAACCTTTTTAGCAGTCTTTTTTCTCCAATCCCATGCTTGAATCAAGTCCAGATACATATATATGTGATTGGCAAAGGTTAGGGCCTTAACATTTTCTTATTCGTAATTTCATAGCCCGTGAAAAAATGCTCGATGATTTGAAAAGGTGGTCCCTCGGTCGATATCACACGGAACAGAAGCGCCACGACAATGGGCGCAAAGGATTTAGTGCTGAAAGCGATTCAACTCAAAAGGGCCTCACGGTCAGACAAGTGTCTTATTGTTAGAGGCATATTTTCAAAGGATTCTGTTAATGGAAAGGGGAAAAGGATTCACCTACCTTAGAAGTTCAAGGCAAAGACCCATTGTCGACATTTGTGTATCAAACTTAACACACCAGGATGGGTGTTAGGGGCGGGAAGTCGTTTTTTTTAGGGCTTTCCTACTATATTCCACTACTTCGTAGGCCTAGCTGCACAATATCGAAAAAAAAGATACGTTTCTGAGCGCGTGAGCTGACTCTAATCGAATTTGGTATTGAACACTGCCTCTGGTGTTTTTTCATGACTTCAAAACTGAATCCAGTATTTTCTATTTTTTGATCCCTTCTTTATTATTAATCTTCGCTTTGAAATTCGTCACTGTCTTGTATTCCAACGCTCACTACAAAATGTTCTTGAAATACTATTCAGCGTTTTTTTTTTCTACCAAAATAGTCCTGATGTTGGCCCTATTCATAAATTTATCAACACTTTCAACCTAGAAGGTGACCAGGTAGAGCTACAGTACCGCGCGTTTTTTTAGCAAAGAAAACGCTTCGCGGCGTTTTTTGCGCTTACAAAGCGCCGCATCGCCACAACTTGCTTCAAAACGGTTCGATTTCATTTCGAAGTCATTTATGAATTACTTTTATTGAGTCCTATGCGATAGTGTTGCAAAATAATAGATTCAACTTCAAAATTCTATCGAAAATCGCATATTTGCGCCACTAAATCTCTCATTAGGAACTGATTAGACGGTCATGATTGCCGAAATCCGTCATGTTTTAACCTGTGGTCGATGTGAATTATAGGAGAAATCAACCATTTTTCAGCAAAATATTAAGTTGAAAAGACTTTCTACACGTACCTTTGCTTTCGCCTCGCTGAGAGGAGCACGAAAAGTACCAGAAAATTCATTTCTTCGATTTTGATATGAGTTACGGCGATGCGGCGCTTTGTGAACGCGAAAAACGCCCCAAAACGTTTTTTTTTTGCAAAAAGATTGCGCGGTATTGTACTGTTAGGCTGATGCTAATGTCCTGCACCAAATGGGTGTCAGCGAATTTTTCCTGGTTCGGCTGTGGTCTTTCGGTCAAGTGTGCTATACCATTCGAAAGCTGAACTGGTTCTATATCTAATGGTCGTTATCGCTTCACAGAAAATTTGGCCTGTTTCGAGTTCCACATGAAAATGTAGTGGAAGCATCGGGTCCCGAAAATTGTTAGTTGCTCGTCATTACATTCTTTCATCCATCGGGGGTGTTCGAATTCATAGGTCATTCGGACCCTGTGAGAACTTTATCATAGTACCAGAACGTATTTACTAGTTCACGGAATTGTTTCAGTCGGTCGAATTTAGCAGTTTTCGAAAGTTTTGAAAAAATGTCATTTGCTTTCATATATTGATTATTCAGCGGCTTTAGGGCCCCAAGCTTCACTGCTGTGTAAACACTGTAATGACTATTCTGTCAATTATCGACTATTTTTGAAAATTCTATCTCTACAATTCTTTTGGGTTTCCAGAAAAATAGTCGATAATTGACAAAATAGTTATCGTTAGATAATGCAGTATCCATAATACTTAATCATGAAGTTTGGCTTCCTAAAGCTGTTGGATAATCGTTTTTCATATTCACTAATCATCGAAATTTTTCAAAAACTGCTAAGGCCACCCGACTGAAACTATCACATGAACCCGCTCTGGTACTAATACCTACCTCTTGCAAAGTCCAGTTCCGAATGTTCTATGAATCGGAAGAGCCCCAATGGATAGAGAAACGATAACAAAGGGCGATTTAAAAAAATGTGCCCAAAACTTCTGCATTTTCATGCAAAATTCGAAGCAGGTCGAATTATCCGAGCAGTGAGAAATGCCATTAGATAGAGAAATAGTTGAGCTCTCGAAAGATGCCACGCTCAACCGAAAGACTACGGTCCGACCATGTAAGGTGCGTCCGAATGAGATTGGCGGCCCATGCGGCAGGCATGCTTGGCAGGCGGCCGTCGCGTTCGCCGCTCTCGGACGAGCATGCGGAAAGTCCCCACCGCCATCGACTACGAACGGGGCCGGCACCGGCTGGCAGCAAGCACTGCGCCGATCAATCTGCTCTGCAGACGGTGGGAGAGGGGACGGCCGTCGTTGAAATCCAACACTCGTCCGAGGGCGGTGCATGCGACGTCCGCCTGCCAAGCACGCCGGCCGCGTGGGCCGCTATTTTCATTCGGGCACCCTTTAGGGGTCGTTTATACTTCCGCCGCGAAGCGGCGCGGCGAGATGTAATGCAGCCATATTGATCAAGCGGCGCCGCCTGGCGGGCGTGCGATCCGCATTGACATTGTATGCTTCTTTTGCTGTTATTTCATACACATTCTCAATTTTGTTCTTCTGATTCATCTCTGAAATTCCTTCCAAGGTCCTGGGCGTTGTTTAGAGTAGGCTGGGTTGTGAAAAGTTAACTTTTTTTAGCCTTTGAAATCATTTTTCTATAGAAAATTCGTTTTCGAAGAATCTATCCGCCTTCGGGTGCTGTGTTGTTGTACAAAAAAATATAGATGTTTCTTTTGCACAAGACATCACTCATTACAATCGGCCTTGTGTTATGTCAGAGCTACTCTAGGCCGTGTTTAACGTCATTCTGCGACGTCGCCGCGTAAATTCGACGCAGCACGATTATACATCCTGGTGGCGCGATTTTTCAAGCGGCGCGGCGCGCCGCACCGCCCCACTTAGGGGTTGTTTATACTCCTGCCGCCGAGCGGCGCGTCACAGTGCATTTCTGTAATATTGATCACGCGGCGCGGCACGATCGATATTGTAGGATTGCACTTCGCCGCGCCGCTCGGCGGCAGAAGTGTAAACGACCCCTTATTGCCGCGCCGCTCCGCGGCGGAAGTATAAACGACCCCTTACTGTCGTTCTCTGGGCCAAATTCCGGTCCGCGATTGCGGACTACGGCTATTGCATCATGCGACACGTGCTAATGGTGCTGGAAGAAAGGTATTCTCACGTCTCGCATGATGCGATAGCCGTATTCCGCAAATGCGGACTGGAATTTGGCTCAGATAACGACAGTAGGGAAAATTCGCTGGCACACATTTGGTGCAAGGCTTTCTTAACAGCCTGTATAAATATTTCAAACGTCTTATACTACGGTCCGTGTAATTCAAGCAAGAAACCGCGAAGCTGCCCGGCGGGGAAATTTTCCCGGGGGAAAACGAAGAGAAGATGGCAATCGACCGAATGATTTCGCGCCGCGTGCTGAGTGCGGCATCCTAATTGAATGACGTTTACGATATTTACATCGCTTTGGATCGGATCGCTCCCAGACATGTATTTAGTCGGATTATGTTGCCGGATAGTTATCAGAAGTTCGATCCAACCTGAAAGTGTGAAATCCGTATTGACCGGAAATCTGACCCGAGCTTGATAATACGACGCAGAAAAAAATCAAGAAAAAAAATAAAAGAAAGCATCATGCAATCGGATAAAAGGGATAAGAAGCACTTGGGATAAAAACTTTTTGATCGGATACTAAAGATAAGAGGGGAAACGACTGTGAGCCCTCCAACGTCCACGCCTCACCAGCACTCATGAGCTTCGGAAGATTTGAAACTTCGTTTAGGAGTATAACATTAAGTATATAACTCGTTAGAATTCAATGGTTCTTTTTGAAGTCATAATTGTTCATTCTGTGAAATGCAAGCATACTGAGGCGATTCTCGGCCCCGAGCCGCACTGAATAGGAATCGGAGCCGCCTGACAGTTCGGCTCGTTCTCCCAATCTCCGGGCTACTGCTGTTGCTGTTCGGGCCAACCGGAATAGCCCGGACAGCAACAGCAGTGGCCCGGAAAGCAACAGCAGTGGCCCGGACAGCAACAGGAGCCGACTCGCAGATGGGAAAAACGAGCCGAACTGTCAGGCGGCTCGGGGCCGATAATCGCCTTAGTAAGCAAAAAGAAACCGGTTTTTTTCGTGCTAAATGATTTGTCTGTGTCTCCTTGATTTTGTTGGCCGTTGAACATCTCGTTATTATAGGAAATCTTACAAAGCCAAGGTATAATTCGCACGGCACACCTGCCTTTGAGAAAGATTTACAGCTTGTTTTCCAATGTTTTGTATTAGGCAGATGTTCGCCATTGATTGTAGTCGCTGCTGAGTTCCGCTACAAAAAAAGCACCTAACGTTTCAACTGGCTTATGATGACAGCTTTGAAATTGTTGCAGCTTCCTGAGATCTAAGCTAGCAAACAGCAGTCGAAACCTTGATACAGGCCAGTCCGTGAGTGCCTGCCTCGCTGCAGACGTCCCGCACGCGCACGCTGCTCCATGGGTCAATCTGCGTGGGATAGTGGGGAAGAACAATGAATGGTTACACCGCTCGCACGGTCTAAGGCCCCGATCATACTTCCAGCGACGAGCGAAGCGATGCAATGTTCACCACGAATATCGACCGAAAATCGATATGCCTGATATGCAGTATCTTTGTCGCTGGTCGCGGGAAGTATGATCCTGGCCTAAAGCGACGCACGAACTCGCAGACTGACGCATACATACTATGCTTATCTGGGGCAATTTCCGTTCCGCAATTGCGTCTCGACACGCTTTGCGGCCGCACGCTTTCGAGTCAGAAGAGCTTCCAGCGCCGCAGCCGCCGATCTGCTGACTCTAGGTGGGTTTTGGAAACTGGAAACTAAGAAAAATTGAAGAAAATTGCATAAAAAAGCCACATCGAGTCGGCTTTTGCGCGGGAAACCCGACTGACTCGAGCGCGTGCGGCCGCAAAGCGTGTCGAGACGCGATTGCGGACCGGAATTTGGTCCAGATAAGCACAGTAAATAGGCATCAAAACAACGCCTCACACAACCGCCGCATTCAATGCGTGTCTAATATGCATTGAACTCGAAGACAAAGCGATTTCGAGCACCGTGAGGGGACGTGCTGCTGGGAAAGCACGGGCTCTTATCGTGTGTCAAATTACAGCATGTGCCCCATCAAATAAGACGTTAAATGCGTGCATGATACACATTCAACTCGATGACAAAAGATTTTCCAAAAAAAAAAGGAAAGCATACGACGCATTCTTGAGGAGGGACTGCGATGCCGATAGCGCCACCGGTTCAACTACCCAAGTTTGCGGTACTTGGCACACCCAGCCGCTGGAGACCTCGTCCAACCGCTGGCAGCCCGATTTGGTGCTCAGCGAGTTGACCGCGTCGCATGTGGGTGTTCCGGCCGCGTCGCGTGATGGTGTGCTGCTACGATAGGGCTGGGCTATTCTGCAGCACGTGTCCCTGCTAAAAATTTTTCCAGCACGTGCTCTTGCGTTGAAATTTCGCAGCACGTGCTGCTATCTGGAGCACGTGCTCCTGCAGAACATCCTTTCGATGATTGTGGTCACTCGAGTTGAATGCATATTCGACACGCATTGGATACGGCGCTTCCCTGAGGCTGTAATTAGCTGAAACAGCATCACGGTATCGTCTGTGTCTTTTGCGTTCACTTCACCCAAGTTCATCCACAATTCGCAAGTTGCGACAATTTACCACCCACAATGAGGTAGATCTTTATAGCTTGGGATTCATTTTACAATTAGACAGTGCGTAAACGTTTCAAATCGCTTATCGAGTGTGTAGTTTAGCTTGTTTTTCGTAAGAAAACGTTTTCCCGTGCTGATTTCTCGTCGTTATCTCTGGGATGTGCTACATTAAAGGCATGGTTTGCGATAAATGTTGTTGTTGACATGGATGCTAACAACGGTTCTAGAAGCCTCTGCCCCCGTGTCGAACAGTGATAAGGCAAAAATTCTGAGACGCGTGCTCTAAGGGCGCTTTGTTTCGTAGCTGCACCTACTTTTTTTATATTACCCTGTTTACGTATAGAAATGCAAACTTTCTGGACTGTCATCATGTACAACGATTGTGACACATCTTCTGTGGTGATCTGTGCTAATATTGTTCATCATTGATTTAATTCCCTCATGCTGAATCCCACAATTTCTGTGGCATCCTATTTTCAACACTTAACTTATCGACAAAACGTCTGTTACCTTTTTAATTCGAACAAGGACCATTACCGTCCTGAAGGCTGATTTCAGAGTCACTAAGGATTGTTTAACAAATACCGCAATGTTTTGGAAAACCATGTCCTTGATAATCTAGGTATAGTCCTGTGTGTCAATAATACGTGTTCAAAATTCCCTAAAAACTCAGGAATTTAAAGAAAAAGGTATTTTCATAGCGAAAAAGGTACTCGAAAGAAAAACTTCAAAGCGTTCAGACAGTTGGTTCAGGTTCTGCTCGAAAAACTTTGAGCGGTTGTTTTGAATGCTGATTATGGTCAATTATTTCGGAAAATTTGGCCGATCAGGTCCAGAGCTCCCCATAGGGGAAATTTTGCTAGCTAAATGAGACTTTTGGCGATTTCGAGAATGTTACAAAAAATTGCCCCAAAAGTTTCTTTTAGGGGGCTATTTGGACTGCTTAGACTCCCGTCGTAGTACATAGTCCCACCCCGCAAAACGAGGACACAAAAAATTTTCCTTCGATTGTCTTCCTACAGAGGTCTTCCGTAGTCCCAACCGCCCCCCCCGGACGATATTCAAGCAAAGCAAAACGAGAACCAAAATTGCCCTTAGGTAGTCCTCCCTAGGTCGTCCGTAGTCTCTCCCTGTCACCCCGATCGAAGTTGGATCAATAATACCATCGAAAACCACTGCGACATCCCGTCAAGCATGGCCTATGCAGTACACGAACAAAATTTTCGAAAAAATTTTGAATTTTCGTTCGTTCGAAATTTTTTCGAACGAAATTTTTTCAATTTTCGTTCGTTCGAAATTTTTTCGAACAAAATTTTTTCAATTTTCGTTCGTTCGAAATTTTTTCGAACGTTTTTCATTTTTTGTTCGTTCGACATTTTTTCGAAATTGTACAACTATACTATGCAGGCCCATGGACGACTCAGGTGGTACTACAGACGACCTTGGGGACTACCTTGGACTATCGTCCAATTATGGCTGGGGCCTTAAAGGCACAATCCAACCTCAGAATCCTTTTTCTGTTTCCCTGCCTATCTTGTAAGCGGTCCGACGCTGATTCCAATGGTGTCCCTGGAATCTTACAAGACCCCCTTGAAACGGAGTTCTGGCCCCTCAAAAATTGAGCAACACAAGCTTGGTGAACGAGTTGTCCTAGGCTTGTAACTTCCGTCGTTTGCAACCGATGTACAAGAGCCGACCTGTACAATGAGAGAGGTTGAGTATGAAGGGAAGAACGGGGTACTTTTCGAAACACATCGTTCATCTCGCCACTGTTGAGCTCGAAAGATCGTAAAAGGGGCGTGCCAAAGTGGCTTCCTGATGTGGGCGCCCAGGGTGGGTTCTTCCTATATCTCGCTTATTCGCAGAGCTCGCACTTGGCAGGAGGGCCTACTTCGCAATCATGTGGAAATATCAGATCTCGTCCCTGAGCTTGGACTGTGCCTTTTAAGGCACAGTTCAACCTCAGGGACTAAGTGCGAATTTCGGTTCACTCAAATGAGCGAGAAAAAGCGCGGAAAAGTCGACCACGCCTTCTGAAAAGAGAAAATGGGCCACGCCCCCCGAGAAGTAATCGATTTCATCAGAGACGAGACGCGCGATGGATTCAAATAGATCTTCCATATGTTATCGGTCTAGCTTCTGCTGCTGTGCGACGGTTGTGAATGATGGAGAAAAGAGGTTCGAGACAACTCGTCCATTATACTCTAGCATTGTAAATTCGAAGTTTTTGAGGGGCCCTCACTCCGTTCGTAGTGCGCCCAGAGCGATTCTGGGGACACCATTCTGATCAGCGCGAAAATCTCTCCAGGACAAGCAGGAAAATGATTATTAGCTTGGACTGTGCCTTTAACACAAGTACATATGTGCTCCGTTAATCAACTTTTCTTGGATTACGGTATGTTACGGTGGATATATGGTAATGCGGTCAGTCTCAGATTTGGCATAAAATTTCTGTGGGTGTCCATTGTGACGCCGAACGCGAATACACGAACTTCATTTGTCTATTTTTTGAAATATTGATTGAAGGCAGTGTTCACGATAAAAAAAGTTTTCGAAGTTCCCCTAGGAATGGGTAGTGGAAGGACACTCTGTTACGTTGACGTCGAAAGAACGCATGAAAACGAGCCAGGAAGAGCCCCAAAAGAGCCCGAAGTTGCCACTTTGAGCGCAAGGCAAACCCCAAAAGCGCAACACACGCCCACCGACGTGAACAAATGAATGCTCGAGATCGTGAGGTGAGCGAAGATTTCCAATCATTAGCCCCGTTCTTTCCTTCATTCGTTCTCAACTTCTCTTTTTACTCAGGTCAGCTCGCATACATCGGCGGCAAAAGACGGAAGGTACAAGCCTCGGAAAACTCGTCCACCATGCTTTTCTAGCTCAATTTTTGAGGAACCATTACTCCGTTTCCAGAAGGTTGTGTACGATTTCAGAGACATCGTTGGACTCAGCATGGGACCGTTTTCAAGATAGGCTAAAAAACAGAAAAACGATTTTCTTCGTGGACACTGCCTTTAACACAAGTATTTGCTATACTAATTAACTTTCCTTGGATTACGGTATGTTACGGTGGTTATATGGTAATGCGGTCGAGGTCTCAGATTTGGCTTGAAACTTGCTGTGGGGGTTCTTTGTGACGCCGAAAACGATCTCACGAACTTCATTTGTATATTTTTTGAAATATTAAGAAAAGTAGGTTACGCCAGGTAGAAGGCGTTATGCCTACCGTAATTTGCAGTGATCTTCCGGAAATCGAGAAACGAAACCCACGTTCGTGGTCTTGACCCTAAATGAACCTGTCAGGCCCTTTCCTGGAATCCCTGTAGACATTTAGGAATTTTGGAGCACGGATTATTCTTATACTGCCACATATGTACTTACAATAACGAAAGCATGGTTTTCCAAACCATACAGGCACGGGTAAAACAGCCCCTTGTCAGTCACTGAACACCACCTATATTGCTATTGGGTTGCCATCGTAGCGATAGCTGTTCCTCGCCTCCTAAATGTTATGTTCGGCCGTGGCTCCAATCAGTATGGTGTGAGTGATGTGAATGTGTCTCATCCCAATGAATGTCAAAGGAGAGGGGTCTCGAACATATTATTCGCAGCACGTGCTCCCGCGAAAAAGTTTTGCAGCACATGGCGCTGATTGGAGCATGTGGCCCTGCGCCAGTCCCCCTAGAGTCGTATGCGTTTTGTGAGAGACTCTTGGAATGAGGCGAGTGTGTGAAATAGCCGCACTTTGGAAAGTGATCAGAACATCTGGTCATGTTCTCTGAAGATAATGTTCCCGCCTAGCGAATGGTTGATCTTTCCAGGTTTTGCGTGCAGGCGTGTCATAGCGGAATTGGTACGCGACGAATGCTTGGGTGTTCTCGCGGGAATGCTTGATTTCATGCAGAGTAAAAATCATTGCTGTTTGAGCTGGGGGGGGGGGGGGGCAGCATAAGTGGCATAGCCAGATCATTTCAGATGCCCTCCAAGGAGCATTAGACGAAACCGCAAGAAACGGACGAAGCCACATAGTATTTCGAAATGTACGGGCTACCTAATATTATATTCAGTGGTACCTTATGAGTGAGAAAAAATCGCGTCTAGCCCACCCTGATTTTAATCCGAAATATTTAGCTTCTAACATTAAAATATCATTGTGACAGATGGAGCAAAATGTTCTCGTATTGCAATTCAGGGCTGCTGAAAACGTCCAGCGTTGTTTAGGTCGTGTGAAATGTTGTGCCTAATACTTGCGAATCATCGAGTCAACCCACTTTGAAAACCAAAAGCTTCATTAGATTGGGGGCAAAAATTCCAAGCAGAAAAAGTTACAAGGAGCGTCCAAAATCATGTTGTTCAACTCCAAAACGTCCACTTAAAGGCAGCATACACGCTCGCAAACATGGTCAAGATATCAGCAAAAATAGGCCCGCACGGCCCCTATCATGTCGTCAACGACGTTTGAAGCGCTGAAAACCATCCAGAATGACAGTATTTGACCATCCCTCTCACGCACGCCCGTATTTTCACACCCCTTCGAGTAACAGATTGAAAAGTTAAACTTGAGAAAACATGTGAGAATCGGGAGTGATAGCACTATCAAATGGGAGTGCACGAACCTGGATATCACCTGTCTAAACACCCTCAAACTCTCATCCACTTTCGAGAATGCCGCTCTTCTTTGGATGGCTTTTGAAAGAGGATTTCATCAGTGCACAAATACTTAATATCCAGGTAAATCGAGCTGTTTCTCTCGTGCACTCCCTTTTGATAGTGCTATCACTCTCAATTATCACATGTTCTCTCAAGTTCAGCTTTTCATTCTGTTACTCAAAGGGGTGTGGAAATACGGGCGTGCGTGACAGTGATGGTCAAATACTATCATCCTGGATGGTTTTCAGCGCTTCAAACGTCGTTGACGACATGATAAGGGCCGTGCGGGCCTATTTATGCTGATATCTTGACCATGTTTGCTAGCGTGTATGCTGCCTTTAACACGAGGTCGGAAGTTACCCCTTTCTGTCGCACACCCTTTCGCCGTAATTTTTTTTGCGAAGCTCGCAAAGCTATTTTCGGCGTATCGTTTTCCAGACATTTTTTGGCGCCGGATGGATTAAAACAAAATCCCATTGAATCCAAGTCAGACGAGTTCTGTGGTCAAACATCTTTGCCTCGGATTCCTGGAAATAAAGTCACTGAACAATAGTTGTCCAATTGATCGTATAAGACGGTACCCATTTCTTCTACACATTAACCCTTCTGCTGAAGTTTTCCAAGCGGCTGGTGGCGAAACTGGCTGTCGTGGAGCTGCCATATGGTGACAATCTTCACGGTTTTCTAAGGCGACGTCCAGAGTTCATTCGCGGCGTTATAATTAGCCGACGTAGTGATTAGGCGGCGTCGTTTCGCGTGTTCACCGTGAATGGGCGCGATACATTCGAAATGACGCGCAATTTGCATTTGCGCCGACATCATTCGCGTCACCTTGCAGAGAAACGCGACGCGATGGATGTAGTGGAAGGTAAGCTCGCTGCTGGTTTTCCTCGGGGTTTTTTCATAAGGCCACCAAATCCAATAAATCCAATAAAGTAAGCATATTTAGGACACACATATTCCACTCAAGCAAACACAAAAAACCTGTTACCGTTGCTACGAAAATATTGTTGCTTGTTTAAGCGAAATAACGCACACTACCACCCGTAGGATTTTGTCAGAAAGCGCGCGAAAACGCATGTTTTCGTCTTTCCTGAATAACTCGGTTCAAACCTAACTTTGTGCAAGACAAGGGGGATATTCATTATCCTGGCGTTGAGGGCTATCCAAAGGTATAGCCGTTGTCTTGGATTTGTTAAGAACTATAAATTTCGCAGTCAACCCGCTTTCTATATACGGTAAACAGGTAAGCGCAGGCAGAGCCGGTCGCGCTTCCCTTGCCATGGCACCGCAGTTATAGTCTACAGCAATGGAAGTAGGACCTGGTGAGGTTGCGGACTCTCCCTAGCATACTGTAGTCTGATTGTGTTATCACTCATTTTTTCGAAACAACTGAGATTGGTCGGTGAGTTTTCGTTTCCACTCTCACCTTTCCACCTGTTTTCATTGCTTCCACAGATGTAGTCATATCGGTGAAAACACAGACTCACCGATCTATCACAGCTGTTTCGTAAAAATGAGCGATACCACTAACAAACTACCGTATGTTAGGACTAGTCCGCAACCTCACCAGGTCCTACTTCCACTGCTGTAGACTATACACTTGTGGCTGATTGCCACACATCTATAGTTCTAAATACCTCCCCCCTATAAAGGCCACATCATTGGGTAGCCCTCATCGCCGGGATCATAAATATTACAATAGTTCCACTCAAGGTCGAGCATGAAGCGAGTTATCTAAAATGAACGGAAAAGACGCCAAAACGCGTCTTTGCGCGCCTCTGATCGAATCCTACGAGCGGTATTGTACGCACGCAGTTGCGCGTAATCGCACAGCGTTCGCGCAGCGTTCACACATGAAATTTTGAGCCAAAACTCTGATCGCCGATCAAGGCTGGCGTATGTGACCAAATGGACCGTTTCACAACATTTTTTCCAACAGTTTTTGGAGGCATTCTCAAACATTTGTTGTGCCGCTCCGTAATCAAGTTTCTTCTAGTTGTTCTGAGGAAGTTATTTAGGTTTTTGAAGTGAGTCGAATGTGCCAACGAATGAAAGTTTATGCAGAACCCGATATTGGTGGTCTAAGTGGTGCTGCTATAATTATTAGGTTGATGCAAAAGTTTCCAGACTTTCCACGACTTTGAATAAAAATCATTTATTTCAAAATCAAACAAGGTATCCCAACAAAAGAATTCTCATTACATTCAAGGATCCCTCGCCACTTACTGGGCAGATCATGATTTCCCGACGCGTACAATTCTGGCTGTTTCGAGTCGAAGTACTCTGTCAAGGCCATTTTGACTTCGTCATCGTTAGTGAACTGTTCCCCATCCAGGAAGTACTGCATCGAGCGGAACAGATGGTAAATGGAAGGGGCAAGATCTGGGCTATATGGAGGATGAAGAAGAACTTCTAAGCCCAGTTCCAGCAGTTTCTGTCAGGTTATCCGAGATACATGTAGCCGAGCATTGTCGTGAAGAAGGCGAACAGAAACTGCTGGACCTGGGCTGGGAAGGTCTTCCTCACCCTCCATATAGCCCAGATCTTGCCCCTTCGGACTACCTTTTGTTCCGCGCTTTCTGGATGGAAAACAGCTCACTAACGATGACGAAGTCAAAATGGTCTTAGAAGAATACTTCGACTCGAAACAGCCAGAGTTCTACGCGTCGGGAATTCATGATCTGCCCAATCGGTGGCGAAGGATCCTTGAATGTGATGGAAATTATTTTGTTGGGTGAGCCTTGTTTGTTTTTGAAATAAATGTTTTTTATTCGAAGTCGTGAAAAGTCCGGAAACTTTTGCATCAACTTAATATGAAACGCATTGTATAGTGTAACAGAACAGAAAAGAGGTTAGGCTGTCTAGGGATTTCTTTGGTACATATTTGGTGCAGTAATACAGGGATTGTGGCGAAGGAGGTGAATTAACTGTTTCTGACTTCTTTGTAAAAATGTGGACTGCTAGGGTATCTGTGCACATTCACGTGAATAGTAAATATAGCGAAAATGGCAGGCTGTGGCCTCGTCGTCGGACGTGATGAAGCCTTAGCCGCGTTTGTTGTTGTGTTCTTGCTTTGCAAAGCCAAATTGGTATATTCTATAGCCAACAGCAGTCCGATGTTGTGCTGCCTGCGTCGGCTTCGACTCCGCCTCTGCCAGCTCCCATACCCAGTCGGTGTGTGCGTTCGTGCTCACACGGGCTTCGGACCCATTACTACTTCTGGCTACTATTCTATTCACTGCTTCCACCTGCGGCGTACACAATAAGATTATTCACAACAATAAAATAGCAGCAGTATTCACTACAACCAACACGATCCTTCACCTCGTACGGAATTGCTCTCGTCTTCTGAATCCAATGTGTTCGTTCGCCCCAATGCGATTGTAATAGAAACGTCTTGTAACTATGGGAATGATGTATTATAGCATGGCTGCCCTAAACGGCAACCTTGCTGATCAACTGCAGAGTCAACTATCCTACACAAGTCTGCAGAATGGTGTCGACATTAAACCTTTTGCTCCATCGCCATCGTACAAAAGAATGGCACAACGTTAGTGGTCCTATTGTGTGTCCTATTTGTGTCATTCAAGTTTTCGTACTAGTATCTTGTTTAGGTCGCAAAGTCCCCGAAGGTGAGCTGTGCGCTGTGTGTTCAGATCTTGCCACTGGATACCATTATGGTGTAGCCAGCTGTAACGGCTGGTAAGTCATTTAGACCACATTCAAACATACGACCGATTGTGATTGTCAGCTTGTTCATCTGTCGGCAATCAATGATGTTATGAAGTACAGGCCCATTGTTGAAGTACCCTGTTTCGTTTTCATGAAGTTGTGCTTGACTAAAACGATATGAAACGCAAGCTGGCTGCCACACTCGCCCACAAACCTTGTATTTCATCTTATCTGAGACACGTTGTACTCTGCTGAGGCCTGCCAGCTTTCAATGTAAAGAGAATACTTTGTAGAAGAAAATATGGTGTTTGTAATTCAAGTAGGAAGCCGCAACACTGCTGGACCGGCATGCATGAACGCAATAGAAGAGTGAGGGGAATCGCGTCGCGTCGCACCGCGCGCGAGAGTGAACGTCGAGCGCTGAGACCCATGCGCAGAGGGAAGAGCGAGAGAGAACGTCCAGCACGGAGTGTCCCACGCCCGGGGTTTTCAAATCCCGCGTTAGCGTGTTCATGCATGCCGCCCCTGGGCGGGAAAAGTTGCGCGCGAGAAAACGAAGACAAGAAGGCTATCGATCGAATGATTTTGCGCCCAATTGCTGAGTGTGGCTTCGTCATTGAGTGGCTATTCTTTTATGAAGTTCAACGCATATTACACACAAATATCCATACTTCATCTTTTTTTTATATGATTGAGTGAGTACATCCCTCCAGTAAATGAACGAGGCGGAAGAGCCTTTTAACACCGCACATTTGAAAAAACGGAGTTTAAATAGTCGACAGTGGCGTTTTTCGCGCCATATCGATTTTTTGAACGATTGAGCTGGATTGCAAGTAATTTCTTCAGTAGAGCACAGCGGGAGAAATTGTGAGAGATGGTTGACGAAGTGTCGGCCTCTTTCGCCGGTGTGTTTGTAGACTCTGACAAACTCTTGGTGACTTGTGGATCTCGATCATCACCAGCAGCGGAACGGTGAGCCTCGGCGAAATATAACAAGTGATAAGGAGGTTCCGACGAAAAAGCCACCGCTCCGCGCTGTGATAATTGAAAACAGGAATTCACTTGGAATGAACCAAACTCTATGTACACTCGGCACGGATCGTACTGAAACTTTGCGCTCCTTATTATGCGTTGGCGCAAATGCGGTACACGTATGTTGTAACACACGCGCACCGCGCTTGCGCCAGTGCCCAATAAGTGACGCAAAGTAGCAGTGCCATCAGTGCCGACTGTATTGTATGTATGTATGTATGTATGTATGTATGTATGTATGTAACGTCGTCATAGATCCGGAAGAGACTTTGCGTTCACTGTTGCAGGTTGGCGCAAACTCGGTGCCCTGTGCTATAACATAGGTGCACCGAGCTTGCGCCAACCTCCAATAGAGAACGCAAAGTCTCTTCAGGTTCCACGCCGATGTTATGTATGTATGAATGAATAACAGTAGTCCTGGCGTATCATCACAATGGTGTATTTTCGACTCACCAAACCCTGCTAATGATGTACAACACCGCCCATGTTTTTTTTGTAAAAACGGCGCTAAGTGGCGTTTTTTTGAGGTCACAAAACGCCCATCGCCATAACTTCTTTCAAAATTGACGAAATGTGTTTTTCAGGAAGTGTTCGTATTTCTCTATGCGAAGCGAATGTAATGGTACGAATAGAAAGCCTTTGTAACTCCGGTATTTCGTTCAAAAATGTGTATTTCCTTCTAAGATTCACATCGACCACAGGTCAAAACAGAACAGATTTCTGCTATCATGATCAGGTCATAATGAGGGTTTTTGTGGTTCAAATATTCATTTTTCGATAAACTTCTGGACTATCGTATAGGACTACATGAAAACAATCTAAAAATGACTTCTGAATTGAAATTACCACTTTGAAACAAGTTATGGCGTTGCCGCGCTTTGTGAACGCATAAAAAACGTCGCAAAACGCTTTCTTTGCAAGAAATTTGCTCGGTATTGTATGTTGGGACTCACTAAGGGAAGGAAAGCACAACAAAAGTTTCTTCTCGCGTACGACGCTTTTAATATTTGTGTTATCATTTTCTTCCTCTTCCTCATCTTGTTGTTTTGAACAGCGCCGCTGTTCTGGCACATGGTTGACTTCGATCGCCGCCCAAGGCCAGTGAAATCTCGTTTTCGATAGACTGGTATACAACTCAACCGAGATGATGAGAACTAGGGCTTGAAAATCGGTTAGCCCTTGCAAGTCATTGTGTTGGCTAAAGACGCATTCAATACCCCCCCCCCCCACGATTACGAAGTCAAAAGTCCGGCACATACCCTAGAAGATTGAAGATCGCCGTGAACTTTAGCCTCAGTCCTTTTTAGACGTGCGTTAGCTCATAATTTTCCGAAAAATCTCTGGCTGATGACTCTCTTCTGGAATAAGTAATCCGTTTCCTTCAAAAACTCGCCTGGTGACTCCAGAATCGTTTGTAAGTGAAGCGTGCGGCATCAATACTTGCTTGCATTTACCCGTTTAGTAACACTCAAATGTTCGCGTTCATCCATGGAACTGCCTTTCTTGCACCTTTCTGTCGCTGTAAACCAACTGTGTGGGTCATAAACCATATTTTAATAAACTGGCTTGCCCAAGCCAAAGTAAAGTAACATTTCTCACAAGGAAGAAAAATACTTAGACAAATTGGCCGTCTAAAATGAATTGTACTGTGCTTATCTGGGCCAAATTTCGGTCCGCAATCGCGTCTCGACACGCTTTGCGGCCGCATGCGCCGGTGTTAGTCGAGTTTCCACCGACAAAGCCGACTCAATCAATATGGCTTTTTATACAGTTTTCTCAAATTTTGTTTACTTTCCAGTTCCTAAAACCCACCTAGAGTCAACAGATCGGCGGCTGCGGCGCTGGAAACTCTTCCGAGTCGAATGCGCGCGGCCGCAAAGCGTGTCGAGACGCAATTGCGGACCGGAATTCGGCCCAGAGAAGCACAGTACATGACCGGGACCAGTTTTCGACGCTGAATCCAAATCTTCACTTCTTACCTGCAAATTATTTCTGTGACCGGAATTATGAACATTTTACAATAGATTTCTTGAGCTCAATGAGATTATACCACCTAAAGAAATCTTCCAAAAAAAAAACGAAAACGGATATCGTATATGTGTTCAGAGTTGCTCATGTGGACCCCCAAATCGAATACTTTTTTTGGCCAAATGTCGTCTAGGGGAACTCCGGGGCGACGAACCCGGATGTGAGGTTCTTTTTCAATACTCAAATCGATTAGCGAAGCGCACGATAAGAATATAGTATTTTAGTTGATACAACCTAGCGTAGTTCTCCAGAAAAAAGTGTTTCAAGAACTTTTGCGTTTGTGCCATTCGAGTCTGATCAGCCCATTCGTTCCAAGGCTGTGACCTCTTCATCAATGTTGATCTATTCCGCCCGCGCCATTTTTCAGTCTTTCAACTTCTTAAACGAATTCGCTTTGGATGTTCAGCCCACTGCTTCATGATTTTGATCGTTTTTGGGAAGTCTGCTTCTTTCGTTGTTTTCAGTATGAGAATTGTGCATAATTACCAGATGTGCTCGTAGAGCAATTATTATAGCTATAAATTTGTTGCAAATCCATTCATTTTTTTCCACTAATATCCGGCCCGAGGATCGAGTTTTGATAGCTGGAACGCTTCATTTCTTCTACGAAAAGCTTTCGCATGTTAAAACTGCTGCTCCATAGCAGTTCAGGTGGTGAATGCAAAAATTTCAAAATAGCAAGTGTGGCTCGGATTTGAACCTGTGTCCTCAATACTCGTTGCAGCACCCACTGTCACTGCGCCAACAGGACTCGGTGACTGCGACCCAGAGTTGATATTTGAGGACGCGACGTTACACTCAACATGGCAGCATATTCCTGCGTAACATCACACACTTGGATGAAATTCCATCTGGAGAAATTTTCCGCGGCTGTAGAAGAAGAGTTGGAATTCTACGTTGAAAATTGATTGGGGAAACGTATATTTCAATTGAAATGGTCATTTTGTGTAATTATCCTTCACTCGTTTGCAACATCTGGACTACATACTGTTGTTCTCGTAGCCAAATTCCGATCAGCATATGCGGAGTACGCTGTTGCCTCACGCAACACGATGATAATCGTGCTGACAAGGGAAGTATACAAAGCGTAGGTCGGATCTGCCAAAACGACTAGTGTCATTAGTATTTCTTGTGGCTCAATAGTAAAACTGCGCAGTATCCCGCCGCGAGCCGCTGGTTAGAAGAAGTTACAAGCTTGAAAAGCTCATTTTTTGTGCTTTTTGTACCTTCCAGAAAGCGCGTAATTCTCCGGAAAATCCGGAAACGAACCTCATAAATGTGTTCAGCACCCAAAACTACCCTCCTGAGCAAATTTTGGGTGAACGCACATTCTCCGTACTTTTTCCAGACTGACAGCGTTTTGGAGTTGTACGGATTTTCGGTTGGGCGCTTATTTCTACCAATTGAGGGCTCTGGAAGCCTTTAAAAAAAATGTTCCAGAATTGACTTAAAATTCTCCCAGGGGGGTTTTTTGGGGCGCTGATCACGATTCCGAGATTTATTAGTCGATTTTCAAAAGTTTTCGGCTCATTTTGTTTGAAGCTTTCCAACCGGGGAAAATTTCGAGGGAAAAACGCCACTTTCGAGATTTCCGGTTTTCTACTATAGATATGTCTCAAAATCATTTGCTGAAGGTTATTTGGAGTGCTAAACACGAATCTGGAGTCCGTTCATCGATTTTTTGCAGATTACAGTAGATTACGGGGTATATACGGTAGCTTGGTAAAAATCTCAGATTTTTCTCAAAATTTGTATACGGGGGTTATTCGGGGTGGAGAACACGAATTTAACGTCCGTTTGTCGATTTTCAAAGTACTAAGTTGGGTTTTGACCCCTAAATGACATGTTACCTACCGTAACCTACAGTAAACCTCAAAATTTCGACAAATGGACTCCAGATTCGTATTCGCCACCCTAGATTACCCCTACATACAACTTTTAAGCTAAATCCGAGAAAATTTTTTTGAAACTCCAAAAAAAAAATGCCTGATGGGTACCCTTGCCTTTTCGCCAGGCTTAAAAAATGCTCAAAACTTTTTTAAGCCTGCGGCTCGCGGCGGGATACTGCGCATTTTTACTATTGAGCCAAAAGAGAGTAACCATACTAGTCGTTTTCGCAGATCCGACCTACGCTTTTTATACTTCCCTTGTGAGAGAAAGATGTATCGTGCCGGGACCAGATGGTCCCAGCAAGATTATCATCCTGTTGCGTGATGCAACAGCCGTTGTCCGCAAATGCTGACCGTAATTTGGCTCCGGGAACTATAGTTGTACAATTTCGAAAAAAATGTTGAACGAAGGAAAATCGAAATTTTTTCGTTCGAAATCTTTTCGAACGAACGAAAAATCAAAAAATTTCGTTCGACGGAATTTCGAACGAACGAAAACGAACGAAAAAAATTTCGAAAAATCTTTCGAAAATTTTTCGAAAATTTCGTTCGTGTACCGGGAACGACAGTAAATGAGCAAGCCGACAGGTGGCTTGTATATGATTGTTTCTCGTCCTTGGTCAGAGTGTAGGAGTATTCTCATGAAGCTCAATTTGTAACGGAGAACCTAACCACGAAAATTGATTATAACTGGCTCAGAGTTCCCCTGAATGATGACTCGACGCTTAATCGCAGCTAAACGCATATTGTAAAAATGTCACACCTCCCCTTACTCGGAACATCCCCACTGGCAAACTCGGTGTTTGTGCAATTGAAGGTTGTAGCACATAGTTCTTGATTTTTTTTAGGAAATTAAGGATTTGCCTCTTCATGTTTTTGTTTGAGAAAATCAATGAAGTGAATACATAAGAGGTACCTGGGTAGCTACTCTGTACAAAGTCTCTAACACCCTATCTTCCGCTGAGGGAGGTTGCCGGTGAAGTAGAGAACACAATACGACCGAAATTTGTTTTTTTCTCTCTATTTTTTTGCCATTTCTTTTGGGAGAGTTGTCTTGCGCCTGTATTTCTTGGTCCATACCATAATTGAGAGCAGAAAAAGAAAATAAATTTTGATTTTTAATTTTATTCTTTACAATGTTTATTTGAATCCGTCGCTTTTCTTGCTTCTCACGAGCTTCGAAAAAGTCGTACAGGAGCGGAGTTCGTAGCTTCCTTCCTGGAGGCGGAGCTAGTGGCGTCCCAGTATTTTGAGGCTGATGTGGAAGGCTTGCTGCAAACGGCTGCCGCTTTAAGACCACGCTGGGTTGGTTATCACACCATTTTCAAGTGAAATGATTAGATATTGATCGGATCGGATGGCACCCGATCACAACTGGTGGATTTTCACTCTGCTTTTCATGATGTGGGCACATATCGACCAATTATGAGGGGCCACGGGTCACGCCTGTTTTCATGACTTCTGAACTCCATAGCGGCTGGGTGGATGGATGAATCTTACCCGCGTCTTCCATTTTCACTGTCTTGCCGGTCTGTCTTTTCATCCTGGTCCTTTCTCCTGCAGTAACGGTGAATGAAGAGAAATTCAACTCTGAGACAACTCGTCCACAAAATTTAGCCGCAAAAATATAGGCTTATTTCAGGAGCCATGAACGATTCCAGAGATACCATTATGATCAACCAGACAGCATCTCCAAGATAAGCATAATACCTGAAAAATAATTTTCGGTGTCCTGTGCCGTTTAAAAGCAGTGCCCACAATAAATCTCGTTCTCAAGGGTTCAGTGTGAAACACCAAGTTGCCAGATGCTGGAGGGGATAGGGTCTAAGAAATCAGCGAAAACGGGCCAGAAATCAACAAATACGCCTTAGAAAGTTATCCCGGCCCGTTTACTTATCCTGGTCCGCCCCTATTCGGACGAGCTTGTGGCGCGCGCCCGTTTTCGATGGCAAATTGCCAAGCAACTCCGCCGCGTCCAGCCTGATCGATTCGCGCACATTTCGCGATTAGCACGCGCTTGCTGAGCGTTTGCGGAAACTAGCAGGGCCAGTAAGCTTGTCCACGCCCTGAATTTAGAAACAGCTATTTTGACTTATTCTGAACGTTTTTCTTCGCTGTTTCTTAACTATTGTTTGCCACACGACTAAACAACATCAGTTTTGGGTCGAACTCGAGTGTGATATTTATCGTGAACTCTGCCTTTAACGTAGTGGCGGTTTACTCCAAAAGGATTATTCAGGCTCGTTTTCAACGCTTGCCACGACGTTAACATTGCATTGCAAGCTGTTTTGGTCTTTTTACTTTCTCGTTCTAGAAACGTTAACGTTAACAGCGTGTGCGGTACCTTAACACGGCCTTGCTGAGGCTATACAAGGGCTCAGGCATGTCATTTTGTTATAAGATCTGACTGTTATTTCCTGGTTTTAAAACTGATACATAGGCGAAGGAAGGCAGCACGGATAGGATGTTTTGTGAATTCATGCCTTGTACATTCTTATATATTTTCGTATGCATTTGTAAACTCTCTGTGTATCTGTCGGTAGACAAGAATGTGTGAGTGTGTGGCGAAATTTCTGTTTTGCCGCTCCCCATGTAATTAGCAGAATGCTGCAGTTACCTCTCTCTCCCTCTGTTTTCCATTCGTTATCTAGATCTGAAGTTGGATAAGTATACGTCGGAAGACGTATAATTCTCGTCGCTAGGCTATAAAATAGGAATTTCACCCGCCGCTGTCGTCTTCATTTCTCATGATGATGTTTGTTTGATAAACGGGAAGTTCCAGGGAATAAGATAAGCACGAATTTCCAGGACGGCTTACCCAGTTCATGAGATGCTTTATGCGTTTCGTATGCATTTTCGAGACATATTTTTTTCCGGCGGAAGTGAGGTAGCAGCTAATGGTGTTCAGTACCACATGTGTTCTATAATTGCAGTGCTTCTAACAAGGGAACCACAATAAGTCATAGCGACCATTCCAAATGAAATGTACTTTTCTAGAACCATTTTCGGACGAAAAGTCCAAACATGCCCATCGCAGCTGCCTAGACCCACTCTGAAAAAAGTTATAGGCATTTTTTCTCTGATTTATCGTACTTATTGTACCCTCCAAAAAGCGCATTATTTTTGTGAAAATCCGGAAACGGACCTCATAATCGTGTTCAGCGCCCAAAACTACCCCACTAAGCAAAGTTAGGTTGAAGGAACATTTTCCAAACTTTGCGCAGACTAAAAGCGTTTTGGACTTTTACGGATTTTCGGTTGGGCGTTTATTTATACCAATTAGAGGGCTCTCGAAGCGTTTAGGAAAATCGCTTTGGGGGGTTATTTTCGGGTGCTGATCACGAATCTGAGATTCATTTATCGATTTTCCGAAGTTTTTGACTGTACTCGTTCACAGATTCCCATCGGGAGAGAATTTTATGGCAAATCGCGACTTCTGACGATTTCCGGAGTGCTACTATAGATTATGCTCAAATTATTTTTCTGGGGGTTATTTGGAGTGCTGCACACGAATCTGATGTCAGTTTATCGATTTTTGACAGCTTACGGTAGATTACGGTGGGTATACGGTAGTTTGGTCAAAGTCTCAGAGTTGTGTCAAAGTTTCTATGTGGGGGTTATTTGGAGCGCTGAATACGACTTTGATGTCCATTTGTCGATTATCGGAATATTGAGGTAGGTTTTGCCTCCTAAATGGCATGTTACCTACCGTAACCTACAGTAAACCTTGAAATTTGGGAAAGCAAACCCCAGACTCGTTTTCAGCACCCCAGATTACATCTACATACATGTTTTTAGCAAAATCAGGAGAAAAATTTTAAAACACCCTAAAAATTCCTTACCTTGCCTCGAGGCTTTAAAAAACGCTCATAACTTTTTTCAGATAGGGTCCAGGCAGCTGCGATGGGCATATTCGGACTTTTCCTCCGAAAATGGTTTTAGAAAAGTACATTTCATTCGGAATGGTCACTATGACTTATTGTGGTTCCCTTGTAAGCGGGGAGGTGACAAACGGTCCTGATGAAACGGAGGAATTCTCGCCGCGTTTTCTTTATTGCGTGTGGTCATCGATTTTATCGATTGTTTTTGTTTTTGTGCGAGTAGCCTGGAGACGGAGTGTTTTGGAGGGGGGAGCCGCCTAGAATCCTATATGCAACAACAAGCAGTGAAGTGACGTACGAGGAGTACGGGGAGCCGAAACGGGGAGGCGAGGAGGAAATGCATTGAAGCAAAGATCGTGTGCGCTCGAATGTGTCTAGCCGCCACGGATTTAACACTGGTCTATAAGTGCATGCGAGAAAAAAAAACAGCTAATGTACTTCCTGGCTGATCCACTTTCTCCGTTGCCAGCTTAAGATGTGATTCTTGATCGAATAATATTGAGCTATCGGAAAAATTCCTCGCCATGTCTGTGTACAAAACATCCATGCTAAATTCGGTTAAAAAAAGGAGCATTCTCTAAGCTTGGCAAAAGACGTCCGATGCTCATAGCGTTGTGAGACGATGACGTTTTCGAATTCTGAGAAGGGAGTCGTGTTCACAGTTCATATCACTATCTACAAATGTGCACTCTGATTGTGCGTAGTTTTTTATTCAATTTAAGGCTTCCACGTCGTCGGTCCAGACGATTCACGCCGCACTTACGGGGGTGAAGGGCGTTCGCGGAGTTGCGTAGCTGCCCTTTATCCCCTATTTTGGTGGTGCGGCTCGCCCTGCGCGACAATGCGACGGTCTTTAGGGGTCGTTTATACTTTTGCCGCGCCGCGGCGAGATGCAATAGGGGTCGTTTATACTTCCACCGCCGAGCGGCGCGGCACAGTGCATTTCTGTCATATTGATCACGCGGCGCGGCACGATCGATATCACAGGATTGCACTTAGCCGCGCCGCTCGGCGGCGGAAGTATAAACGGTGCCATACAGCCGTATCGATCAAGCGGCGCCGCGAGGCGTTTAGAGTTTTTCTGCTCGAAATCTCCCAACGGCGCCGCACGCGGCCGCCGCCTGGGTGCTGCCGTGCCGCCCGGGGAGAGGAGGCGGCCGCGTTCGATCCTCTTTAACATCACATGCTTTTTTGCTGATATTGTATATACATTCTCAATTTGGCTCCTCTGAATGATCGCTGAAATTTCTTGCGAGGTCCTGGAAGTTGTTTAGAGTAGGCTGGGTTGTGAGTTCTTTTTTTTCGCTCTTAAAATAATTTCTCTATAGAGAAAAATTTTCAGAAGACTATCTGCTTTCTAGTGCGGTGTTATAATACAAAAGATTATAAATGTGCAGAAGAAATCACTCATTACAATCGACCCTGTTCTGTGTCAGACCTACTCCAGACCGTGTTTAGCTGACTGCGACTTCGCCGCGTCAGTTCGCCGCAGCACGATTACACATCATAGTGGCGCGATTTTCACGCGGCGCGCCGCGCCGCTCCGCGGCGGAAGTATAAACGACCCCTTAGTCCCCATTTCTACTCTTCTTGACGCGTAGCTAGGTTTCTATGAGAAGTTTCGATAAAAACTGACGAAACCGTGAGAGTGTGAAAAATCTGGTAAAGCGCTTTGCATTCGATCGGATGACAAACACAAAGTAATGAAAATTCGGAAATCAGTTTTTGGGTTCCGGTAAAAAAAAATCTCATGTTCCTAAAATCGGTAACGAAATGCCTGAAAATGCGCGAAAATGCTGTTATCGGGACACAAAACGCGAAACTCCGTTCATCCCTGGCATCCATGCGCTGCGGGCCAGAGCGCGCACCGAGGTTTTTTGTGAAATGCACATTTGTAGACTGTGATTGACTTCGAGTGGTGATGCATTTCTAGAGTCTAAAAATTTATGGTCCATATCGCTCCAGCCGCGAAGCGGCTGGAGAGGTTTGGTTTTGCCTGGCACTTGTGATCACTTAGATTTTGGTAAAGTAGTTAATAAAACCTGTAAAACAAATTTTCTAGAGATTTCCTTCTGGATATAAGTGAGAGAGTATAGAAGACACCCGCTGACAAAATTTGAGCCAAATCGATTGAAAATTAACAAAGTTAGATCGGCGGAAGCTTAGCTAAAATTCGCGTTTTTTCTTGTAACGCGTCCCTCGTGTCCTGTTCCTCGTCCCTCGTTCCTCGTCCCTCGTTCCTCGTCCCTCGTTCCTCGTTCCTGCCACTAGCCACTGCCAGTGGTCGCAGGCTATCAGTACATAGAGATCCTGATGACGTCATCAGGATGTCATGTAAGTACATAGGGCATCTGATGACGTCATCAGGGTGTCATGTAAAGTACATAGGGCATCTGATGACGTCATCAGGGTGTCATGTAAAGTACATAGGGCATCTGATGACGTCATCAGGGTGTCATGTAAAGTACATAGGGCATTCTGATGACGTCATCAGGGTGTCATGTAAAGTACATAGGGCATCTGATGACGTCATCAGGGTGTCATGTAAAGTACATAGGGCATCTGATGACGTCATCAGGGTGTCATGTAAAGTACATAAGGCATCTGATGACGTCATCAGGGTGTCATGTAAAGTACATAGGGCATCTGATGACGTCATCAGGATGTCATGTAAAGTACATAGGGCATCTGATGACGTCATCAGGGTGTCATGTAAAGTACATAGGGCATCTGATGACGTCATCAGGGTGTCATGTAAAGTACATAGGGCATCTGATGACGTCATCAGGGTGTCATGTAAAGTACATAGGGCATCTGATGACGTCATCAGGGTGTCATGTAAAGTACATAGGGCATCTGATGACGTCATCAGGATGTCATGTAAAGTACATAAGGCATCTGATGACGTCATCAGGGTGTCATGTAAAGTACATAAGGCATCTGATGACGTCATCAGGGTGTCATGTAAAGTACATAGGGCATCTGATGACGTCATCAGGGTGTCATGTAAAGTACATAGGGCATCTGATGACGTCATCAGGGTGTCATGTAAAGTACATAGGGCATCTGATGACGTCATCAGGGTGTCATGTAAAGTACATAGGGCATCTGATGACGTCATCAGGGTGTCATGTAAAGTACATAGGGCATCTGATGACGTCATCAGGGTGTCATGTAAAGTACATAGGGCATCTGATGACGTCATCAGGGTGTCATGTAAAGTACATAGGGCATCTGATGACGTCATCAGGGTGTCATGTAAAGTACATAGGGCATCTGATGACGTCATCAGGGTGTCATGTAAAGTACATAGGGCATCTGATGACGTCATCAGGGTGTCATGTAAAGTACATAGGGCATCTGATGACGTCATCAGGATGTCATGTAAAGTACATAGGGCATCTGATGACGTCATCAGGGTGTCATGTAAAGTACATAGGGCATCTGATGACGTCATCAGGGTGTCATGTAAAGTACATAGGGCATCTGATGACGTCATCAGGGTGTCATGTAAAGTACATAGGGCATCTGATGACGTCATCAGGGTGTCATGTAAAGTACATAGGGCATCTGATGACGTCATCAGGTCGTCATGTAAAGTACATAAGGCATCTGATGACGTCATCAGGGTGTCATGTAAAGTACATAGGGCATCTGATGACGTCATCAGGGTGTCATGTAAAGTACATAAGGCATCTGATGACGTCATCAGGGTGTCATGTAAAGTACATAGGGCATCTGATGACGTCATCAGGGTGTCATGTAAAGTACATAGGGCATCTGATGACGTCATCAGGGTGTCATGTAAAGTACATAGGGCATCTGATGACGTCATCAGGGTGTCATGTAAAGTACATAAGGCATCTGATGACGTCATCAGGGTGTCATGTAAAGTACATAGGGCATCTGATGACGTCATCAGGGTGTCATGTAAAGTACATAGGGCATCTGATGACGTCATCAGGATGTCATGTAAAGTACATAGGGCATCTGATGACGTCATCAGGGTGTCATGTAAAGTACATAGGGCATCTGATGACGTCATCAGGGTGTCATGTAAAGTACATAGGGCATCTGATGACGTCATCAGGGTGTCATGTAAAGTACATAGGGCATCTGATGACGTCATCAGGGTGTCATGTAAAGTACATAGGGCATCTGATGACGTCATCAGGGTGTCATGTAAAGTACATAGGGCATCTGATGACGTCATCAGGGTGTCATGTAAAGTACATAGGGCATCTGATGACGTCATCAGGGTGTCATGTAAAAACATAAGGCATCTGATGACGTCATCAGGGTGTCATGTAAAGTACATAGGGCATCTGATTACGTCATCAGGGTGTCATGTAAAGTACATAGGGCATCTGATGACGTCATCAGGGTGTCATGTAAAGTACATAGGGCATCTGATGACGTCATCAGGGTGTCATGTAAAGTACATAGGGCATCTGATGACGTCATCAGGGTGTCATGTAAAGTACATAGGGCATCTGATGACGTCATCAGGGTGTCATGTAAAGTACATAGGGCATCTGATGACGTCATCAGGGTGTCATGTAAAGTACATAGGGCATCTGATGACGTCATCAGGATGTCATGTAAAGTACATAGGGCATCTGATGACGTCATCAGGGTGTCATGTAAAAGTACATAGGGCATCTGATGACGTCATCAGGGTGTCATGTAAAGTACATAGGGCATCTGATGACGTCATCAGGGTGTCATGTAAAGTACATAGGGCATCTGATGACGTCATCAGGGTGTCATGTAAAGTACATAGGGCATCTGATGACGTCATCAGGGTGTCATGTAAAGTACATAAGGCATCTGATGACGTCATCAGGGTGTCATGTAAAGTACATAGGGCATCTGATGACGTCATCAGGGTGTCATGTAAAGTACATAGGGCATCTGATGACGTCATCAGGGTGTCATGTAAAGTACATAGGGCATCTGATGACGTCATCAGGGTGTCATGTAAAGTACATAGGGCATCTGATGACGTCATCAGGGTGTCATGTAAAGTACATAGGGCATCTGATGACGTCATTAGGATGTCATGTAAAGTACATAGGGCATCTGATGACGTCATCAGGGTGTCATGTAAAGTACATAGGGCATCTGATGACGTCATCAGGGTGTCATGTAAAGTACATAGGGCATCTGATGACGTCATCAGGGTGTCATGTAAAGTACATAGGGCATCTAATGACGTCATCAGGGTGTCATGTAAAAGTACATAGGGCATCTGATGACGTCATCGAGGTGTCATGCAAAGTACATAGGGCATCTGATGACGTCATCAGGGTGTCATGTAAAGTACATAGGGCATCTGATGACGTCATCAGAATTTCACGTGAAGTACACAGGGCATCTGATGACGTCATCAGAACGTCGTGCCAAGTGCATAAAGCATCTGGTGACGTCATCAGGACGTCGATGCCAAGGTGGTGCCAAGTGCATAGGGCATTTTCTGACATCATCAGGACGTCGTGGAAAGTGAGTAGCGCTTCATTTTAGCGTGCGCAACAAGTTTGTTGCTTACTGATTATTATAGCAATCCATGCTATTCGAAAATTATTGAAGATTTTTCAGGGATATTACTTCGTAATATCAATAAAAAGTGAACAATTCTATCAAAAAGGGGTCTTCCAAGCAAAGAGGTTTGGTTGGCGTCAGAAACGTTCCAACAAAAAGGGAACAATAGGTAAGTTGAATGAGGAGAGTCTACAAAAAGTGAACAATAGTTTCTGAGACTGATTTTCCTGCCCGATACTTCTTAACAGCAGAAACAAACCGTTGTGGTACTTCACAAGGAAAGAGTTCAATGGTTTCCAAGAATGGACTTCTATTCGTTGACGAGATTATTTTAAAAAAATATTCTCATTAGATGTTGCACTTTGGTTTCGCTTCTCGTAGCAGCTGGAGCTAACCGTCCGTCTGTGTTTTTGGCATCATCTTCTATTCTGATGGTAAGTATTAGGTTTACATGCACATACTTTTTAACGGTTTTCGTGTAGTCAAGACGAGTTTTGGAACCACAGAGTGCTTCCGTGTAAAACACCGCAACGGTTTGTTTTTGCTATTAAGAAGCATCGGCCAGGAAAATCAGTCTCAGAAACTATTGTTCACTTTTTGTAGACTCTCCTCATTCAACTTACCTATTGTTCCCTTTTTGTTGGAACGTTTCTGACGCCAACCAAACCTCTTTTGCTTGGAAGACCCCTTTTTGATAGAATCATATTTCGCTTAAGCCGCTACGCTGCCATGATATTCTTATCGTAGGAAACGAGTGATCGTTGTGTAGAAAACACAACGGTAGAAGAAGAGAAATCACCACTCCGCTCACAAGACAACGAGAGAATAGCTGCGGCGCGGCTTCCCAGAAATTTTACTCAAACCATATTGCTTTAACGAAATGACAAGCAGCAGGCACTTCTCGCTATGGTCGGCAAATATTTTACAGAAGCTCGTATGCAAAACGTAGTGATAAGCCTTCAATTGCGACGTCTCGGGTTTCAGAAGGAAATTATATTCAGACAAGGTGGCCATCTAAAATAAGGTATACGTGTCTAGAATCATTTTCTAACGTAAAATTCAAGTTTCTTCTCATTAGCTACGTAACCATTCTGTGAACAGAGTTACAAGTGTTTATCCCAATTTTTCTTCATTTTTTTGAGCGTTTTCTCAAACTAATCAAGTGACTCTAAAAGTATCTAAGATAAATATTACAGTTCTGACTTGATTTTTCACATGGAGTTCTTTGGGGTGCTGATGACGAATCTTACGTTTATTTGTCCATTTTCCCAAATCCGTGAATTGAATCGTTCATTACTTTCCATCGGGAGGAACATAGAGAGGAAATTTTGAAAGCAAATGCGACTTTTGACGATGCCCAGAATGCTATAAAAGATTTGGCTGACAGCCTCTCTATATGGGGCTATTTGTGGCGCAGAACACGAATCTAAGGTCTGATCATAAATTTTCAAATTATCAAGGTAGGTTACGGTGGCTAGACAGTGGTTCGGTCAAAGTCTCAGATTTGGCTTAAAACTTGTCTGTGGGCGTAATGTGGGGGTGATGAACACAAATTTGTCGTCCATTTTTGCCGATTTTCGAAATATTAAGGTAAGTTACGCCAGCTAAATGGAATTTCACCTATCTTAATCTACAGGAGTCTTTTAGAGTATCGACAAACAGACCCCGGATTCCTGTTCAGCACCCTGAAGAACCCCTAGAAACAAACTGAGCCCAATCCAATTTTTCGGACCACCCAAGTAATTGCACGATGGAGTACCCTTAGCTATCCGGAAGCTTTGAAAATGCTTATAACTCTGTTCGAAGAAGCATACCGTAGGTACAGAAGATAAATTTGAATTCACTTCAGAAAATGGTTCTGAAAACGCATATGTCATTCCAAGTGGTCATTTAGTCCAAGTATCCTTACCTTGTTTGATCCGAAATGTCGCGAATGTAAAGTTACTACTCTGTGCATTAGAGCTTCAACTCAACTCAGTTAACAACAGTAATAAAGCTCAGAAATCAAAGAGGATCGTCTGTGTCTATCAAGTAGGAAGCCGCGCTCAACAATCGGGCGCGAAATCATTCGATCAATAGCCATCCTCTCTTCGTTTTCCCGCGCGCAGTTTTTCCCGCCAAGCAGCGTCGCGGCTTCCTCCATCTAGTGATTGACGATACTTTACAGAAAATTGCGTTTGTATTCACCAACTCACTGCTAGTGATACTCACAAGCGAGATATTGCAGAAATGTTGTTTTTCCATATTCCTACTACAGTTTGAGAATGTCTCAGAATCGATACATTTCGCTGATTGTTTTTTAATACCCACGGGGAAGTGCCGTTTATAGCTCCTCAGAAGGAGGATCAATACGACGGCACTTGGTGATGGTCGATAGAAAGCAACTCTGTCCGTCATCCAGCGGTATATTCTGAAATGTTTTGCAGGAAGCCGACATTCCCGCGACAAAGCAAACAATCCAAGTTAATAATTGAGTGAAGAACAAAAGGTGTTCCTACCGACTCGTTTTACCGTGCTAACAAGACTGAATCTCCGTCAGAATGATCTTAACTAATGAACCATGCATATGCATCTAACAAGCGGTCAACTCCATGTGGTCAAAGTGACCACTCCGAAAAAAAAATTCGGAAGTTGTACTTTTCTAGAACTATTTTTGAACATAGACTGCAAATATACCTTTCTCACGTACCTAGAGTCGCTCTGAAAGAAGTTATAGGCGTTTTTCTAAACCTTGTGTTAAGGTCAGGGATCATACAATTTTCGAAGGGTTTCAAAAAATGTTTCTGCTTTTCGCTCATAACTAGTATGCAGGTGTTATTTAGGGTGCTGAACAAGAATCTGGAATTCGTTTGTCGATATTCTCAAGTCCACTGTAGATTACGGTGGGTATGATGTAATTCAGCTGGCGAAAAATGGTATCGAATTTATGTCATAAATGGAAGGTTTGGAGCTGATAGTATTGTAAACTATTGAAAATTCCTACAAAAAGCGATGGAGACTAATTAGTAAAGGACTGCATTTGTATAGGATTCGAAGTGAACGACTCACACCGCTGCACATTCTTGGGTAAACTAGCGAAAGTAGCGACAAAATGTATGAGATAGCGAACCTAATAGGCTTGTGCCTGATATACTAGAGCGCTGATGTTACAGGAAGCTTGAAAAGCTAGCCTAAGTGGTCGTATTCAAGCAATCAATTTGGACGAGTCTGTATTAAGGGGCGGGAACTGCAAAGGAAGTGGGCGGAGACTGCAGGTTTGCCAGCTCAGAATGGATCAAATATGATCATTTTGGCCCGTTTTTGACGCTTCCAACGACGTGAGCGTTCTTTTAGGAACGATTTGTATCCAGTTGAGGTTCCTATCTCAGCTACTTTTAGTGTGTATGATTTCTTTGATATTTTGAAAATCGACAAATTAACTTCATGCTCATGTTCACCACCCTAAAAAATACCACGGTGAAGTTGAGAGGCAAGGCTGAGGCTTTGACCGAGCTACCGTGTATATAACGTATCTGCCGTAATCTATCGAAAATAGATGAGCGGACATCAGTTTCGTGTTGAGGTTGAAGACTCTCGAAAAGCGTCAAACGGACCTTGCTAGGGAGTGACCAAACCTGTCTGCCCGAACTACGCATGTAGCCATGTTTTTCTGATCGACTACCTTCCGGGTGCTTGTGGAAACCCTATTTTAGCTGCCCGAGTAATGATAAAAGTTTAAACAAAAAAAATTCAAAAAAAATTCTGCTCAAATTTCTCTCAAAGGAGGTATCTGAGGCGCTGAACACGAATATGAGTCACGTTCTCGATAATTCGAACGATAAAGGCAGTTTACAGCATATAAATTTTATTTTATTTGCCGAGCTCGCAACTTCTACGCCCATAACTTTTTCTTTTACCATTACTCGGGCAGCTAGGATAAGGTTTTCATGACTACCCGGGAGGTAGTCGATCAGAAAAACCTGGTATCACGCATAGTTCTGGCGATCAGGTCTGGTCATTCATTCCCTTGTTAGAGCACCCTCAAACAATCCTCATGGAGAGGGTTCAAGGCAGATCCTAAGCATTTCTCCCAAACGCTCCCCGAACCACCTCATTGGTGAATGAAAATACTCAACCAACAACGGAGAACAGGAGAAAAGTGCTCACGACTTTGTTCAGAGCAAGCCGAGGCAGCTCCGATGGTATTCGGATCCCACATCCGGGAGTAGATCTGTAAATGTCATTTGGGCGGGCCACTTTGGGTAATAGTCGTTTCCTTGTTAGATCACTTTTGGACGCAGATTCCGAGTCTACCCTCCGTATCTACGAAGAGTTCCACGGTGCAGTCTTATGAGCATTTTTAGCAGTGGAGGTGCACTGCCGCGTGTATTGAGCGGATCCCGAAAGAGCGTTGTATTGCTCCTATGTCAGCATTGCATCAGAAATCACTCCACGTCGTGATTCGACACGGAAATAAGATGATGTTATGGAAGAAGTGGCGCGTTTACATCGAGCATTTCGACGTTGCAGACAGCATGGCTTTCTGGCACCGGGACAGTGAAAAACTCACATGCATCATTTCGAGGGCAGGGTTCACGATTAAGACATTTTGGAGTTTTCACCGGAAATCGGAATTCCTTGTCCCTATGCAACATAACGTCGAAAAAGCGGGTGAAAACCAGGCATCAGCAGTTCCATACGGTCCTAAACGTGGCTTTGGGATGCCCGCCACGCCCTCTTTTTTACGGCCATCGGAGAAGTGGGCGTGGCGGGTATGCCACATTCAAGTTCTGCCGTCGCATAGAGCTCGTTTTTCGCAGCTTTTCGACGTTGTGGTTGCAAAGGACCGCGAACCCTTTCTGTCCGGTTAAAAAACCGGGGTTCTTCGGTGGACCTCGGACCTTTTGTTCTTCGGGAAAAGCCTGTTTTCATCAGAAACTTTGCTTTCAAGCATTGTTTGGCAACAAATAGTCGTATTGAAGGTTATATCAGGAATTAGAGTGTGTAGTATTGAAGACATAGCGTCGTGGAGACGCAGACTGCGGAAGAATACACCGAACCGACAAACAACTTCGCTCGGGTGTAAGGCGGGCAGGTTTCAACTCTGCGCTGCCCTCTGTTCATGAGCTTGTGAGGTTGCGTGGAACCAGCCGTTTCGTATTATTCATTTATTCATTTATGTATTTATTTATTCATCTATTTATTCATTTGTTCAATCAATCATTTATTCATTGCATTAAAATGACCGCGCCAATTAGCAAAATGTCCAACAATTAAAGGCACAGGACACCCAGAAAATTAAGTTTCAGATTTTACGCTCACCTTGGAGTTATACGCTGATCACACTGGTATCTCTGGAATCGTCCAGGACCCCCTTTGAACAGAGTTATGGCTCTTCAAATATGCCTAGATTTAGAGGGTGAAAATTGGTGGACGAGTTGTCTCAGGCCTGTATTTCTCTTCATTTGCAATCGTTGCGTGAGAAAAAGCCAGGATAAGGAGACAGTCCGGTAATGGACTGAAGAACGACGACTTGTTGGAATTCATCCATCCATCGAGCCGCTATCGAGTTCAAAAATCTGGTAGGGGGTCGGGCCTGTGGTGGTGAGCGAAGGGGGTCGGGCCTGTGGTGGTCGCTCATATCTCGCTTGTTTGGAAGAAATGAGATCTGGCCTTTGTCACGTATTATACAGAAGGGGTCTTCTACAAAATTACATGAAAATCTCAAAATTCATATCTGAGGGTGTACTGTGCCTTTAAAGACGGAAATTGGCTTGATGGTTATATTAGGGGCCAAGATTTCGTCTAGATTCGCAAAAAGTGAACATTACCTTAGCTTCGTTTTGATACACGTCATCTTTATGTTCAAACATCGGATAATAACTAACAGGGTGGGATAAGTCGCTTTTTTCGACCCTTATCTTTTCTAGTGTGGCTGGCCTTACAAGGGAGGTATAAAAAGCGTAGGTCGGATCTGCCAACACGACTAGTATGGTTAGTATCTCTTCTGGCTAAATAGTAAAAATGCGCAGTATCCCGCCGCGAGCCGCAGGTTCAAAAAAGTTATGAGCATTGTTTAAGCCTGGAGAAAAGGCAAGGGTACCCATCAGGCATTTTTTTTTGAGTTTCAAAAAATTTTCTCGGATTTAGCTCAAAAGTTGTATGTAGGGGTAATCTAGGGTGGTGAACACGAATCTGGAGTCCATTTGTCGAAATTTTGAGGTTTACTGTAGGTTACGGTAGGTAACATGTCATTTAGGGGTCAAAACCCACCTTAGTATTTTGAAAATCGACAAACGGACGTTAAATTCGTATTCTACACCCCGAATAACCCCGTGTACAAATTTTGAGTAAAATCTGAGATTTTGACCAAACTACCGTGTACCCACCGTAATCTACCGTAATCTGCAAAAAAATCGATAAACGGACTCCAAATTCGTGTTTAGCACTCTAAATAACCCTCAGCAAATGATTTTGAGACATATCTATCGTAGAAAACCGGAAATCTCGAAAGTGGCGTTTTTCCCTCGAAATTTTCCCCGGTTGGGAAGCTTCAAACGAAATGAGCCGAAAACTTTTGAAAATCGACTAATAAACCACAGAATCGTGATCAGCGCGCCAACCCCCCCCCCTGGGAGAATTTTAAGTCAAATCTGGAACATTTTTCTAAAACGCTTCCAGAGCCCTCAATTGGTAGAAATAAGCGCCCAACCGAAAATCCGTACAAGTCCAAAACGCTATCAGTCTGGACAAAGTACGGAAAATGTTCGTTCACCCAAAATTTGCTCAGGGTGGTAGTTTTGGGTGCTGAACACACTTATGAGGTCCGTTTCCGGATTTTCCGAAGAATAACGCGCTTTTTTGAAGGTACAAAAAGCACAAAAAAATGAGCTTTTTAAGCTTGTAACTTCTTGGAACCTGCGGCTCGCGGCGGGATACTGCGCAGATTTACTATTGAGCCACAAGAGATACTGACGACACTAGTCGTTTTGGCAGATCAGACCTACGCTTTGTATACTTCCCTTGTTAGCAGATGTGCCGTGATGTGGGAGAGGTGTTGATGTTGAACGATGCCCCTTCTTTTTCAGCAAAACATTCTTCCGAAGAACGATAGTTAGCGAGCAGACTTTCATCTGTCAGTACAATGGCAACTGCGACGTTAACAAAAGTGAGTGATTTTGTTCATCTACAGAGATTGATCGTCACTGATCTACAACCTTTCTTTCTGTTCAGACATTCGGTGCGCGTGTCGGCACTGTCGTTTTAACAAGTGCTTGGCCGTGGGCATGGATGCAAAAGGTAATTTATTTCTGCTCAATGTCGTCACATGACTTGGGTAGAAAAGTATCGCGCGGATCCAATTCCGCGAGCTAAATGTATCGGATATTGAACTTTCTGCAGCAATTCAAAACGATCGCGATCGGATAGGACCGACCAAAAAAGCCAAACTTAGCAGTGGTTCGGATGACGATCAAGCGATAACGCCGCATAGGATGCAGGATCAGGTGAGACTTAATGCAGGCTGGCTAGCGAACAGTTTTTTTTTGCTAAGGGTGGATTTTCGGAACTAGACATGGGCGCCATGCTAATTTTTGACGCGAATCATGCGAGCACCAATCTATTTTCTCAAATAGCTGAATAGAAAAAGCGGACATCAGCACCGTAATTAACAAATCAAAGCATACATGTGACCAAAGTTAGAGTAGGATCTGAAATCGTTCCTAAACTGCCGTAAGGAAATCAAATTACAATAATTCAGCGATATTGCAAAAAGAGCACGTAAAATGCAACAAGGAGAATCGGGTCCGTTACTTGAGGTCGACTTCACGTCAATCTTCGGAAGATAATATCGGGCGCCGGGGGATATTCTCCGTAGTTCGTAGCAAGCAAAGTGCCCTGGTTGGGAACGTACGTAGAGCGGTCGCAATTGCGGAATGCCCGCAGGTGGTGAACCAAAAGTTGTCGTTTTGCGCGTCAAGAGTATTTGTTTTGCGTTGTGGGACGATGAACCAGAGCCAACTTCACCCTCTATCGCCCCACACAGAAAGCTCTCCTACAAGAACCAGCTATGAGGAATCGTCTCGAAGCTTTTTTTCTCGAGATTCTGTGAGCTCCGTATGTGGGATAAGAAGGTGATTGTGAGCGTGATGTTCTCCCTGATTCATCAGTTTCTTTTCTCTGCAGTGTACCTGACGTAACTAGGAGCAGTTTTTCCCGCAAACCGACTATTCCAAAAACTATGTTTGCGTTGTTGTAGGTTTGTGACAGTAAACAAATGATACGTACTCGAAACTCTCTAATTACCTCCGAGGATTCCAGGGAAAGGCATTTTCACTGTTCCGCGATAAAATAAGGGATTTATTTGTGTTGAGAATTTTTTTCGGATTCGGCTGAAAGCTTCCAACTGCGGGCAATTTGCGGCTGTGAACGCGAATCTCGGGTATGTTTGTTGCTAGACTTAAGGTTAATGTAGATTACGGTGCAAGCATTACGGGCATAATGCCTTTTAACTGACGTGACCTACCTTAAAGGCACAGGACACCCAAGAAATTAATTTTCAGATTTCATGCTTATCTTGGAGAGAGTCACACGCTGATCACAGTGGTATCTCTAAAATCGTCCAAAACCCCCTCTGAAGAGAGTTATGGCTCTTCAAAGTTGCCTAGATTTTGAGGGTGAAAAATTGGTGGACGAGTTGTCTCAGGCCTGTGTTTCTCTTCATTCGCAATCTTTGCGTAAGAGAAAGCCAGGATAAGGAGACAGTCCGGTAATGGACTGAAGAACGACGACTTGTTGGAATTCATCCATCCATCGAGCCGCTAACAAGTTCGAAAATCTGTTAGGGGGTCGGGCCTGTGGTGGTGAGCCAAGGGGGTCCGGCCTGTGGTGGTCGCTTATATCTTGCTTATTTGGAGGAAACGAGATCTGGCATTTGGCACGTGTTATACAGGAGGGGTCTTCTACTCATTCAATGAAAATCTCAAAATTCATATCTGAGGGTGTACTGTGCCTTTAAAGGCAGTGTCCACGATAAAAACCGTTTTCGAGTTTCCACCAGAAAACTAAGGTATAGAGTCTGACTGTCCCATCAGTGAAGAAAAATCATGAAAAACGCTGCGAAACATCCAAAATTAGCTCTTTTTCTTGAAAGCCACATTTCAGCGGTGGGTCAGTTGCGCGGGCATGAGCCTGAAGTAGGCATCGTGCGCAAATGCGCCCCAATGCTAAAACTCAGCCGCGCTCGCGCTCCAATGCTAATGTAGAAGCGGACCAAACTGGTCCTCGGAAAACTTGACCGCGAGCGGAAGGGCTAGCGCGAGCGGACCTCGGAGCCGTATGGAGCTTTTTCGGGCTCGTTTTCGTTCGTTCTTTCGACCCTAGTGCTCCAATGAGACCCTGAACTTTCGATTCCCGGCCAAAAACCGAGGACGAAATTAATCGTGGACACTGCCTTTAATATTTCGAAACTTCAAAATTGGGCCCCAAATTTGTGTTCAGCGTCCCAAATAACACCCACAGTTGAATTTTGAGTCAAATCTGAAACATCGACCAAGCTACCGTATAACCACCGTTGCATACCGTAATCCGAAGAAAGTCGATTACCCGACCACGGATTGTTGTTAGACAGACCGAGTAACCCCTATGGAGAATTTTTGGGGAGATTTGATAGTAGCATTCTCGAAATCGTCAGAAGTCGCGTTCGGCCATCAAAATTTCCCCCATTTTGAAGCTTCGAACCAAATCAGTCGAAAATTTGAAAAAATCGAAAAATGAGACTCGGATTAGTAATTAGCACCCCAAACAGCCTACAGAGAAAAGTTTCAAGCTTAATTAGCGACAATTTTTTTTCTGATCACCCTTTAAATTGCCATTCGTGTACTCCTTCATTCTTCGTAAAGCTGTGAATATGCCCACTCCTGAAAATCCCCTGTAAATCTCTGAGGCGTTTGGAAAATTTTGGATGCTGATTATTGATACACATGACCATACCTACAACATCAAGGACATGGTTTTTTAAGGCCAATGGTATACTTTTGCGACACACGGTAGCGACGCTCTGCACAGCGACAGCGACCGCCTCCCGCCCTTTAAGGCCGGGATCATGCTTCCCGCGACCGACGATGGCGACAGTGCATATCAGGCATATCGATTTCCGGTCGATACTGATAATAAACATTGCGTCGCGTCGCCCGTCGCTGGAAGTATGATTCCGGCCTAAATCTGTCGCTGTCGCAGTGCACTGCACAGCGACAGCGAGAGTGGTAGGGACAGGCTATGGCACAGTTGCAGTATGTCAGCCCTCCGCGACACGTCGCTGCGCCCCACACGCGACATCTGTTCCTACGACGACCGTTGCGGTCGCTTCGATACGGGTCCGACCGCGATTTGTGTTAGATTGCATGCCTGTCGCTCATTACAGCGACAAAGTATACCATACCCCTAAAACATCGGTGTGTAAGTGAAACAAGCCCTAGTATGTAAGTGCTGTTTTTAGGAAATTGTGGAGCATTTGACGCAAGTCGAGGGATTATGCCAAGAACTGCGACGATGTGTGATGCGGGATGTGTCCACTGTTCAACAGGCATTGTCATCTCCATGCCTCCTCTTCGAGACGCCGGACCTCACAATCGATGTCAGTTTGGGTCACCTTTCGCTTCTCATTATCCCTTCTTCTTTTCTATTCTCGTTCAGAATTTATGTAGCGTTAATCCTCATTTATACGTTCGGCAGAGCATGAAGCACGGTCTGTGGACTTTGAGAAAAATTACCGCAACTCTCGCGCGGCAGTCGCGATCGAGATGCGGGGCAGAACCGCGGACGATTAATCATTGACCAAATCGCTGAATATCGCGGAAGAGTTCCGTGGAAGTCGCGTTAGAGTAGCGGAAGCTTTACTCATGGAGAAGTCGCGGAGGAGTTGAGGAAGTACAGGGTCGCGGGGAAGTAGCGGAAGGGTCGCGGCAATATTCCTCAGAGGAGTCAGGCTGTGAGCGCAGCGCAGTGCTGACGCTGGCCGTTTCGACTCCAACGCAAACGCCGTCGACCGAAATCTCTGGCTGGTACTGGCCGAGGACCGTAGCTACGTGAAATCGCTCTAAGACCCTCTTTTGTCACTCTCCGACATTCGAAAGAATCCATGTCAAATCCCTTATCAATACTGTATGCTGGATTTAACGCTACAGCGTCAACTTCGGGAAAATTTTGAAAGCGCGTGGGGATCCGAGTTTGAAAGAGCGTCCGACGAGTAGTCGCGGAGCGCCGGTTTGGCGCTTTTTTCGAGCATAATCGACGCGCCGTTGGTTGCCGCTTGCGGGCAGTGACGCAGAGCCGTGGCGGTGTCAAAGCACGCTGCCATCAGCCCTCGTCACCTTCCTTGTCGCGTAGGTTGTCACCGTCGCTCGATTTATTCCATACTGCATGCCCCAGCGTTGCTAGTCGCTGCGAGTAACGTCACGACTTCAGCTCTGCAGACCCTTGTAGGCGGGCTCGCCAGCGAGCAGTACATATGGTGAACAATCTTGCGATCGGTGACAGGATTGGGTCACGTCCCCGGACTGACGCTCGGCGTCAACTCGACTTCTGCTACGATTCTGAGTGCGTTTGAAAACTACTGTTGTGCCGATGATAATCTTTGCCGTCACTCGTGCCAGACAACGGATCTGTCGTTGATGATAGCGAATCGTAGCTACAGGCCATAAAACGGCCAAAGTCTCACCGTCGACTGCGTACCACGCGCTGCGCGACCGCACGCGCGTCGGAAGCAGACGAGTTTTGGCCGCCGCGCGACGTTTCGGCCTCCGCGCGGCGGCCGAAACTCGTCGCGCGGCGGCCGAAACTCTCACGCGGCGGCCAAAACTCGTCTGCTTCCGACGCGTGTGCGGTCGCGCAGCGCGTGGTACGCAGTCGACGGTGAGGCTTTGGCCGTTTTATGGCCTGTACATCCACTTCAGCATTTGATAAGGCTGGTGAAATTATATGCTTCGGTGTAGCGATTTCTGAATATGTAGTTGTTGTTGCATTGCTAGCGATGTTTAGACTCCGCTCCAAGTCGCAGTGCGGCATCAAGCTCTTGACCACGGAACATTAGCATGGAAACCCCTATGAACTCCAACGATTACCCATAATAATCAAGAAAAATCTGTTTTTCGAATCTCGATATGTTCAGATAGCTTTCAGGCCACTACGGTATTTAAAGAGTTGTATCCTGCTTCGATGAATGACATCCGGATGTGGAATATCCGCGAAATGCGGATATGTATCGAATGGGGCAAGACGTTTGAGGCCTATCAACGGCTTTCACATTTTGATCAGGTATGTGCTATGCACTTGGTTACTGTGTCTGATGGCCTTAGTGACAGCATTTGGATAGTGTAGGCTATTTTATTAAGAGTAGTTCTACTAAAACCTAGCCAGTATTATTGTTCAGTTCGCGCTGGTGCGGAATTTCGCCTTCGCGTTCAACTTACTAAACCGGGTATTCTATTCACCGGACCATGGACCCGACAAAATTGTGTTCCAAAATGGTGCATTCATCATGCGACAACCACAACAACAAGTAGGATTTTTCATGTGTAATTTGTAGTTACAATCGTTTTCCATTCATAGCTTCTTTTTATCTTTTTTTTCATTCCATATTTTTGATTTTGTTTTGTCCATTTTTTTTTCATTCAAAGCTGAATATGAATTCAAAGTTCTTTTCTGTTAGGGTATTGCCCCTATTTAATAAATTATTCACTGAGGACATCATGTTCCTGTCGCTGAGCTCTTTTAAGCGCCAGGACAAAAAAATAGCCTATGCACGAGATTCCTGAGGGTTACCATGCTTTTCGTTTTTATTTCGCCCATCCTGAGTTTTCTGTATATGTATGCCACGTTTTTATTCAGTCATGATCCGCGCTACGCAGTTTCAATAGTTTTTTTCAATCAATTTTTTTTGCAAATTGTATCACTATGTAACTTGTTGTAGCCTTGTTGTTTGTTGTTGCGGGTTAAGTACCGCTTTGACCACGTGGATCCTTATGGGTTCGCGTCCACGAATAAATAAATAAATAAATAAATAAGCTCGATGCAGTGGAGGTGTAGGGATTTGTTTGCCGTAAAATTTTCCTTCTGTCTTTTTTGTTTCCTAATTGAACATGAATGGTCTTACAAAGCAAAAGCTCCTCTATCCAATGGTTTTCGCTGCTTCCAGCTAAAAATCTTGTAACTTTCAAATTTTGCACTGGACTTCATTAGATTTCTACTGCTGAAAATGTTCAAATGGTTCTATTTTTGACGGGGTACACGCCAAAGTTCAGAGCACTTAAAGGCAGTGTTCACGATGAAGAAAGTGTTTGAAATTCCTTTAGGAATTGGTAGTGGAGGGTCACTCTGTAACGTTGACGTCGAAAGAACGCATGAAAAGAGGCCAGGAAGAGCCCCAAAAGAGCCCGAAGTTGCCGTTTTGAGGGCAAGGCAAACCCCAAAAGCGCATTGCCCGCCCACCCACCGACGTGAACTAATGAAAGCATGAAATCGTGAGATGAGCGATGGTTTCCAATTATTGACCCCGTTCTTCCCTTCATTCTCAACTTCTCTCTTTACTCAGGTCAGCTCGCATACATCGGCGTCACAAGACGGAAGTTACAAGCCTTGGAAAACTCGTCCACCATGCTTCTCTAGCTCAATTTTTGAGGCACCATAACTCCGTTGCCAGAAGGTCGTGTACGATTTCAGAGACATCGTTGGAATCAGCAGGGGACCTTTTCAAGATAGGCTAAAAAACATAAAAACGATTTTTTTCCGTGGACACTGCTTTTAACCCCTCAGAGAACTAGCGGCTAACTATGAAAAAAATTTCATTCAGCGAGATATGTGTTTCTTCTTTTTTTTATGGATTCCGAGAACATGCAAGTACCTTCTAGAGCGCGCTGAGCTGGTTTGCGTTGGGAGGCGTTCAGAGTTCATTCGCGGCGCGACGCGATGTTATAATCAGCCTACGTATCGATCAAGCGACGTCGCGTCGCGTCGTCGCTGGGTGTTCACAGTGAAGAGGCGCGATACATTCGAAATGACGCGCAATTTGTCATCGCGAGGCGTCCATTGCGTCGCCTTGCAAGGACGTCGCGCGATGGCAAACTCGTTGCTGCTTTTTTTCCGTGTTTTCTCATTAACACAATCAAATATAACAAAGAAAGGATGAAAATGAGAATATCTAGGATCTCATGCACTTGAAAGAACACGAAAAAACTGTTGGTATTGCTAGATAACATGCCGTTGCTTTTTCACGAGAAATAGCGTGCGTACGCAATTGCGCGTAGTCACCCAGCGTTCACGCCTAAGGCCTATTTTAGAGTTCCATTGCAGCGCGTAGCGATGAGATGATTTCTGTGAGCATCGATCGATAGCGCGCCGCTTGTCGATGCGCATTTCAATCACGACATCGCACCGCGGTGGTCTTCTAAAAACCCTCTAAATACCTGCGCAAAGCCATTTTCGCGTCGCACCGACATGTCCCATCTCGTAGCCTCGCGAAAATTCTGAACGCCGTCTTAGGGGTGCGCGGTGGCACTGCAAACTTCCTGATTCTCCTAATCACTCAGCTGAGTCAGAGGATACTTCAATGCTTCAGCTACATCAGTTCATTCGCAGCGCAGCCGCGCGCTCCCAACGTAAAACCAGCTCATCGCGCTTTACAGGGTCGGAAATAGAGAATAGAGGGTACGTTTTGACCAGGAATGAGCGGGATTCGAGCTTCCCGATAATCGATGGTTTTTGGCCCTCCGATTTCCAAACAAGCCCCGAAATGTGAAGGGTAATAGGAAGTGACTGCAAGAGTCGTTTTTAGAAGGCTAATCAATGTTATCTGCCGAACGTAAAGAATTTATTCAGGGCGCTGACCTGGATCTGAGATCCGTTTTAACTTTCCAAAATAGTAACCGTTGACACCCGCTGTTTGACTGCAATCCATTAGTTTGTTGTAAACTCTGTGGCATTTCTGGAGAGCTCTCTATTCTGATCGATGAACATTTGCGGACGTCGACCCGGCGAAATATAATGGCTAATAACGATGTTCAGACATGAAAAATCGTATGCTTCCGACAGAACTCGAATGTAGAGCTCTCCACGAAATCCCCAGATTTTGAGCATTTTCTATCGTCTCTTCTAAATATGCTAACAGGGAGTATAGTGGCTCTGAATATACCGGAAACTCAGTGAGATTGGACTCAACTTCTGATGAATTCAGATTTATCTGTATTTACGGGCTAATTCCTCCGGAACCATTGGGTTTTTTCCGTGCCTTCATTGAACCTCTTAGGGGCCTCTGCCTTGTATAGTCTACAACAATGCAAGTAGGACTTGGTGAGGTTGCGGACTCTTCCTAACATAATGTAGTCCAATTGTGTTATTATTCTTTTCCTCGGAATAACTGCGATTTTTTCGGTGAGTTTTTGTTTCCACTCCCACATTTTCACCTGTTTTCATTGCTTCCACAGAAGTCGTATCGGTGAAAATACAGGCTCACCTATCTATCGCAGCTGTTTCGGAAAAATGAGTGATACCGCTAACAAGCTACCGTATGTTAGGATGAGTCCGCAACTGCACCAGCTCATACTTCCATCGCAATAAGCTTCCGATTATACGATTGCTTTTCGCCCTGCAATTTTCGAAGTCAGATTTCCGAAATTTTGAAGAGAATTCTGCCTATCTCTGAAGGAGTTGAGCTGCTGTTCCTCGCAGTTGAGTATTTCTCATAGGGTGAACCATCCTAACTTTCTCGGTACCTAATATTTCCACAAAAGTTCCAGTATTTGACTCGGAAACAAACTGGTTTTAGTGGAAGCGATAGAAGAAGCTGAGCGCTTTTGAATCGAATGCTGTATCACAGTTAGCTAAAAGAATGAAGAGAAAATTACCTAACGACAAAACCTGCACTTGTACATCAGTGTGATGCATAACTAGCCCCTATCTCGTTGCTAAGTGAAACGAAATTACAGACATGGGAGATAGTTGCATATGTCATCCTAGGTATTGTCCAATTATGTTAGAGTGCATGAGCACTTGGCCAGCAGTCGATATATTTTGCGATAGCAACTGCACACCTTTGCGGTATTTAAATCGACATATACAAACAGGGTGCCTTTCAAATATGGTGACATGGGTTTATAAAAAAACAAAATTTATCTTCTAAAAAAAGTTAATAATTCCTAGAAAGTGAATATCATTGGACACGAAATCAACATTGAAGTTTGGTGCCGTAAGGCCTCTACATATTTTGAGAAAAAAATGCAGAAATGCTTTCTCATTCAAAACATTCCGCGAATCTGATATCAGCGATCAAAATTTTGCTGTTCCGATTGGATCGTGTTAAGTGATTAGTGCACAATCCCTACACTAAAATGGATTTGTGAGGTTTGAAAGTGATGGCGTTTCACGGGATGTGAGATGGAACATTTGATAGAGATGCTTCCACTTCATCTTTACTTGGCTACGCGCGATTGCGTACGCACTTAGATATTCGTATTTGTGCAACTGTCTTGTGCCGGCCACACCTAAATTCCTGCGTGATGCAAGCACGACGCCGCAGTGACATAGGGCCGCGTTCACAGTTCCATCTGCGCGATGGCATGGCATTGGTGAGTATTGATCTATACCGCGTCGATCTGTATTCAAAGCATGCCATCGCGTCGCTCCGTGGTGGAAGCATTAACCCGGCTTACTCTGAGAGTTTTGGCCGAGGAATAGCCGCGAAATGCTTGTTCGCCGCCTAATAGTGCTCGCTGCGAAATAGCCGAAAAATAGCCGCGAAACAATGCTCGCCGTGAAATAGCCGAGAAACAATGCTTTCTAGGTAGTGCTGCGTCTTTGTTACTTTTGCTTACCCCTCGTTATTTCTTGGCTACTTCTTGTCCGTTCTGTGAAAAGCCGCGAAATAGCCTATCAGGAGCCGCTGTGGAGCCTGGTGGGGTATTTCTCGGCTATTTCGCGGCTATTTCTCGGCCAAAACTCTGAGTCGGCGAGCCGGCGACCGCTGCGTATTGGCTACTTTTGGTTACTCCTCGTTATTTCTCAGATATTTCTTGTGCGTTCCGTCAAAAGCCGCGAAACAGCCCACAACGAGCCGCTGCGGAGCCTGGTGGGCCATTTCTCATCCAAAACTCTCAAAATAAGTCGTCGCGTTGAGACTTGAATAGTCTAAACGCTTCATAAACGCGTTGTCGCGCGTAGCGGGTGGTGTGCACTAGGCCAAAGACTACCCCCCCCCTCCTACCTTGGCAGGTGATGTTTCTGCCAACTTATTCTTTAATGGAAGAAGCCCTTATTAGAACATTTTTTTTCATTGTAGAAGATTCCTTGATACAAATGTATTTTTGAGGTGCAATTATCTGGATGTCGTCCCATCTATACCCGGCAAATGGACGAAATCATGTTGCCGTTTCGTCGGCTACAATTATCCGTCTCTGAGTTCGCCACATTCAAGGCCGCATTGTTTTTCAATCCTGGTTAGAGCATTGTGAAGCTTCCTCAAGCCTTTATTTGACTGAATACAACATAGACCATACATTTTAACGTTGCAGATGCACTGGACTTGTCGAATCAATCTAAACCCGACGTATACGAGGAGAGGAACAAGTACCTCAGCGCGCTGTTCACGTGTATTACGAATAAGCTCGGAATGGCCGCTGGTGTTCAAAAGTATGGCAGCCTCCTCATGATGACGGCTAGCATACAGGTATGTATTCGATGGACTTTGGAAATTTAGCAAGATTCAGCAGGTTGCACATTGTGAACAAGCGGGGAAAATGTCAGTAAAATGCTAATAATGATAATAGTTGGAATATCAAGAGGAAAACGGGAGAACAATTTTTCTCGTCGTCGTCAGCAATGGTCTGTTGATTGAATACACAGAATAGCAGCCGCCTAGGAGCAGTTCGGCTTTCTAGACCCGTCGCGCGCGGTAGATTCAGCAAGCCGAACTACTCCTAGGCGCCTGCTATTCTGTGTATTGAAGAAAGATCGACTTCGTGGCTCCGCGAAAAGGTCAGGGTACAAATCCCCAAAGAGAAATCCTATGCCAAATATGAGACTGCGACCACGCTACCGTATACCCACCGTTGTGTAATCCAAGAAAAGTCGATAAAATGACCATAGATTTGTGTTAAGCTGTCTAAATAAAATTTATGGAGATGTTCTGGGGCAATTTCATCGTAGCATTCTGGTGACCAAAAGTCAAATTTGGCCAGTTAAAAATTTCCCGGTGGGACTCTTTGCACCAAGTCGACCGAAATATTCAAAATATCGAAAAATGTACCTCAGATTCCTAATCAGCACCTAGGAAAACTTTCAGAAAAAAGTTTTGAGCCAAATTTAGTGCAATTTTCTCTGAACATCCTAGAAATCGCCTTCAAAGTACCTATTTTCTGTTCGCAAAGCTATGAGATTGCCCTTTTCTGTAAACCCCTCGGGCAGTAAGGAAACTTCGAACGCAGGTTTTTGATGCACAGGGCAATTCCTACAACATACAGGACATGGTTTCTTGAAAAATTGAAGTGTAAAGTTGGTCCGAATCAGACTGTCCGCTAGCGCGGTCAGCGTGCGTGTCAAGGTTACGTTACGCCGACGTGCATAGTAGTCCGAAACGGTGATAGCGCGCGCTACCGTTATACTTAACATCGCCTCTGAAGTGAAAAAAAAAGATTTAATGTGATTTGGTGGGCCTCGAGGTATTTTCGGTGTTCCAGATTTTGAATCATAAGAATTTCAGATTTTTCAGTGAGTTGGATCTCGGAATTATTCAAAAAGGCCAAATTTCAAATAGCTAAGATTTGTGATCATTAGGATTCATATCGGAAATGAATGATTCTAATCCCATCTACACCGAAACATTTCAGCAAAGCACATGGAATAGCATGACGTGACTATAAACTGGGCCTTCAGGTCTCCCTGCCGCTATCTACACTAACCCTGTTCTTGGCGAGACCAACATAGATTTGTGGCGCACATTAGTCCTTTGATTCGTAGCAAGTTTATGCGATCCCATTATATACGTTGGTCCCGCAAATAACAGCGGTACTGTAGAACGGGAGAAGGTCCACAGGCCTTGAGTGTTACTGGTTTGTTGCACTCACGCCTTGGAGCGCTACTTTTTTAGCGGAAAATTATCATTGGGTGACAACGCCTGTCGCAACCGTATCAAGATGTTTCATCCGAAATCCATAGTATAATTCTGAAAAAAAAACCATTTTTTAGAACATCCTCGCGCAAAACGAGGAAAACATGCAAGTTATGGAGCTGTTCAAGAACTGGGAAGTGGATCCGTTCGTGAAGGAGCTGTGTATGAAACGGGCGTGAAGGCTACATGTGCATTATTACTCTCCTACCTCATCATTTTCTACCCCATATCTTGATTGTTATTCATAATTCTCACCGCAAACACTTCACTGGCCTTGAAGAATAGTATCAAGGTTCTGGCGACGAGCTCTGTGTCATATTCTCTATCATACGTGTCGACCGAGAATCGTTATGGCATTAGGCACTACTGCACACTGCGAGAAGTATAAAAGACCCCTAATATTCAATATAACCTGCTGCTCCAGCGATAACCAAGTATAAATGTGGCACAATCACGCTCCTGCTAATACGGACACCGCGGGCGCTGTTAAGGCATCTTTCATGCTTCTCACCGAAAGCGCGGCAGCCGCGTGTCGCGCGGGAAGCAATGGGCGGCAAGTGCGTCCCGCGCAGGGAAAAGTGTCATAGTCCACCGCGCATCAGGCGCGTGCCGCGCTTGCGGTATGGGCTATGAAAGATGCCTAAGTGCATGCCTAGAGATAAAAATCAGAGTCGCCTACACCGCAAGCGCATGTCGAGCCGTAGGTGAGGACTGTGAATAACGTTTTGCTACAGAGTCTTATACCGTATCTGGTTGATCTCTGATCGACTTGAGTCTTTCCCGAAGTTATGCGTTACAGTCGGTCATACATATTGTAATGAAACCCAACTGGTAGAGGTTTTCTTATCAGATCGATAGACTTTGTTTTAGACTTTTTAGCAGTCAGCGTTTAGTGCCCATTCATCATAATTCTTGGAATGAAATTTCGTCTTGATATGTGCATTTTGTCTCTTATTGTGCGTTAGCGTAAACTCGATGCAGGTATGTTATAACATTTGCGCACCGAGTTGGCGCCAATGCGCAATAAGGAACGCAAAGCATCAGTACGCCTCGTGCTGACTGTCTGACTGAACAGGTGGAGGAGACTAAATGGTTTTATAGCTGTCTGTGAACGCAAAAACGCACCCTCGCTACGCATCGCATCCCATTGCGGCTGAATGCCACGAGTAGCGGCGACGAGAAGTATGCGTTCCACCTGTTGGTGGCGCGCAGGCAGATCCTCGACGTTATCCCTTGTTAGCTGAGGCGGCGCAGGAAACGGATGCGACAAAAATTGATAGGAAACTTAGTAACGAATCCTCTAAAACTACTTGCCTCAGGATCATAAAATCAGACGGAATTAAGCTGATTTGATTATAGCCCATCTCGCTCATATGAGTGCGGGCGGGGCCAGCGACAGAACGGTCGGTCATGGCAAAAGATTCCAGCGATAAGGAGATTTTGACACGATAAGTCTGATAAGCCTCACTTCGGCCGGCTCAAAATGAAGGGGAAGGCTATAAGGGGTCTGCAGAGTTGCAGCGGCCGACGAGTGGTCGCCGAGCACTAATCTTAGCGCGGCGACAAATGTTTTCGAACATTATCGTCGCGGCTTTGGTTGCCGCTCGCAGGCAGTGGTGCAGGGCCGTCGCAGCGTCAAAAGGCCGGGATCATACTTCCCGCGACCGGCGACAGCGACAGTGCATCTCAGGCTTATCGATTTTAGGTCGATATTGATGGTGAACATTTTGTCGTGTCGCTCGTCGCTGGAAGTATGATTCCGGCCACACACTGCGGTGTCCCATCGTTCCCGTCCATCACGCCGCTTCGGTCGTTCCCCTCGTCGAATGTAATCGATATTGCATCACGCAGCGCTGTTCGTCGCTGCGAGCAAAGCCGCAACCCGAACTCTGCACGGCCCTTACCACGGGGGGATTTACCAAACACGAGGTTGCAATGGGTGGATTGAAGAAGGACTCCTCAGGTGTTTTTTTTACACCCGAACACCACGTTTTTGGTGGGCATCGATCGGTTGAAACTCAGCCGATCGGCCAACTATGACGGAAGTCTAAGAGGTTCCAATGGTTAAGATACTCTTCACCGTTTCCCCTCTCCGAAATAAGTGCTCCCGCGAACAGTATGTACCCTTCGGCGGCTTTACTATGGCGGGACAGGAGAAGCAGTGGTGGCTCTTACCTGGATCCGGTAATGGTGCCGAGCTTAATTTCTATATTACACTAACAAGAAATGGAAGTATTAATGAGATAGGTTATAATAATTGATCGATAAAACCGCTATAGCGTTGAATATGGGGATTGGAATGTGTAGGCGTCGCTGTCAAGACGGAGCGTGAGGAGCGGCACGTACGCGCGGAAGAATCGTTCATACTTGCCGTGCCGCCAGAGCTGGCCTCTAGTGCGGAGAGGGCGGTGAGTAGCACGATTGGCCTCTAAAATTTGACGAAATTGTGTAACTACCCAGTAGTTGTTAGTAATCGTTCGACGGATACATTGTCGGTTCAGGGTTATGTAGCTGTCACGCTAGCATATGTGTGTACCCCTCATAGTAGATATATATCTTACATATGTACATAGATATAGTAGTAATGTAGTGTTGACCTCAGGAGACATTTGTGATTTGGAAGTTGAGTACTCAATCTTCTCCTGTTCGATCTAGTTGTATTTCTTTAATCACATGAAGACTTCTGAAAGCAGTCTTCTGTAGCAACTCTCTCGAATGCATGCTATTTCTGACAATTTGCTGTGACCATATATCTGCGATTGACGCCTAGTGCATACTTCCCGCGATGGGCGACCGCGACGGTGTATATCATCAATATCGATCACATGTCGCGTCGCTCGTCGCGGGAAGTATGCACTAGGCCTTAGCGGTTTAGGTTCAGTCTGTTTGAAATTGCTTTGCTCTTGTTGTGCCAACTTTTCTGTCGTGAATACCGGTAATCGTATATAACTATAAATTTCTTCACTGTTGACTAACGTGGTGATGAGGAAGAATGTTTGTTCTACTTCTGTGGTAAATGTGCAGTTCCCGTTGTGAATTCGTCGGTATATTTCCATCATTGTACTTCGTTTTTCGCCCGTTGTTCTATCTTCCATTCCCATAACCTCGTCTAATTTTGATTCGTCTCCTGCTACCTCGGTGATTTGAATAGCATATTCTATCTACGCTTTCCTCTTGTCATGGTACCATTACGAAGAGATGGCTACATAATTTGTTGACGGTGTTTGAGGATGTACAAATGAAGATTGTTTTCTTTTCTTCTATTGACTGTCCCTAATAGGATCATGGATCCCGGCCTGGTTTCTAGAATTACTTTTGAACGTAGAATCCGAATAATACCCTCGTTAGCTGCCTGAATCACTCTGAAAGAAGTGTGGGCGTTTTCTAAAGTCCCATCGGACAATTCTTAGTGTTGCGATTTTTTTATAATGGAAATCAGGAGATTCGGACCGTAGGTGTGGGGAATTTTCTGTTTTCTGCCTATATTTAGCCATTTTTTTTCTGTTTTCTGTTAAAATAGACAGGATTTGGCAGAATACAGAAAAAACCGTAAACCGCGACGATTTGTGGTAAGTTTACTCCAGAGACAAGGGGCCGATTTCCTCAACATCCAAAAAATTCTCTTACCCAAAGCAACGAAAATCCCTTTTTTTGGGAATCCCGGAGGTCTTAGAAAATTCCGTAGTACGGATTATTTGCGTGCTGTCACAGACCTACAAGCATGCAATCATAGTTTTTCAAATCGCCGGTGTGCAGGGAAACCGGCCCCTAGTTACGTCAGGTGTACTACAGAGAAAAGAAACTGACGTATCAGGGAGAACATCACGCTCCCAATCAACATCTTATCCCACATACGGAGATCACAGAGTCCCAAAAAATGGTTGAAGTCGGTTCCTCACACCTGGTTTTTGTATAGCAACAGTGTGGAGTGATAGATGATGAAGTTGGCTCTGGTTCTTCGTTGCACTACCGTTTTTCTTTCGCAGAACAACCACTTTTCTCTCACAAAGCTACCACCAGGGATATGCGAAATTTTCTGCTTTCTACCCATTTTTGGTCGTTTTTTTCTGTTTTCGGTAAAAATAGGCAAAATTTGGCTCATAGACGGGAAATATACCTATATGTGTGTTTGAAAAACCCCTATAGTAAACTCGTCTATCTCGCTATGGTGGTTACCCCGGCTGGGGTGGTGCAGTGGTAGGAGGCGCTGCTGTTCGTTCGGCACGGTAGGGGTCGATCCTCGCTCAGAGTTAATCACTGCTACTATCCCTACGGAGTCTTCGAATTGGTACTGCATAGATTTATGTAGAGAGATGAACGATCTGAATGGGAAGTCGACGGACCCCCGTATGTATGGCACTGTGTAAGCCTGAAAAGCATCCAAGCCTCTATGAAATAGACGTCGAATGCGCTGCGTGTCACAGTAAAGATTGGGGACGCCGAGCCCTAATCGTTATCTTATAGTGGTTTTCCTGACCCAAAGGTTTACCGTTGATGATATCCTCAGAAGGTATCCCATACAGTAATATCGCGATAACTCTAGTCTCATTTTATAACAACAAAATGAGCTCTAATACTATTGAGCGCCCGCTATTGGTACCCGCACTGGCACGGCGTTTGAGTATGAACATTTTCTTAATATGAGCAGTAACTGACAACACTCCAGTGCCACCGCTAAAGTGTAGTGGGGTAAAATTTTCCCCAACTTTGCCATTCACGTAATTTGTAAGTTCGTTTTTTGCCTCATTCCAGCGTAGGACGATCCAGAATTAAAATAAAATCAAGTGCAATGAAACTGATCAATGGGCGGTGAGGTAGTTGTCGAAACTGTGATAGAGCTACGAGCGAACCCGCCATGTTGGAGCAAGTGGCGCATCAGGGTATTTATACTCACACAGCATACCCGCGCTGTACGCGCGTTACTCTAGGGTGTTGAGGAGTAGTACAGTGTTCAGTTCAGCGATTATATCCAAATTATCGTCAAACTATGAATAGAAGTCTATGGAAAATCTGCTATGTACCCTGCACATGTTCACCTTATGATCAAGTAATCGAGCGTTATTGTCTCAGGAAAAGGGAGTTTAGAGGGATATTTTGCAGTCATAATCTGCTCCTCTCGGATGTTCATTTCTTCCTCCGGCCAACTTTTGGCTTCGGGATATTCTGCAAAAGAACCATACATCTCGAAAATGTGTAAAAAGTTAAATACTGTAAAAAATCTCTATTACTGTACGCTGAACACTATTTATTGATTTTTGAAAATTTTTCTGTTTTCTGCCCATTTTTAGAGATTGTTTCTGTTTTCTGTCGAACAGAATTTTCTGTTTTTTTTTCAAAGGAAAAATTCCGCTTATCCCTGATGCGCGCAACGATTCTGAGGTTGTACCGTGCCTTTATTCGATAGATCCAAATTTGTACACCTTTCGCTTTCCGAATATGATTTTTTTCGACTTCGTAACTGTTAAAGCTTGAATGTGCCTGTTACAGGCCTATAAAATGAAAAGGTTTCATCTTCCCAGATAAATCTGCTTCCAACTTGCAGACCCGGAGGGATTGAAAGCTTGTTAGATCCTGTGCGGGTATCGAACTAGACCGCGTGGGAAGAAAGCATAGCCTCCTGCCACAACGCCTTAGGCCCTAGTTATACATTCGCGATTCGGTGTCGCTGGTTTTCGCGCGACGTCTGCGATTGGTCAGATTTCGAAATTGACCAATAGCAGACATGCCGCGCAAGCCAGCGGTGGCGAATCGCTGGTGTATAACTAGGGCCTTACGCGCGATGAAAAATGAAAATGCAAAGAAAATCAAATATTCAATTATTGAAATGAACTAATAATTATGAGGCAGGGGAAGACAGTAATTTACAAAATTTATCAAGCGTGAAATAGAAAAGTTAATTGAATCTGTATGTAAATCAAAATTAGATCCATGTTTTTTGAATATTTTTTATGTTGATAAGGGCTATAGGTTTTTTTAAGTGCACGATAAATGATACAGTTTGGATCGAAAATTTGCGTAATCCTTACAGCTACCTTGTTATAAAATGAGTATACATTGTCAACTACCTTGCGATAACTCCAGAATGTATTTCAGCAAAAATAGTGAAAAGATAAGGGAATCAAGCAGACAACGAAAATTATATAAAAACCATAAATTTTCCCTAATATTTACATTCTCATAATTTCCATTCGCGGAGTCGATGGGAAATTTCGTACGATTCTTGTATATTCTAAAGTGTGTATGGAACAGTCCCAAATATTCCCTGGGGGGGGGGTGAATCCGGAGAGAGCGAAATTTCGAAATGATTCCCCCTCAACCCAACTGTTAACATGTGATGACTCCTCGATGCCGAATGCGCTAGCACCAACAAAGGCGCCTGCGTTGCGGGATTGGCGCGTATGCTGTGCTCAACCGCTCTGGCAATTGAGGGCGTCGACGCGACGACCAATTGCGGTGTCATCCGAATCTGCTCCAAGGCGTCGTCCCCATTAAGGTCCCGCGGGACATCCGAAACGCCGTGGTAGCGCGGGAGACCCGATATTTGCGGAGCATCCCAGCGGCCATCGCGGGTGACCCACGATTCTGAATCCGCCGTAAGCTAGTCACCTAGCCATTTCAAATTGCAGCATTTCGTGAATATTGCAATATTGCAGTTCATGGTGTCTGCACGGGTGCAGTCACCGTGAACTGCAATATTGCTCTCCATTCACTTTAATTCTCGAGCTCAATTTGCTGTTATAAATTTTAAAAAAAAGCATAATTGATTCTTTATTGTCCACTTGAAAACGCTTTCAAATGTTCACTACAATTCGCTCATCAGCATTATTATTATATACGAAATGAGTACATAAGCGCAAAGGTGAACATACAAGATGGTTATTATTGCGGCGGTCATTTGCTATTCCCATAATGAGACAGGAGTAAGGCTCTCAAAACATGAAATAGTAAAAATCACTGGTCTAGAGTAGGCAAATCAAATGTATGCAGATGGAAGAAATGTACAGCTATTCACAATAATTATAAAGGAACATTTGCTACTTATTCGCTATAATGTGTATGTATACCTATTCATACTATGGTCTTGGTCATCTTTAAAGGGCTCTCGATGTCGCTCATCACCAGCTGCGAACGATCGCTCCTTCATCAAAGCATATTTACCACCAGTTATAGTTCACCGAGGCCCACCGCTCCGCTGATGATGACAATCGAAATCGAAGGCTCACCAGAAATCACTTATATACCTACTTAGGTCTCAATATAGTTACATTCATCAGAATTAATAAATAGGGAATGGATGTCACAATGAGTTTCTATGGGAATATTAGCAAGCAGCATTTTAATTAACAGAATCACGGTTCACAGTAAAAAAATAGGAATCGCGTGTCATGGAAACGGAGGAAGGAATGGCGACAAATGGAAAAAATACAAAAACAATCACACCATTGCCTGAGTGATTGAACCCGTATTCGATAAGAATAAAAGTGGAAACGCCGATGTCGTGAGTATTTGCCTCACTTACAATCCACCAGAAGCTGGGCAGGGCTTGGCCATCTTTGTGTTTGTGGTACAATCGCTCCCAGTACTGTAAGTAAATTGAAAGTTAACCAACGTGAAAGTGAACACTATAGACAAGACATCACAAAGCAAAATCAGCACTTACATAAGGAGTAGCCCATCAAAAAACGTTTTTTGACTTACTGCGTGTACGAGCTCACATATTGCCTAAAAATGTTTTTTTTTGATACGGGTATCTATTTGAAGAACAGAAGAAATTCGACATTGGTAATGTGTTGCTCAAAAAAAAGTTCATAAAATTATTACGTACGTGCTACAAAGTTATCGAGCGTTCCCGTTTCGCTGTAGGGAAATGACCACATCTTACTCTTAGATGCATAGCTTTGAAAATTACAGGCACATCACCTACTGAAAGTAGTAAAGTTGAGTTAAAACACACGACTGATATTGTTACTTGAATTTAGCGTATGGGAAGTGTTTCTCCTTCCCATAAGGTGCTAAAGTTTGAAATTTTGTGGCATGTTCAGACCAGTTCTGGTTTAAATTAGGCGAAAAAAGGATATGACGGTGGATGAACCAATTCTCGTTGGGGTAGTTTTAGCTCTATGTGTGGAGGCGTCGTTCCCATTGGCAAAGGGTCACAGGATTACCCACTGGTAATACAGCGACACATCGCATCAAGGTAGGGTCAGTGAAGGATCGTTGAACATATTGAGTGCACTTTTTTTGTCTTTCTGTTTTGCATATGTTTTTCAAAATAAAACTCTAAGCTTAACCTCCGAATAGAATTAGAACTGTTCTGTAGACAGAGCGATGAATCTGAATGCATCTGTGAAGAGCACGCCGAATACCTTAAATCATGCAATACTGTATAGGATAGAAACCGCGGGAAATCACAGACGATAGTATGAGGGGAAAACAGAAGATAAATGAATACAATATCCAATGCGACGGTGTAGAGATTGTGTGGAACCGCAACTGTTCAGAAGGCTTTTTTGCTGTCTTGTTAAAAACATTGTGTGCAGAGAGAAACTGCACAACCAACGCGACGCCACTATTTTTGCCCCCGCGCGTCGCCCGATTCGAGCTTTGGCCAGAAAATCGGAGTGGGGTAGGCGCGCGCTATAATCAACGCACCCAATGCACCCAAATTTCTGGCGCGTCGACGCCCTCAATTGCCAGAGCGCCCTCACATTTTTTTTTGGGGACACAATACATTTTGCGACTTCAACATGCTTCTTGCCCGCTTAACCTCGAAGTTTTCGATTCCTTGCTAGGTTCGCTTCCTTATTTCGTATCGTCCTGTTGTTGTATCGATTTTGAATGTTATTGCAAGTGTTTATGGCCGAGTTCCAGCTGAATCCGTTTGGACGCATTTCAAGAAGCCTAACCATTTGTTGGAGTGAACGCTTTAAAGCATTCTGCTCTCAAAATCTTCCTTTTTCGTTGGAAGAGTCATACTCAGTTCAGAAGCCGTTAGTACTTATTTTGGTAAATTCCAAATACAGTGCGGTACCGATTGCCACGATAGACGTAAAACGACGTGTGTGACGGTGTAGATGCAGAATCCGTGGTATAAGCGACGCCTATTTTATTGATTAGCTGCGGAAATCCTGAAAAACCTTTCAAGTTTCCTTCGGAATGCGGTAATTTCAGGTAGAAATGTTCATGAAAGTCGCATTGAAATGTAGCTGAGAGTTGGTTAAGGTAGTGATTTGGTAATTGAAGGGATTTTGGGTAATCAGACAAGAAGTTCACCCTCGTTTGTTATCTATTTACTCTGTGAAAACGCGAAATGCCGGACGGCACCGATTGCCAACACAGGCGTCAAATGCAGTGTTTGGTGGTGTGACTGCACAACACACTGCAGATGTTACGCCTAAGTTATTTATTCCCTCCGACATTCGGACGGTTCAACTACCGTGGAAAATCCGTTGAACTAATGTCCACACTGGAAATCAGCAGAATTTCCCCGTTAGTTCAACGGAAATTGCTCGGTAGTTGATGCGGATTTCCACTAAAGTTGAACAGAAGTGCTGATTGGAGGGAAATTCAAATAATTTCTGCATGGATATTTCTACACGTTTTAGCTAGTTTCTCCTTACGGTTGAACGTCATCTCTATATACCTGAGCTCACCTGGCCCCTAACCAGGTGTGCACTTTCTAGGCTCACCAAAAATCGATTAAAGTGCAAATGCTCTGCCTCTTGCCTGCTCAGAACGATAGAGCACCCGTGTTGGTGCAGGAGCAGGCAAGTGCAGGCACCCCCCCCCTTACTCAACTCGAAGGCAGAGCCCGAGGAGTTAGCACTTGACAATGAAGTGAATCGGTCTAACCCCACCTCGAGACGGCTCGTATGTGCCGCTGGTTTGATTTTGGCGTTCAACATTGCGTCGGAGCCGTCGTCTGTCGGCACTGCGCACGCGACGCAACACGCAGCGCGGCGATAAGCCCAGCAGTTCAACGAATCGTTCTCATCAGTTCAACTCCTCGACAAAATAGCCTCAGTCGTTCAACTCGAACGTCGTTTTCCCCCAAAGTTCAACGCTGCGAATGTCTGAGCCAACACAAATCATGGGAGAGCCACGAATTCATGGCGGAAACGCTATTTGTGAGGTAGATGTGCATTTGATACGCTACTAAAGGAAGATGTGAGAGAATGATCAACTAAAGAACTAAGAGAGAATTCTAAAATATATGAAACGTGAAAAAAGGAAGTAGCAGAAACTAGTAATGAATGGCTTAGGCCTTGTAACAGCTTTCGTAGTTTTGGCTTGAAGAATAGGCCGTCACCCAGGGATCTCCCTCCGTTGAAGCAAATAGAGTAGAACGGATTTTTACCCCCGAAATACCCGATACACGACAGATTTAGCCTCCACGCAGGGGATTTCCTCCCCTAAGCGACGGTGCAGCCGCAGGCTGCACCGTCCAAATAGGGTTCAAACTGATTTCCACCCCGAAATACCCGATACACGACAGATTTAGCCTCCACGCAGGGGATTTCCTCCCCTAAGCGACGGTGCAGCCGCAGGCTGCACCGTCTAAATAGGGTTCAAACTGATTTCCACCCCGAAATACCCGATACACGACAGATTTAGCCTCCACGCAGGGGATTTCCTCCCCTAAGCGACGGTGCAGCCGCAGGCTGCACCGTCCGAATAGGGTTCAAACTGATTTCCACCTCCGAAATACCCGATACACGACAGATTTAGCCTCCACGCAGGGGATTTCCTCCCCTAAGCGACGGTGCAGCCGCAGGCTGCACCGTCCAAATAGGGTTCAAACTGATTTCCACCCCCGAAATACCCGATACACAACAGATTTAGCCTCCACGCAGGGGATTTCCTCCCCTAAGCGACGGTGCAGCCGCAGGCTGCACCGTCCAAATAGGGTTCAAACTGATTTCCACCCCCGAAATACCCGATACACGACAGATTTAGCCTCCACGCAGGGGATTTCCTCCCCTAAGCGACGGTGCAGCCGCAGGCTGCACCGTCCAAATAGGGTTCAAACCGATTTCCACCCCTGAAATACCCGATACACGACAGATTTAGCCCCCACGCAGGGGATTTCCTCCCCTAAGCGACGGTGCAGCCGCAGGCTGCACCGTCCAAATAGGGTTCAAACTGATTTCCACCCCCGAAATACCCGATACACGACAGATTTAGCCTCCACGCAGGGGATTTCCTCCCCTAAGCGACGGTGCAGCCGCAGGCTGCACCGTCCAAATAGGGTTTAAACTGATTTCCACCCCCGAAATACCCGTTACACGACAGATTAAGCCTCCACGCAGGGTATTCCCTCCCCTAAGCGACGGTGCAGCCGCAGGCTGCACCGTCCGAATAGGGTTCAAACTGATTTCCACCTCCGAAATACCCGATACACGACAGATTTTGCCTCCACGCAGGGGATTTTCTCCCCTAAGCGACGGTGCAGCCGCAGGCTGCACCGTCCAAATAGGGTTCAAACTGATTTCCACCCCCGAAATACCCGATACACGACAGATTTAGCCTCCACGCAGGGGATTTCCTCCCCTAAGCGACGGTGCAGCCGCAGGTTGCACCGTCCAAATAGGGTTCAAACTGATTTCCACCCCCGAAATACCCGATATACGACAGATTTAGCCTCCACGCAGGGGATTTCCTCCCCTAAGCGACGGTGCAGCCGCAAGCTGCACCGTCCAAATAGGGTTCAAACTGATTTCCACCCCCGAAATACCCGATACACGACAGATTTAGCCTCCACGCAGGGGATTTCCTACCCTAAGCGACGGTGCAGCCGCAGGCTGCACCGTCCAAATAGGGTTCAAACCGATTTCCACCCTGAAATACCCGATACACGACAGATTTAGCCCCCACGCAGGGGATTTCCTCCCTAAGCGACGGTGCAGCCGCAGGCTGCACCGTCCAAATAGGGTTCAAACTGATTTCCACCCCGAAATACCCGATACACGACAGATTTAGCCTCCACGCAGGGGATTTCCTCCCTAAGCGACGGTGCAGCCGCAGGCTGCACCGTCCAAATAGGGTAAACTGATTTCCACCCCGAAATACCCGATACACGACAGATTTAGCCTCCACGCAGGGGATTTCCTCCTAAGCGACGGTGCAGCCGCAGGCTGCACCGTCCAAATAGGGTTCAAACTGATTTCCACCCCGAAATACCCCATACACGACAGATTTAGCCTCCACGCAGGGGATTTCCTCCCTAAGCGATTTGCAGCCGCAGGCTGCACCGTCCGAATAGGGTTCAAACTGATTTCCACCCCCGAAATACCCGATACACGACAGATTTAGCCTCCACGCAGGGGATTTCCTCCCCTAAGCGAGGGAGCAGCCGCAGGCTGCACCGTCCAAATAGGGTTCAAACCGATTTCCACCCCTGAAATACCCGATACACGACAGATTTAGCCTCCACGCAGGGGATTTCCTCCCATAAGCGACGGTGCAGCCGCAGGCTGCACCAACCAAATAGGGTTCAAACTGATTTCCACCCCCGAAATACCCGATACACGACAGATTTAGCCTCCACGCAGGGGATTTCCTCTCCTAAGCGACGGTGCAGCCGCAGGCTGCACCGTCCAAATAGGGTTCAAACTGATTTCCACCCCCGAAATACCCGATACACGACAGATTTGGTTCAACGCAGGGGATTTCCTCCCCTGAGCACCGTCCAAATAGGGTTAGAAATGATTTTTAAAGAGTTTCCACCTCGAAATTCACGGATAACAGCCAAAATTCTCAATACTTTTAAAATTTTCTTTCTCATTGATGAATTGCGATCAGTTAGTCTTGAATTGAGTCAGGGGGTCGTGAATTACAATATAGGCGTAGCTGGGAGCGGTGTGTGCAAGTGCATACCACGCACCACAACGCATTATTTGACGGCTATGCTGGCAATTGGTGCTGTCCGGCATTTCTCCTCCAGTTTTACTCTGACTATGAAGCTGTTCGGTTGCACTTCTTCAATCAGAGTTTTGACCAACAGTAAGATCTACGCACACCCGAAGTCTTCCTTCCTTGTCGATTTTTGGTTTTGAATGTTTTTTTTTCGAATTGCAGCCAACACTAAAATCAGCGCCCACCCGGGGATTACCTCCCTTGCCTGACGTCCAATCTGGGTTTCAAGTGATTTCAACCTGGTCTTTCTTCTTGCTTCCGCGGTTGCACCGACAATCCATCTTCCACCGCCAAACAACCGTTCCTATGTGATTATTTAGGGGTATGGTATACTTTTGCGACACACGGTCGCGTCGCTCTGCACAGCGACAGCGACCGCCTCCCGTCCTTTAAACCTGTCGCTGTCGCAGTGCACTGCACAGCGACAGCGACAGTGGTAGCGACAGGCTATGGCACATTTGCAGTATGTCAGCCCTCCGCGACACGTCGCTGCGACCCACACGCGACATCTGTTCCTACGACGACCGTTGTCCTTGCTCCGATGCGGGTCCCGCCATGATTTGTGTTAGATTGCATGCCTGTCGCTCATTACAGCGACAAAGTATACCATAGGCCTTACTGAAAATGCGGTTGCACTGGTATTACAGGCGTGATTTTCGGTGTAATTTGTGTAATTGCACCATACGCTATATTTTACGGCTATCATGGCAATTTGTCCCGCACGGTATTTTTCGTCTATTACTTATTTTGCCGAATTCGTAAGAAGTGAGGGAGTATGCGAGGTAGGGATGAGCATGTTTACTGATTGTAGATGAAACTAGAAGAACGCTGACAAGGCAGGATTTGGATTAGAGAGAGTCGGTGTGTGAAAAAAGCCGTTTTGGGATATTCTGAACTAGATTTCCTCAAAAATTCCTAGAAGTTTTCACGCCACCGAATCCGTTTTTCGACAATTTTGGGTCCGACAATTCTCAAAAAAGCTTCAATTTTAGCTTTGGTGATAAAATTTGTGTTTCTTACCGCCAACCTGTGAACACACAAAAAGAAATCTGGGAAATCGAAAAATCGCGCTTCCTGGAGGTCACGTCACCTAGAAACCTGCCTTTAGATGACAAGTGCTTGTCGAGGTTCTAATCGCTTATCATCTAACTGATTGGTTTGCCTGAGGTACATAGAAGGAGAAAAGAGTGCAGTTTCCGCGCTCTGGTGGCACTAATCCGCGAAATTCTTATGGAGCTCTTTGCTAGCTCTTTGCTTACCGAAGTTTTTCCAGATGGAAGTGTCGTATTGTGACCAAAAGGTAGCTGGAAATGGCTCGTTCGGTGTGATGTTTTTTTTTGCGAAAGCGCGAGAGAACAATGAGCCAGTCGCGATCAAGAAGGGGCTGCAGGATAAAGGATGTAAGAATCGAGAACTCCAATTCATGCGAAAAATAAACGAAACACAGAGAAAAATCGTTCGAGCACCGTAATCCAACCAAGCCGTAAACTGAAAATTTTGTGTGTGTTATCACCACACTTTACATTACACGTATAATACGCCGTTTTTTCTTCGGGGTCGTAGACATTTCGCTTTTCAGATGACACCAGGATTGTGTCTGCGGTCGTGGAGATTAAGTAGTATGTTTTGGAACAGGTGCTACCAAGCGGAGGGAGGGGGTCGGGCCACTATAGCGCGACGCCCTTGGCCAGGCCCATTTTACCGTGCCGCACTGAATTTGAGCACCTACACGGTGTTTCCCTCCTCTGCCACAATCAGGGAGTCAGTGCGGCACGAGAAAATGGGCGTGGTCAAGTGCGATACCACAGTGGCACCCCCCCCCCCCCTTCGCTGCGATAGCACCTTGGAACATTACTGGAGAAGTCATTCGCGCCCAATTTTAACCCATCAAAACCTTTGCACCTACCGAGGTTCTCCTGCCCTTTCAAACAGGACTTTAAGGAGTCTAAGAAGTTCATCATTTGCACAAAGATAGCTTTTTGATTTTGAGAGTTTTCTCAGGAGTTAGTGCATAAAAGAACACAGTTCTCACGCAATTTTTGCGTAGTTATTCATTGCTTTTGCCTTTTTTCAAAAGCGAAGGAATGAGATTCTATGTATTCGCATACAGTTCTGCTTGTCAAGCGTGAAGGGTTCAGTTCCGTTAAGCTAGAGAAGGAGGTTATTTTTAAGCGTGCCTTCAACTTTGACGACACCTCAGAGCATTTGTGAGCATTAGGTCAAGCACATGCTTCAAATCTGTAGTACTTTGTCGAGTTTGCGGTGAACATTAGCCTAGAGGAGCGCATTAGGATTTGTGAAAAGAGCGTATCGTTAATGAATCAGGCAAATCGATTACGAAGCTGTGTTAAACTGGAGTTAAAAGCGTGTGTATCTCCATCTCTCACGGTGTTTTCCTTTTTCGTATTTTCGGTCGATTTCACAAAATCTGTTCCTATTGTATATGCCGCAGTCAGTTTGGCACGTCTTAAAAGTAAACGGGACGATACGGGCCTGATATGCGCTCTTTAGTGCATTCACAAACAACGCGTTTGATTTTACAGCCGATTTGATATACGGTGCTGAAACCATTTTCTCTGTGTTTCGATCCGACGCATTTATATCCAGGGTTAAGCAGGGCGTTGTGTAATTTTCCGAAGTCGGGGCGACCCCCTTTCAGCCACCAAGGTTTTTTTTTTTCAAAACTCCACAAATTCTGCAATTACCCCAAGGTGTAATTTTCGCGCACTTTTTTGCAGAATCTTTTTTTTTTGGATTTGTATTGGAAAGTTTCTTCTTCTTCTTTGCAGCCACATTGAGGGTTTTGTCATAGGTTGAGGAACTGGGCGACCAGTAACGGATTTGTCCATAAGTCCATTACGGTCAGCGTGGTAGGTCTCTCCGGACAGTTGAATAAATGTGCGGTATCGTGGCCGATGGTACCGCAGTCCGGGCACACATCAGATTTACTGCTGTCAATCCTGCTGACATAAGACATTAGCATTGTAGAGTGACCACAGCGTAATGATGCGAGCGTGCACCTGGCCCTTCTTCCGAGTTGAGCCTCGGATGTGCAGACTTGGGGCGGCACTACCCCCAATATGGGATTAATGACCGCCTTTTCCAGATGACACCGTACAAACTGAGTATGCTCCTCGCGCAATAGACGGAGTCGTTCTTGCTGTGAGTCGTGCCATCTCTGCAGATTGACTTTGCTGGGAGCATCGGCGAATGGCTTTCTGATCTTTCTCTCTCTGACGGGGTTTAGCTTTCTCCAAGAGGGGTGATTTGGTTGTTTGACAATGTTGATGAAAAATTGTTGGGCCTGGAGCTCACAGTGCTCCCTTACTGGTAATAAGCGGGTCTCAGCATGCAAGTGATCGACCGGGGAACTTCTTGCACACCCGGTGGCGATTTGAAGAGCCGCATTCTGTATGCGTTGCATCTTAGTCCAAGAGGATTCCGAAACTAGATGCTGCCAAACTGGGGCGCCGTATTCCAGTGCAGGCTGGAGAATAGCCTTATACGTTGTAATAATGGTTTCTTTGCTGCTACCCCATGTTGTACCGCCCAGGGCTCTAAGCACGTTAAGCTTCGCTTTAACGATAGCCTGCTTCTGTTCCGTGTTCTTATGGAATTTGAGCGATGGATCGAGTACGAGTCCGAGAAGTTTTGGGAAGCGGGCGGCAGGCAAACGATCTCCATTCCATACGACATACGGATGTGCGCTGTGTTCAGATGGGTCCGTTGTGAGTACGGATACCGATGACTTTGACGCAGAAATCTTCAGCATTTTGCGGTCGAAGAAGCTTTTCAGTGCGGTCAAGTACCCGTTAATCTTAGCGGCGGCCACATTTATGTCCCGATCACGACACAAGACAGTCATATCATCAGCGTAAGCGACCACCTTGATATCTTGGGGTGGGGCGGGCATATCTTCGAGGTACAGACTGAAGAGAGCAGGCGACAATACACCGCCCTGTGGGACTCCAGCTGCAATCGGAATGCTGTTTGAGACATGATTCTGGAACATCACTCTAGCCCGTCTTCCCTTAGTGAATGCAGCTATCCAGCGCTTTTGCCATGGCGGGATTGATGACTCCAGTCAGTTGTTTGATAAGATACCAAGATTCACTGTGTCGAAAGCCTTAGTGAGATCCAAGGCAACTGCTACAGTTCTTTCCGGCTTATACGCGTTGAAACCATCAATTGCATAGCTCGTAATTTCTAACAAAGCTGTCGTGGTGGAATGCATTTTTCTGAATCCATGCTGAAACACCTGCCTCTCGTTGTGCTCGGCCAGGTCTTTGACGATCAGCTTTTCAGCTACTTTAGCAAAAAGAAGACAACAAGCTAATGGGCCGATATCCCTTGACTGAAGCTTGGGGCTTGCCAGGCTTGGGCAGCGGAACGACGTTTGCCATCTTCCAATTCTGCGGGATAGTACACGACATGAACGAGGAGTTTATCACATCAGTGAGGAGCGGTAGTAAGTCAGTGGGGATCTTCTTCAAGACAGCAGGACATATCCCATCAGGACCAATAGCTCTAGAGTTCCGCATTTCCTTTATAATCTTCTCAATTTGCGTCGTAGTAAACGCTTCGGCCGTGCTCATAAGCGGGAGGCGGCACAGCTCTCTTACAGTCACTCTATTCTGCGGACCTCGTTTAGCACTGGTGATGAAAAAACTTTTCCCGAGCGCATAAGCGGCTTCCTTTCCTGATTTGAATACGCCGTGGTCGAATTCGATAGTGGAGACGGTGGCGGGTGAGCTTTTACCCGAAAGCTTCCGTAAAACCTTCCAAGTAGCTGCACTGTCCGTCTTAAAGTCCATCTGTCCGGTGAACTTCTCCCACTCTTCTTTCTTGTGTCTGTCCAAATCCTTTTTGATCTCACTGTCAAGCTCAGCAACCACGGGGTCCAGATGATTAACCGCTCTCCTCGCATCTCTCGTTCTAATTTTGTCGAGGATTTCCTGTTGACATTTGGATAGAACGTCTTGACGCGACCGATAGGGATAGCCGCATTCATGGCCTTGCGGATTGCGTCAGATAGATGGCACTCCTTCTGGTGCACGCTTCCATTCCACGGGTAATCTGCCGATAGGCGAAGCGCAACTTCACTGAACAGGCGCCAGTCTGCTCGGCCTAAATTAAGATAAGAACGTTGGCGAACACCAGAAAAGGGAGCGAGAGAATTGGATAGATCGATGTGGACAAAGACAGGAACGTGGTCACTTGGCAGAGTAGTCGAGGTAGACCATGAGCAGCAGCTAGAAAGGTTGGACGAGACAAGAGATATGTCTGGGCTAGAAGATCGGCCGCTGGCAGGGAGACGAGTGGGCTGATCATCGTTTAGAATGACCAGGTCGCACTCATCTGCCCATTCTTCGACGTCATTTCCTCTAACATCAGGACCGAGAGACGAGCAAAAGGTGTGAGCGTTGAAATCACCCGCGAAAACGACCGAGGATGAGAGGGAGCAGTCGCTCAGCTGCTTGAGAAGTGGGGTAGGATTGTAAGATGAAGGGCATGAAGGTGTAGGTGGAATGTATATGTTGAAAAGAGAAAGGGGTGTTTTTAGGGGAGATGGATTGGGAGGTACTCGAGAGTACCGTCCGTGGGGGTGCTGGGAATGAGGTGTGAGGGAAGTGAAGATAGAACGAAAGTAGAGACTCCACCGCCGAGAGATGACCTTGGAGCATGGTAAGAAGTATAGCCTGGGATATTGGGATGAGGATAGGTAGGGGATGGAGAGAGCTTGGTTTCTTGAACCATGATCACGTCTGGATGGTAAGTACGTGCAAAGAGAGAGAGTTCAGAAAGCTTGGCACGAAGGCCGTTTAGATTGATATGCACAATGGAAAGGGGGCGATTTGGAGATAGAGGAATCTGAGATGGAAGGTGAGGAGCATAACACACAACGAAAAGATGAGTTATGATGCCTCACAGAACTGAGACCCGAACAGGAGAGATGCACCCACCTTTGGCATCCGAAGCACTGGACGCTGGTATGTCTCCAGTTTACATCCTCTCCGCACGTGGCGCATTGGTACTTCTGAGCGGGTCCAGGATTCCTCTCCACGCCGGCCCTTTGCAGGAGAATCCGAAGGAGAGTTGCGGCCGGCCAGCACCTCTCCCATGACAAAAACCCTCTTTGTGGAGGGGATGACGTCGGTTTGCACGGAGGCGATCTTCTTTCCTCCACACTGCCACGGCACGAACGTACGACATCTCGGCAGCGGAAAGTTTCTATCTTCTTCACTTCCAAAATTTTTCATTTTTGGTCCAAAATTTTCGCGATCCCTCCTCCTAAGCTTCAATTTTGGGCCAGAAAACGCGACCGCCGTTGGGAAATTTCACAACCCCGCTTGACCCTGTTTATATCCTATCGGTGGCTGTGATTTGAATTCCCGCGCCCGCCGCGCGGGGTCGCCGCACCGCCGTCGCGATGCGGCGGCTGCCGGCCTGGCGCGATGCCAAAGAGCTGGATGAACGAAGAAAAACGCAATCTAGGTGGTTCCTGACGACTAAACGAGACAGTCCGGATGTTTCTTTCCTGGATAATGCTTATCAAAGGGTCTCTCTATAATTCGACCTAATTAGGGTTTTTATCATCGACTGGGTCGGCAGTATTAGGTCTATTAAGTTTTCTGAGTGCACAAGGTCCACTCATCGAAACTTTAACTCGTTGTTATGAGCTATTTTGAACCTGAATCATAGATGTAGAAGTAATTCGAAGCATTTAATTGCTGTAAACCTCATATGCACTAAATTCCTTCTTAGTATTGTTTCTATCGACTTACGTACCGTTGTAGCAAGCAAACTTCAGTATTCCGCTGTATACGTTTGCAGGAATACGATGTGCATGGTAGAGAAATGCGTCTAGTTCTTATCAAAGGATTCGCCACACTCATATCGCACTGCGGAAAATCTCCAAGGAACCAAAAATCGCCTCTAAGTTCGAATACTTTTATCGACAACACTTTTCTAATGCTACCTAACATAATCATCCTGTTGCAGATACAGCTGCATGGCTGATTAGAGTAAGGGTAGGAACTTATGTCTCCCATCAGCCAATCGGCAATGTCTCAGGGTGTAAAGATCTCTGTCGATTGGCCGACGGAAGGATTGACCCCGACCGTACTCCTATTTACCCCTATATAGGAATATGAATAGGTATGAGCTCGACAGTGCTTCTTCATCCAGTTTGATACTCAGCTTACCAGAGGAGATCAAGCATGCCTCCTTCTACCCAAGAAGTGAAGCCGAACCTTTCTAACAGCTTAACCTTCAAGGTTTGGCTTGATCCTCGTTCTCATTCCTCACGCAAGTTCAGTGGCGTGCCGCAGGCAAGGTTCGTACGCATGATACGCTCCGCATTGCTGCGCAAAAGTCACTTTGCTCCATTGCGTCCGTGCCGCGCGAACGCTGTTCTTCCCTTGATCGTTGTCTCTTCTCTTACTCCGCACACGCACGCGAGACAGGGAAATTTTTCTTGAAAAAAAAAATCGGGAAGAATAGCCTTGCCAGCACACTCTTCCTCACTATATCATCCTTGCGTTGACTAGGATTGGTAAGGAAGTGCTTTTGGAAGCACTGTATTCCAGCGTAACAAGATTTTGAAGAAGGGCTCTGAAGGTAATTTTGCAGTTCTCAATTATCGGTGAGGTTGTGTGACGAACAGAGCAGTCGATGGTAGTGGTCGACATCTTGGGGTGTTAACTTCGTGCTAAAACTTGGCGGTCGTCTCGCTTTGAAAACCCATTTTCTACCACCCCATTCAGCTGTATACAGCGAAAGAAGTTCGCATGGGAATCGAAGCGATAATTTACTCCAAAATAACGCTCACAAGTGTCGTTGAGGTCCGCCAACGGGCAAATGTTATGGAGTGGAGTCTAGACGTTGTGCACTCAGAAACTATATCAGACCTAATATTGGCGACCCAGTGGATAATCAAAACTCAATTATGTCCAATAATAAGCAGTAGCTTGTTTACTAACGTCATCCAGGTGGAAAACGGCCGAATTATGTCGATTAGCCGTCAAAAACCAACCCAAAGCGCGTTTTTCTTCGCTCATTCAGTTCTTTGGCATCGCGCCAGGCCGGCAGCCGCCGCGTCGCGACGACAGTGCGGCGACTGCCCTCGGCGCCCGCGGGAGTTCAGATGACAGCCACCGATAGGATATAAATGCGTTGCGATCACTGTATCATGCGAAAGCTGTCGGCTGTCGGCAGCTGGACACCCCTGCAGAAATGTACAACCGTCAAGTCCGATGTGTCCGCAGCTACGGCCCACGTGCACCATACCATACGCGCATTTTTCAAAATACGCAGTCACTGGATAGGAAGTTGTTCTCAAGGATTTCTAGCGCAGAAGAGTTTTTTTTACAACGGATCACTATGAATTACTCTTGTGTCAACGTTTTAGGGAGGAAATGCTCAGATTATGACACATCTAACCTTTTAGTCAGCAAAGTGACTTTTTTTTATCCTGAAGCGTTCAATACAGAAATTTGAGGCGCAGAGCCAAACAATGTAATCCATTTTTTAGACCTTGAAAATGTTAGGGTGAAATGTCTTATATATTCAAGTACCAATCTTCAATGAGGGCCGATCGTAGAAACCCGAACTGGACTGCGAATCAGGAGAAATCCAGATTGGACGGTGCAGCCTTTGGCTGCACCGTCCGGCAGGGGAGGAAAACCCCGGGTGTGGGCTAATTTTTTACCCTAGCGGCTCCGGGAGGTGCGAATCAAGAGAAATACAGATTGGACGGTGCAGCTTTGTACTTAATAACGGTTTTAAACACTGAATAAAAAAACGTCCCTCCAGCTTCTCTATTCTTCCAGCCTTCAAGGCATGATCGATGTCATATCTTTGATGTTTCGCCGTTTCTTTCAGAAGCGTTCGAAGTTTGCATTGTAACCGTTTCCGAGTATTTTTACTGCCGCTTGACAGTCCGTTCTAAAGGGATAGATGACTGGCACAATAAGATTCTTCGAACTTAGCGTAGAGTGATAGCGTTCTGGACTGGCACGGATTGTCGGTTCAGCGTTTGTTTACCTTCACCGGTTACGGGGGTTTTGAGAGCGATCAAGAAAAATGATTCGGGTTTGACTCAAAACTTACCCATGGAGGTTGTTCGCTGTGTCTGAGGTCACGAATCTGAGGTTTATTCGTAAACTTCCAAAGTTTTCCACTAAGTTCGTTCAAAGCCGGCAATCGGGGGAAAATTTCGGGGCAAAATGTGACTTTTGATGATTTCCGGAACGTTACGATAGAAATGGCTCAAAATGTTTTTCTATGGGTTATTTGGAGTGCTACACACGAGTCTGCAGTTCGTTTACCGACTTTTTTCTACCTACAGTGCTTGCCAACAAAAAGCGTTTAAAGGGTGAAGATTTTTTCCCTTCATTTTGAATGGGGTACTGATGAATGACTTTTTAAAGTTATTTTTTGGTCAACATTTACTATAGCTGACATAATTTAATTTCGTGAACGAAGCTGATGAAGAAGAAATTTCATGTAAACTGACCGTAATTTAGCCAACTATTTTCCTCGAGCATGACATGCAAAAAATTTGCTGGAAGAAAAGCGAAATCGGCCTTGTTTAGAAAAGTCCACTAGGATTTGTGCATATCTTTTCATCAATTGAATGTCTAATATGAGTTTTCTACCGTCTTGAAGTCCATAAATATTGCAAACTACGTGTTTTGGCATTTTTACTGTTTTTTACAGAAAATTAGCACTCTTAATTTCGAAGTTTGTCAACCATAGTTTTCTACTTGAAGTACCAGTATAATTCTGACGTTTCTCATCTTCTGACACTTTTTGATTTATAGAGCTGCGATTTCTTGAAAAAAAGTCTCAGGTCAAACAAAGTAATCCCCGTTTCAAGCTCATTATGAGTGCACTTGAGAACCTGGGAGATTTATTAGGTAGATTTCAAGCACTGGAAGAAAAGCAAAATCGGCCTTGTTTAGAAAAGTCCATTAGGATTTGTGCACATCTCATCATCAGTTTAATGTCTAATATGAGAAATCTAACACGGTATTGAAAATTAGGTGTAATGAGATATTATAGTTATGTTTTAATGTCTCATTACTACACCTAATTTTCAATACCGTGTTAGATTTCTGAGGTGCGTCGTGGGAATACCTGTATCCATGATCACACCTCGTCAATCAGGAGCCACAGGATCATTTCATGGTTTCGTCGTTGCAATATGGATACAAACATGTTGAATTGCTCCCTGTCGTGCTCCAGCACCCGCTGACGCGACCGCAGCAATCAATGGCTCGCTCAGTGTGAGGTCTTGATTTCTGTCGGCCTCGTCTTGGGTGGTCTCGATGCGATTGCCCGGCGCTGTAATAGAATTTGTGTGCTGGCAATTTCGTGGATTCTTGCACTGAACAGATGGAAATTATTTCATTCTTCTACTTTTTGCATTCAGTGCGGTCGGTTTTGTGGTGAAGCTTTTTTTGTAATTGGTCGAGTTCTAGGGTACTCCTTCTGGTATCTGGACATGGCGCTGGAGCCGAATCCGGTAAAAACATTAAATCATATTTTAAAAGATTTCTGATAAAGGCCGTTATTGAGCGATATTTCAGAACCATATAGAACCGGGCATAACGGATAAACTTTCATCGCTATTACATTGATAATCTACCCGGAATCGAGAAGGCAAAGTCATCTATCGAAGATGGCAGGGCGAAGTATGTTCTTTTCGCGAGTTATTTTAGTTACGGTTACATGTGGACCAACGGTCAGAGATGGTTTTTTTTAGTTTTATGGAGAGAAAGGTCAGAGTATTCACCAAATTTCTAATTTTTTTCCCGAAAAAAAATCTTTTCGGTTTTTTATTGATATTGTCGTGATTTCTCGGTGATTGCTCGGCTATTTTGCGGAAAAATCAAGGAATAGCCCACCAGGAGCCGCTGCGGAGTCTGGTGGGCTATTTTTTTCGGTCAAAACTGGGAGTAATATGTGGCTCGGAGTAACACGCTCGTACCGATTAAGAGGAACGCAGGGCTACCGTAATCCTGAGCGTAAAATAATTAGTGGCCGCTGCATGGCTGCGGACTTTGTCACATATCTTACTTTTCTGACCAGCTTTACGTCACAATTAACCATCCAAATAGTGGTAGTTGTTTTGGGATTTAGATGCGTCCGTAAACCTATTTATTATCCGTATTCACACCATATTCTTCAAGTTTTCTGAATAAGTAATTTTTTTGTCCCGGGTTCAACCTGGTGAATATTTGCTGGTGATAATTTACTAATCTACTCATTATTTTTCCAATATATGATTTTTAGAATAGCAATAGTTGAATTCGACAAACTAGTAATGGTCAAAATCTACAGGTCTGCCACGGTCTACAGGACCCCTGTTGTTTGTGAGACCGACATGGATTATGAATCCATGGTCGGATACAATGATGTGAAGCCATATTCGTATGTGCGTCATGGCTTCACCTCCATTACTGGCGCATTTGCGTGCGCACCAATCCATGTTGGTCCTGCCAAGAGCAGGGCAACTGTAGATCGGGGACAGGCCCGCAGATTTGGACCGTTACGGGCTTGTATGGATTTGCTCGCACTTGACTGTGTCGCGATAAAGATAGCGGCGCAAGTCGCATAAGGTCGAAAATGATCCGCAAGACAGAGAGATTTTTCTGAAAGTTATGAAACTTTTTACAAAATGTTGATTCTATTCATACAATCTTGAAACATTAGTGCAAAGCCATTCCTTTTTTTCAACAGCAAAAAAATATCTTAGGTAAAATATCGTGGTCACATTTCGACAGTTATACCCTTACAGCTGTACATTAACAATCAACATCACCTGCTAATTTATAAAACCGCCCAAAAACCCAATTTTGAACATTTCTGGGGTAACACGTTGTTCCTGGTTGAAATTTGCCTGGGCGGTAAGTCATACGCCAGAAAATGGTGGCTGCTGTAAGATATGTGACGAAGTCTGCAGCCATGCAGTAGGCGCTATTTGTTTTACGCGAAGAATTACGGTAGCCCTGTGTTCATGATCGGGGCGAGCGTGTTTGTTAATATGTGTTATTGTTCCTGCGGTTCATAATCGACACTCCGATCTGCCTGCTTGGTTTCCTCGCGATTCGCTGTTTTAAGTCATATTAATGAAGTGACACTATCTTTCAATTGCGTTTGTCTTTCGGCATTTTTTCCACTGTTGCAGATACGAGAATATGAAAGATATGGCTCGAACACTGGAGCAACTGAAATCCAGTCTGGATCAGCACATCAGAACTGTGAGGCTGAATGAGGGTTCTTTTGCTGGTACATCGGCTGTTCTCGAGTATGACACTGCCAAAACGCGCACAAACAACCTCATCAGTGTCATCAAGGTGCAGTCGTTTTACTCTTCCCTGTCTAGTAGCTTGTTTCGCAGATCTTGAAAATAGCCGTCTATTAAAAAAAATATTGGAGCTGTTTCCGGTGCATATGAGATCTTCTCGCCGTACCCGCGCGTCTGCGCGGTGCCTCTGCCTTGCAGCGCGCGTTCTCGCCCACGCATATTGATTGATAAGATACAGCGGTTCCTGTCTCGAGGGACAGCGATGTACTTGAAATCCTATGTGAGAGGAGTCATATCTCGCGGGTGAAAAAAAGGTGGGAATCCGTTAAGCCATTGGAAATTTGGGGTGAAAGGGACTTTGGGCCGAAAATGGAATTTTTCGGGGAGAAAACCATGATTTTTCCACTAAATTGAACATCATTTCAGAAGAAAGGGTGGCGATCGTGGCGTTAAACACAGAAGAATGCAAAACTATGCGAAAAAATTTCAATAATTTTTCGAAAAATTCAGTTCAAATTTTGTAATTTTTTTCACATGAGGGAAATGCCCCTCCAGAGCTGCTTACGATTGCTATGAGGGTTGCGACTCAGTGCAACGGGGGGTCGTGAAAAAATTTGAAAAAGTGAGAATTTTGGGGGGATCGTAAAATTCTTGGAGACAAAAGAGGATTTGGAAAAAAATGAAAAACAAAAGTTTTCGAATATTTGATGCCTTGTTAATGGCACGGTAAATGATCACAACATCTTCTTCTTCTTCGCAGCCACATAGAGGGTTTTGTCATAGGCGGAGGAACTGGGCGACAAGTAGTGGATTCGTCCATAGGTCCATTGGTGTCAGCGTGGTAGGTCTCTCCGAACAGTTGAATAAATGTGCGGTATCATGGCCGACGATACCGCAGTCCGGGCACACATCAGATTTGCTGCTGTCAATCTTGCTGACATAAGACATTAGCATTGTAGAGTGACCACAGCGTAATGATGCGAGCGTGCATCTCGCCCTTCTTCCGAGTTGAGACTCTGAGGTGCAGACGGGGGGCGGTATATCTCCTAGTATAGGATTTATGGCCACCTTCACAAGATGACACCGTACGAACTTGGTGTGCTCCTCGCGCAAAAGACGGAGTCGTTCTTGCTGTGAGTCGTGCCATCTTTGCAAATTGACTTTGTTTGGAGCATCGGCGAATGGCTTTCTTATACTTCTCTCTCTCTCACGGGGTTTAACACTCTCCACGACGGGTGATTTGGTTGCTTTATAATGTTAATGCGGAATTGCTGGGCCTGGAGCTGACAGTGCTCCTTCACTGGTAATAGACGGGTCTCAGCATGCAGGTGCTCGATTGGGGAACTCCTTGCACATCCGGTGGCGATACGGAGAGCAGCATTTTGTACTCGTTGCATCCTTGTCCAGGAGGATTCCGAGACGAGATGCTGCCAAACCGGTGCGGCGTACTCCAGGGCGGGCTGCAGAATTGCCTTATACGTTGTGAGTATAGTCTCCTTGCTGCTACCCCACGAAGTGCCGCCCAGGGCCCTGAGAACGTTGAGCTTAGCTTTAACGACTGCCTGCTTCTGCTCGGTATTCTTATGAAACTTGAGTGACGGATCGAGCACAAGACCGAGCAGCTTGGAAAGCGAGCAGCAGGCAAACGGTCTCCATCCCACACGACATCCGGATGAGCGCTGTGCTCGGATGGGTCCGTCGTGAGAACGGACACTGACGACTTGGCTGCAGAGATACTTAGCATCTTGCGGTCGAAAAAGCTCTTCAGTGTGATCAGGTACTCGTTGATCTTATTGGCGGCCACCTGTAAGTCCCGATCTCGACACATGATTGTTATGTCATCGGCATACGCGACGACCCTGATGTCCTGTGGAGGCTCAGGCATATCTTCGAGGTACAGATTGAAGAGGGCTGGCGATAGAACTCCGCCCTGAGGGACTCCAGCTGCCATAGGAATACTGTTGGAGACATGGTTCTGAAACATGACTCTTGCCCGCCGACCTTTAATAAAGGCCGATATCCAGCGCTTCTGCCAAGATGGTATTGACGACTCCAGAATGTTGCTTGACAGGACTCCAAGGTTAACCGTATCAAATGCCTTGGTGAGATCCAACGCAACAGCTACAGTTCTCAATGGCTTGTTAAAGTTGAACCCGTCGATAGCATAGCTGGTAATTTCTAGCAACGCCGTAGTTGTGGAATGTAGCCTCCTGAACCCATGTTGAAATAACTGCTTCTCGTTGTGCTCCGCTAGACCCTTGACAATGAGCTTTTCGGCCACCTTGGCGAAAGGTGACATCAAGCTAATGGGACGATATCCCTTTACTGATGACTGAGGTTTGCCAGGCTTGGGCAACGGGATGACGTTGGCTGTCTTCCAGTTTTGCGGAATAGTGCAAGAGCTAAACGAAGTGTTAATCATATCAACGATGAGCGGAAGGATCTCAGTCGGGAGTTTCTTCAGTACAGCAGGACAAATGCCGTCCGGACCGACAGCTTTGGAGTTCCGCATGTCCTTTATAATCTTCTCTATTTGCGCCACAGTGAACGCATCGGCCGTGCTCATGAGCGGGAGGCGGCACAGCTCTCTTACTGTCACTCTATTTTGCGGACCTCGCCTTGTACTCGTGACGAAGAAACTTTTACCGAGAGAGTAGGCGGCTTCCTTTCCTGACTTGAAAACGTTATTACCGAACTCAATAGTGGAGATGGTGGCTGGCGAGCTCTTTCCCGATAGTTTCCGAAGCACCTTCCAAGTAGCTCCACTGTCCGTCTTGAAATTCAACTGTTCTGTGAATTTTTCCCACTGTTCTTTCTTGTGCTGGTCGAGATCTTTTCTGATCTCACCATCCAGCTGAGCGACGACAGGGTCTAGATGATCAACTGCTCTTCTGGCATCTCTAGTCCTGATTTTCTGAAGAATTTCTCTGGTGACGTTTGGATAGAACGTCTTAACTCGGCCAACAGGGATAGCCGCCTTCATGGCCCTGCGAATTGCATCAGATAAGTGATGCTCCTTCTGGTGCACATTGCCATTCCACGGGTAATCAGCCGCTAGGCGTAGCGCAACCTCACTGAACAGGCACCAGTCTGCTTGGCCTAAATTGAGATAAGAACGTTGACGAACACCAGAATAAGGAGCAAGAGAATTTGAGAGATCGATGTGCACAAAGACGGGAACATGATCACTAGACAATGTTGTTGAGGTAGACCATGAGCACGCGTTGGAAAGGTTGGACGAGATAAGAGTTATGTCTGGGCTAGAAGATCGACCGTTGGCAGGGAGACGAGTGGGCTGATCATCGTTTAAGATGACCAGGTCGCACTCCTCAGCCCATGCTTCGACTTCTTCTCCTCTAGCATCAGAACCAAGGGACGAGCAGAAGGTGTGGGCATTAAAGTCGCCCGCGAAAACAACTGATGATGAGAGGGAATAATCGTTGAGTTGTTTGAGAAGAGGAATGGGATTGTAGGAGGAGGGGCATGAGGTGGTAGGGGGAATATATATATGTTGAAAAGAGAAAGGGGTGTTTTAAGAGGGAGATGGATTGGAAGGTACTCGAGAGTACCATCCGTGGGGGTGTTTGGTATGAGGTGGGAGGGGAGAGAGGATAAAACAAAGGTTGAAACTCCTCCGCCAAGAGCTGACCTTGGAGCATGGAAGGCAGTGTAGCCCGGGATATTAGGATGAGGATAGGTAGGGGATGGAGAGAGCTTGGTTTTTTGAACCATGATCACGTCTGGATGGTAAGTACGTGCGAAGAGAGAGAGCTCAGAAAGTTTAGTACGAAGGCCGTTGAGATTGATATGTACAATGGAAAGGGGGCGATTTGAGGAAGAGGAATCAGAGTTGGTAGGTGAAGAGCATAAAACACAGCGAAAAGCAGAGTTATAATGCCTCACAGAACTGAGACTTGAACAGGAGAGATGCACCCACCTTTGGCATCCGAAGCACTGGACGCTGGTATGTCTCCTGGTAACATCCTTGCCGCACGTGGCGCATAGGTACTTCTGAGCGGGTCCAGGATTCCTCTCCACGCCGGCCCTTTGCAGGAGAATCCGAAGGAGAGCTGCGGCCGGCCAGCACCTCTCCCATGACAAAAACCCTCTTCGCGGAGGGGGTGACGTCGGTTTGCATAGAGGTGATCTTCTTTCCTCCACACTGCCACGGCGTGAACGTACGACATCTCGGCAGCGATCACAACATATCACAAGGTAGCCGACTTGTGCGCAAAACTCAGATGCAGATGCAGAGCGGGGTGTCAGTGGTGTAATAGTAACACTCTTTCCCGGAAAGCGTGCAATGCAGGTTCGAGTCCTGCCCAATCAAAAAAAAGAGGGTTGAAAAACGCCCCACTCAGGGATCCTCCAAAGAAGAGGACCCTAGAAAACTTGCTTCGATTATGCCATCTACGTACCGGAAGTTTGGATCCAGGATCAATGGTTATGGTGGAAGATGGGCAACAACAACAACCCAGTGCTAGTGGCCGAGTTTCTGAACCTATGACGGAACCCCTCTCTGTGGCTGCAAAGAAGAAGAAGGAAGTGAAACCATTTGGCAAATCATTTCCACGAATCACATCTTTGCCTACTAGATCATACATCTTTGGCTACTGGATATGGACTAAGATACATGCTGCTATGTTCAAGACGTCCCTTTGCGACGGCTTACATCTTAAGGAGTTCGAAATTGAGAAAACTTTTCAAAGGTACTGAACGCTGAACTATAGGTGCCCTAGGCACAACTTTTAGAAACGGCCGCAAAATGGAACATCCCTCATTAGGCTAGATTCTGTGCACAAAGTTTTGCACTTCGCCCCCCCCCCCTTCCTGCCACCGAGGAAAGTGCGTGAAGAGCTTTTTCCTGAAGACGATGATAGAATAACATCGGTACTGATTTACATCTCTTGCTGGGAGGAGACTATCAGCCCATTTTATCTCCGTTTTGAGCAAAAACACTAGGGAATCCTTGTAATGCCTCCAAACATATCGAAAATAAGACGCTTTGTTATTTGTTTAGGGCAGTTCAGACCCAAAGCTAAGGTTGATCCATGCCTATGCAGAGTCAAGCGGGGTGTTGCGTAATTTTTGGAAAAAGGGGCGACCCTTCCACCACAAAATTTTTGTCCAAAATTCAACATTTTTGCGATTCCTCCCTCGAGGCGCGATTTCTGTGCAGTTTAGTTTTTCCAAAAAAAAATCTTTGTTTTCCGTGCTGAAATTGCCGATTAGTGTCGAAAACTCGACTATTCATTTTCACAAATATTCGATTTATTCATGAAGTCGGAGTATACGGTTTTGCGGATATTTGGGTCGTTCGGAAAACCAAAATAATCAATATATTTGATTACTAAAATCCTCAGACGCCGAAAATTCTGTAAGATGTCGGGCTCAAGCGTCTTGAACCTGAGCAATGCTAAGATCCTTTCCTTTGGGGACCGAAATATCGAGAATTTTTGGGATATATTCACCAAATTTTCATTTTTTGTCCGAAGTTTTTGTAATCCCCCCCATCAACCTCGATTTTCGGGTACAAATTTCTGCGACCCCCACTCCCTGTAGCGAAATTTCTCAACCCCACTTAACCCTGTGCCGATGTTAGAAATGATCTTGGCATGAATATTTATCGTTGTTAGGAGCTTATTCACGATGTTATCCGTTCTAACCACCTTTTGAATTTCTCCATTCGAGCAGGTCTGGAGCGCCTCCGCCCATTTTCAATAAGGATAACCCGATGATTTTAAAGAGCATTTCTGACACGGGTGTGAGAAATTCTCCCGAGTTTTTTCAAGGGGTTGAAAGCCCTGGGTGGGAGCATTTCGGAATTGAATTGAGCACTTGAGTATTGGATCATGTCGCGTCTCAATCTATTAAATGCTGATAACCTTCTAGATGACATTGTAATATGCTCTTTCATTCAAGCTTTTGTTTTTTAAAACACTGCCTACAAGGGGCCACTCCAAGGTTTCAGACTTTGCATGATCCTTAAATGTTTTAGGTCAGTACGAAGATACCCCAGTGCTTTTGCTCAAAACGGAGTTTAGATGTATGTGTCGGTAGTCATTTGCTCTGCATGATCTCAGCCCATCACCCAATCGGCCTGCTCGTTATCGATGTTGTGTGGTCGCCGCCGCGGCGATCGCCGCACATCGTATGCCGAGGCTGCCATGATTGGCAAAGGGCGAGAAGGCGGGCGCACAAGAGCCGTCCCAGCAAGAGGTCTGAATTAGATCTAGGAACTTTTGTAGGAGCACGTGCTGCGGGGGGTGCGTGGCCTGTTCGATAGGACTACGTGGCGCAGAGCTAGTAAAACTCTTTACACACCAGGGTTGAGCAGGGTTGCGACTCGGCAAAACGAGCGGTCGTCAAAAATTTCCGGAGTGAAAGTAATCATCTTCGAAATAGTCAGGTGCGTGGAAGAAGTATGCATTTTAAACCTTTGAATAAGCCTAAAAGGGTTTTCATCCTAGTGGATCGTGAAGATTTTGCTATTTTTTTGCAAATTTTTGATCAACGGGGGGTCGTAGCTCCGCCGAAAATTGGCGCAACGGCCTGTTCAACCCTGGGCCACACCCCCGTTTCCTACGCGGCAGCACGTCGTCTATAATGGAATTACGTGGCGCTGGGGGCGGGGTCCCACCACTTAGAAGAGCGGGTCTCCCCCAACAAGGGTAGTTTCATGTCATGGCCCACAACAAGGGGTCACCCCCACCACAGTCCGCGACAAGGACATCATTCGCGCCACGGTCGACATTGAGGGAGCTTCCTCCCCCGAGGACCTTGGGGGGAGACCCCATCAGCCGTCAAAAATCGTCTGGAAACTGACTCGTAGTCAACCAGCAGGAGCGGACCCGAAAGGCCCACTATGCGGTGGCTGCAATGAAGAAGAAGAAAGGCCGACTATGCTCCTTGTGGGATAGGCCCCTTATGTACGCTCTGTGTGGCTGATACGCGCCTGATTCATTGCGCCTCGTTCGTCGTCCAAACTGTATCGTTGTCGAATCGAAAACTTGTGGCGGTCGAGTGGAATGTTTATGTGTTGCAGCACGTGCTTCTCATTTCGACGACTATGAGGCCTTGTGACGCTCGAAAACTACGGGGCCGTATCGTCGTCCACAGCGCTTTGTAGTGGAATCGAAAGCCTATCGTGACCGAATCGGACCCCCCAATTGTCTGAGCATTTCGGCAGAATCCATTCAAACCCAATCATGCTTTTATGATCCTTGGCGCATTATAAACCAGTGATTGGAAATAACGGTAGTAGAGGCACAGTACAGCCTCAGACTCAAATTTTAAAATTTGCATTTTATTAAAGGCAGTGTTCAAGATGGAAATTTTTTTAGTTTTTTCACAGAAACGTGAGCTTTGGGAGCTGCCGATGGAAAAAGTGAGGAGAGAATCACGAAAAACCAACGGAAAGTGGGTTAAAATCGCGTGGGCCAGTCAACCCACTGGGCCACCCTGCCTCCCAAGCCAATCCTTTCTGAAGAAGGATAAGGTTTATAATGTTATCGCATGGAAAGACTTCATTCCTTCACACCGGTCAATCCTTCCATTCTTAGAATTATGACGTCACAGAAAAGGTCCTGCTTAGGCGAAAAAGGGCGCGTTCTTCTCATTTTCTGCATTTATTCCTGACGCTGCTGTCACAGTAAGCCCTTGACCTATCACAATCTGTAAGAAGCTGAACGTCCAAAATTTATCGTGGACACTGCCTTTAAGTAGTAGGTCTCTCCTTTATAACATTTACCAAGTGCGAGATCTCAATTCCCCCGAATAAGCCGACGTCAGCGATCACCATGGGCCCGACCTTCTCAGTCACCACCATGGGTCACGTCACTTTCCTGATTATTGGATTCGATAGCGGCTAGATGGATGGATTAATTTCAACCGCCTACTTTCTTTTCTTCACCCGTTCGTCTCCTCATCCTGCTTCGCTCTCGAGCGACGAGGGCTGTAGGGCTTAGAAGGGTTTCGGAGATACCGTCGTGATCAGTGTGTGATTCTCTCCAAGATAACCATAAAATTTAAGATATAATTTTGTGGGGTGTCCTTTGCTACTAAGCACAGCACTCAGCAAGTCTTGGAAAACAGAAGAAAAATCAAGAAAAGGATTCAGAATTTTTTTTTAAATCACGAAACAAAAAACAATTTTATCCGTTGTTGATATCCACACCTCAAAGGCACAGGACATCCAGAAAATTATTTTTTAGGTTTAGTCCTTATCTTGGGGAGGGTCACACTCTGATCACAACGGTATTTCCAAAATCGTCTAAGACCCTTGTACGAATGGAGGATGACTCGATGGAAAATCATCCATCCATCTAGCCGCTATTGAGATCGAAAATTAGGAAGGGGGCCGGGCCTGTGGTGGTCGCTTATATCTCGCTTATTCGGAGGAATTGAGGTCTCTTATGTGGTGTGTATTATACAGGAGGGTTCTTCTACACAACTACACAAAAATCTCAAAATCCATATCTGAGGGTGTGCTATGCCTTTGAGGAAAATACGTATAGAAACGACGATATCGCTCCATCAATAATTCCATCAGATATTGTCTAGCCTGTAAAGAGTCCAATTTCGTCATCAACTTTGTTAACTTTGGTATGTTGTTAGAGAAATCCTAGAAACGTTTGATGACGCTCAGTCGGTTCTCTGGATTTCCGACTTGAAATTCGACAGCAACAAAAAAAACGATGAATGGAAATCTAGGAATAATGAATCAACACGACAGAAAAGTTGGAACAAACGTTAAAGAACTATATATCACACATGGTTAAAACCAGTGCCGAAAGTCCAGATAAATTTCACAAAAACGGGTGGCGAGAAACTTATCCGACAATTACGGCATTTTTTTCACGGAATAATTTCTAGGCGTGAAGTGCGACCAGATGACGGTTTCCGATCGAGTAGTCCTATCAAGGCTTTCCAAAAAAGTTGAAGGTAAGTAATAAATGGCTTTTTTGAGAAGAGGAGAGAGAGCAGGGTCGGGCAGGGTTGTGTCGTGACATAGCAGGTTGTGAAGCGGGGTCGCAAAAATTTGGAATGAGAAAAAGAAAATTCCCGAGGAAAACGTGCATTTAAGGAGGATTTCTTGAATTTTCTTATTAAATTTGGGTCACCAAGGGGAGTTGTAATGCCACAAAGATCCGACACAACGGCTTGCTTGGCTCTGGGAGAGAGAGGTGTACAGCTGCATTGCTGCGCGAGCGGTCGCGTCACGTTGTCTTTCGTTTTGCTGCGGACAAAACATCTCACATTTTTTCTCTGGCTGCCTAGGTAAAATTGCGTAGGATGGTGATTACCTAACGTCTAACACGCGACTGCACGCGCAACAATCCAGTTGCTCTCACAAGGGTGGTCGGTGAGCAGATGGCATAGTGGGGCAGATCATTCCTCAGAATGTTGTAGGGGTAGGGTGTGCGGGTAACATGGAGGTTTCGTTTGTAGTATTTGAGCACACTGGGTTTTCGAAACCTCATGATCAGCGAAAAGGTGTACCCTTAGGGCGAGCTAACCCCTTCTCATATCAGATGTACACCTTTGACGGATTATGAGGGTTTTGTTTGACCTTGGTAACTGATAAAATTTTTCAGTTCCAATATTAGAGAGGTAATTTTTCTTATTTGTGGCTTTCGGTTTCGGAGGGGATTGAAAATAAAAAACGACATGAAATTCGGAGAAAGTGCAAAAAAATCCATCTGAAATTTGCAAAAATGCGAAATCGTTCGCGTGAGTAGCTTTTATTACTTTCACTTTTTGAGTTCCAGTGTCTAAATCATAGATTTCGTGAAATTTCTGGACACTAGGAAGCCATCGTCATAGTTGTCCATTCAGTCTGTTCGACATGCATAGCAGCATACGACGTGGCCGACTGTAACCAAGTCTGTTGATGTATATCTACACACCACAAAGAGTTTGAAAATCCACCCATTATGGTCGGCTATAGCCAGCTTGGTCCATATGTGTCCGCATCATCTGAAACTTGTGTTGAAATCCACCCATTGTGGCCGGCTGTAGCCAGCCTTGTCGGTGTGTGCCTTCATCATTTCCAACAAGTGCGAGAATGCACCAGTTTTAGTGGGCTGAATCAGGGTAGATATGCATCAAAGACTTGTATAGACTGCGTATCAAAAAGATAGGACACCTCCTGAGTTTGTCGGTTTCCTGGTTGTAAGGCAGGATAGATCTTTTTCATCAATACTGCTGTGATTAGGGTGTGAAATAACCCCCGTATACCTCTTTTGAGTAATATCAAATGTATGCGCACTTTTTGTAGAATACATTTTTGTTTTACGGCGCGTATCAAAAAGATAGGACACCTCTGGGTAAATCGGAATTCTCGTCCGATAAAATTGTGTGATCACGAATTCAATGTTCGATTGACCCTTCCTGCTCCTTTACTGCATCTAACACTCGATTTGGTATACTATCGACCTAGTTAACCAGCCTTAGTGCGTCGTACTTGCTCCATTTCTCGATTATGGCCTGTTGGAGCGCAGAAATCGAGGGATATCGCCGGCCGTTGGCTCAGACCCGACGAACTGAAGTACCCCAGAGGTTTGTCATTCTGTTGAAATCAGGGCTGGGGACCAGGGATGTGCGGATTTTTCTTTTAAATTTCAGAAAACAGAAAATCGAGTTTGTCAGAAAACAGAAAGGCTAAAACGGCCAGAAAACAGAGATCAGAAAACAGAAATTTTTCAGAAAAAATACTCATTACATTTTAACTTTTTTTCAAATGAAGAGAGGATGTAACTCTGAATACCATTGTCATACTCGAAATATAATATCTACGGAACTGCACAGATGACATATAAGGAATTGATAGTAGCAATGACGCGTCAATGACGGATACAAAATCGTTAAAGACACGCTGAGGGTCTTGGCCGAGAAATAGCCCACCAGGCTCAACAACTGATCCTGTCGAGCAGATTCTCGAGTATTTCTTGATTATTCCTTGGCTGCCAGGTGGCTGCAACCATGTTGTTCGCGAAATAACCGAAGAATAACCGAGAAAACATGGGTAGTTAAACCGACGGCGGTGTTGACATCCAAATCTGCCTCAACAATGCGTCTTACACTCCCCTTTGAGAGCATTCTTTCGCGGCTGTTTCTCAACGACCATTATTTGACGCCTATTTCGCGACAACCAGCTCTTTTCCGAACACGACCTTGTTCTCGGCTATTAAGCGAAAATCCGGCGTTTTGTGGCTATTTATCGGCTATTGCTCGGCCAAAACTCTCAGAGAACTCACCGTATGGTAGAACGTCAGCACAATAAGGGTTGCATCCTAGGACAGACATCGGGTTCAGACCCTCGCTGTGTGCAGCAGCTGCTGCGAACAACTAACTGCAGCAGCTGCTGACAAGTTGAGGTTGAATTCGTGCTCTGCCCTGGGATGCTACCCCTATTGTGCCAAAGTACTACCCTACGAGTGCGTTAGCAGGGTTCGCGATAAAAACGATTGTTGAATTTTCTTAATAAGAACGCAGGTCTGGTTATCACAAAAGTAAAAATAAGTGACAATTTGCATGGAAAACGCAAAAAAAACGTGTCAGAACGGCTAAATGGTGGGTGTAGGTGGGTGTACGCACACCCTCACTTAACAGGTTTTTTATTAGTGCGTATTTTCCGCCTTCTATTTTGCCGCTAAGAAAGTTAGTAGTCTCTCGGTGTCTAGCAACTACTCTAAATGCAGAATAAAAAACGACAAAACAAGCAATTGTAGAAATCTAGTTAATTGGGGGGCGGGCTGAGACCCAGCAATAGCTTGTTTTTGAGCGTTTTTTCTCCGACTTTCCACTTACATATTTTCACTTTTGTGATGACCAGGCTTACCTTCTTAAAAAGATACCACACTAAACTTTTTTATCGCGAACCCTGCTCTTAACAGCAATCGCACCATTGAACACAAATAGTACCTCGTAAAGTACTAGATAAGCTGCGCTGTTCCACAGATCTGGATTTCGTTATTTTTTCTGATTTTTCTGTTTTTGGCAGTTTTTTCAGAAAACAAAAATCAGAAAACAGAAAGGCCAAAACGGCCAGAAAACAGAAATCAGAAAACAGAAATTTCCGCACACCCCTGCTGGGGACCAGCCACTCTGAACAAGATGGTTATTTTCGAGCAAAGAAGCCGACATCGAACCAGCTCATGTAAAACTTTTTCGTTGTCTTGCTAGAAACCTCAACTTTGTCGCCCAAAACATAGGGAAATGAAGGTAGGTGTTACTCTTACATCCTCTGGTACTTAGTGAAGATCATCTGACTGCTGGCAAACGCAAGCTGTATACAGTGTGTTTCATTATATACTTGAACTCGGAATTATGTAGATATTGCTTTACAGCGTTGTGCTGGGCCTCCTCTACTTTGATGAGCCTACTCAGGGTGTTGAAAAGGCAAAATATCCATGGTTTCAGAATTGGTTTCTCTCCAAGAACTTTTTTATAACACTTTTTTTTCAATTTCAGGTCGTTTCATAACACACTTCCACTTTGCATAAATAGCTATTAGAACACTTTCTGTACCTACCAAACCTACTTTCTGTACCAATGTTTGGATCGAAATTGAAGAAACCTTTTCTTTTCTGTATGAAACGTGGTTCTCAACTATCTAGGGTGGATGAATCCAAAATCTGGACTCACCATGACGCCGGGATTAGCGGCTGTCGCATTCATGGTCGAAATGAGTGTCTGCTGGCCCGTTTTTAGTTTTATGAAAACGCACGGACACCTTCTGTCATAGTGGTGACTGAGGCGAGCGTAGAAGCTTTCTGGAAGTGATGAACATCTAATTTGGAGGCGCAAATTCGACACAACGGCTAGCATTAACGAGATCCAGGTTAAACTTGGACTACCTATGTCTAAGCTCCCTCTCTGAAGGGCATCAAAATGCACCGATAGTTCTGCTAGAGGAGTGATTTAAAAGTCTTCATATCTAGAAGTCGCTTGGAAGGCCGCTATTCTTCGAGCTGTGCGAAGGAACATGACAGGCGATTCGAGCGAAATGCTATTCTGGGTTGAGGTAAAAACGAGAGCAGCACAAGCCCATTAAAAACTGATCTGTGGTGTCCTTGCGATCTCTCTCAACAATAAGGGTGCCTATCTATACAAACCTGGTGGAATGAAGTCCAGTAGGCGTGCCTCGAGGCGACAAACCCAATGCTTCTGTCGGCACAACGGATCTTTGACGACGTGGAGGGCATTCAGTCGTTACAACTGGCTTCAGCTGCACTCCGTCTCTTATCTACGGGCTTGGACGAGTATCAAAACGTTTGCACTATGACTTTATGTCTCCTTAAGGGAGGAACAGAGCAGCTATCCCAATAGGATACACTGTTGGGGATGCTCTTCACCCTAGTTGAAACTATATGAAGAACTTCTTACTTATCATCAGTCGTGGGATATACCCGAGCTACAGACAATTCTACTCAATTGATCAGCTAAAAACAGCGATCCTCGACATAGCGAACTATTTTGACTCCTCGGACCTCTGTAACTCGAAGAACAACTCGTCAAATTGACGGCAAATCGTGGAGCGCATGTGGATTACTGATAAGTGTGGATTCGTTCCAATTGTGAAATTATTTCTTTGTCAGGCTGAGTGAAATGTCCGAAAATCGGAAAAAAAAGTTTTATAAAGCAAGTTCTTGGGAAGATTAAATTCTCGAACCATGTATATGAGGGTTTTTCAACACGCTGAATTCACTCATGATAAAAGTAAAGGTCTAGCACAACGCTGGAGAGAGATGTCTTCAAAATTCAGGGTGTACGTTTATAATGAAACGCACTGTACGTCCTCGACGGGCGAATGTTCTGACAGAAAATGGGAGATCTACCTTCGCAGTTCGGAAGGCTAAATTGGACAGGACCCACCAAATTCATGGACTTCATGGAACTTCCAACTATCAGTCCTATCGAGAATCAAATTCTTTTCGTCAGAAGCCATCGCCCATACACAAAGAGACGAAGTTGCTGTCCACTCTAGATATCGAACTGATCGTAGATCTCCCGTTTTCTGTCAAGGATGTCTGCAGCTTGCGTTAGCCAGCAGTAGGATGATCTCCACAGCGTACCAGGGGATAACAGAGTGACACCTACTTTCATTTCCCCATGTTTTCGGCCGACAAAGCGAGACAACGAGAAAGTTCACGTGAGCAGGTTCGAGGTCGGCTTCTTTGCTCAACAATAACCATTTTGTCCTGAGTGGCTAGTCTACAGTCCTGATTTCAACAAAATGAAGAATCTCTCGGGTATGCTAGTTCGTCGGGTCTGAGCTAATGGCCGGCGATATCCCTCGATATCTGCGCTCCAATAGGCAATAACCGAGAAACGGAGCAGAATCGACTCGCGAAGGGTGGCTAACTTTGTCGGCAGTATACCAAATTGAGTATTTGGTGCGATAAAGGAGCGAAGAGGGTCAATCAACCATCAGATACACATTTTTATCGAATGTGAATTCCGATTTGATCCAGGAGTGTTCTATTTTTCTGATACGCGCCGTAAAACAAAAATTTATTCTAGAAAAGTGCACAACCATTTGATCTTACTGAAAACAGGTATATGGAGGTTATTTCAAATCCTCATCATAGTAGTATTGACGAAAGAGATCTAACGTGCTCAACGAACGCTAGACCGCGACAAATTCAGGCGGTGTCCTATCTTTATGATACGCAGTGTATTCAGCCGGCCTCTGAGCAACTACGACGGCATCAGAGCATCAGACGGGGGCATCAGAGCTCTTTTGACGATTCCCACGGTTCACATGGAGGAACGACTGTGATATCAATCATTTATCATAAAGGGTTTATTACGGACAATAATAAATTTCAAAACAAAATAATAATGTAAACATCCAGCTCGTTCAGCAACCAGCTCGTTTGGGGGGTGAGAACTGCAATGGTAAAAAATTACGCTAGTGCTCAAATACTACATCCGAAAACCCTATGTTACTGAATACCCTATTCATACAACTTGCTGATGAGTGCTCTGCCCCACTACGCCAACTGGTCACCGACCACCCATGTGAGTGACGAGAGAGAGGGAGGGATAGCGGGTGTGCAAGGCACGCGGGCATCGCCAAATTTTTCAAAAATAAAAAAAATCGGGCACCCCCCTCATGCGCCCCTCATGCGCCCCTCATGCACCCCACATGCACCCCCCTCCTGCCCCCCACATGCACCCCCTCATGCGCCCCACATGCACCCCCCTCGTGTTAGGCATGTTAGGCGTGCGATTAAGCTGCAGGATGAAGTCAAGTCCCTGAGTGCCCCTATGTGTGTTGTCCCTACCCCATCACGAAACTAGTATCATTTCATAGTAAATATTAATACTATTAGTTTCAGCCTACTACGGAACGGACGCTTCCCGGAAGTGATCAAGATCATGGATTTTATGACACAAATTACCAATTTTACTTTGAAATAAATGTTCATTTGACGAAATTCTTCCTTCAGACGTAGTTACAGACACTACACGATTTTGTACATCTTCAAGATATTCAGCGTTGTTTTTTCAACTAGATGTTATACACCTATCGGAAGCGCAAATCTTGCTGCTTTTTTTCGCATAAATTAGGAAGCTGTGGCACCGCCGTGGTGGGCTACGCGTTCGTGCCTCTCCGGCTGCGTGCGTGCGGTCGCGCCGCACGCTCACTTCTGCTGGATAGCATGCGATCTCGAAAGCCTTCTCTCTACACAGAGAGGGCATTGACGCGACGCGCGCGGCGAAAATCACTTTATCGGTAGAGCGCATTTACCATGAGCTCCCGGAAATCCACGGCTTTTTTTCGACTTTTATAGTCATACCCATAATTTTCTGGAGATGCTGAAGCTTCCACACGGGATTGCTGGTTCAAACCACCCGGAACTTTCAACCTCTGCCTTTCTTCCTTTCATGCTTGGGCACCACATGAGCACCACGCTACCTCCGACGAAATACACCGCGTCGCCGCAGGGGTTGAAAATTCCGCGTGGGTTTATATGACAGGAACTATCAAAATCGAAAAATGCCGTGGATTTCCAGGAGCTTATGGTAAACGCGCTCCACCGATGAAGTGATTTCCGCCGCGGGCGTCGCGTTGGAACCAGGGATGAGCGGAGTTCCGCGTTTCGAAATCCGCAGTTTCGCGCAATTTCGGCATTCCGCATTCCGAAAACCACGGAATGCGAAAATATCGGGTCATCTGGGACGCGAGAAAATACTAGATGATTCCTGATTTTTTTCCGCGTTTCGCTTTCCGAAAACCACATTTCCGCGCATTCTCGGACGTTTAGCGCCCGATTTCCGAAACCCGAGAAATTTTTTTTTGTTCCGAAACCCGATTTTCGAAATTTCATATTTTTATTCCGCTCATCCCTGGTTAGAACCCTCGCTGTGTGGAGAGCACCTGACCCGCATTCTGCGACTATTTCAAGTCTCCGACTTCAGAATATTGATTCTCATGCAGGATATCTAGCACGAGTGAGCACGTAGCGCGACCGCACGCAGCCGCTTCGGCTCGATTGTGTAGCCCACTACTGCGAAGTCACACTTCAACTAAGGCTCGCTTTAGAATTCCCATAGCGAAGTTGAAAACCGTGTTTGCCTATTATATATGTTGGTATGGGACACGAAGTCAGTTAACCGCGGGCAAAATCCATTAAACACCTCAGGATATTCCAAAATAGGTGAGAAAAACTGAAACCTACAATGTTTCAGCTAACATGAATAAAGCTGATTCAAATGACGAATTGGCCAAGGACATGTTACCAGTAATTACACAAAAAATTGATGTATCGATTTTGCGGAGATCAGAGGCTATGCGATGTTGTCTACACCACTGAACTCTTACTGAGAGAGGACCCTTATAAGGCCACTACCCGTTCACCGATTCCAATGGTCGAGTGGATAGCGAGGCGGACCTCGAAACGACGATTTAGATGAGTTGGTGGTTCGAAGTTAGTTGCTCAAGTTCAGGTCAGACCTCCCTAGGGAAGCAGAACTACATAGACGATACGGCTGTGTTAAAGAGTTCCGCATCGGGTTAGGGAGGGTTGGACGGATCACTCAGCACAAGATCGCCTTCGCCTCTTGCGCGCGTATCATACCCGTTTCGTGAAGGAACACTTGAATAGAGTCGTCATAAGGCTTCGGCATAGTGGCAAATCTGCGAGCGAGCAATGATGAAGGATGGGGAGCGCTATGCAGTTTGACAGCGCACGCGACCGCACCACATAGGCTGCGACGGAAGGGGGGGGGGCCGCAGAGTGGTTGGCTCGTCGCAAGAATCGCGAGCTCGCGGCGACAAGCGCGAGTTAATTGTGATTTTCAAGCGAGATTGCGAGTTGCTACCGATTTTCAGCTCCTTTGCTGAACTTTGCGCTCAATTCACGATAGCAATCAATCCTCCATAATATTCAACAATTTTTGAATGATCTCAACTCTGCCAGCAACATCATTCAAGTTTTTAGAGATATTTTGTCTGTTTTTCTAGCAGTTTTTCAGCTATTCGTAATTTCCTGTGTATGTTTTTATACAAAAACGCTGGTGTCCAGCCGTGAATGATGCAAACACCATTAGTTGTACGTACTAATTCAACTTTTGCTGTCATGAGGTTGAAATTAACAAATATGTACAATGAAGATGGTTTGTGTCACACCTGGTTACGTCCAGGGAGTAGAAAATTAGAAAAGTCAACAGAAAAATAGTGGAAACAACAGTTTCGGAATCAAATTCCACCAAAACGACGAAAAGAAAGTCTCTAAATTGCATCCGTTCTCTAATCGAAATCACACTCTGCAGGGTTGCCGGCGACGCCGCTGCGGAATTTTAAAGGCCACGCCCCCAATCGCTCGCTCGCGCCTTTTCCGCTATGCCGAAGACTATAAACTCCATCATAGGAGTCGCACCTCCAAAGGTCAGTGAGAACGAGATGGAACTTGGCAGGCGTGCCGGATGCTCCCTTGCCTCGTTACGAGGTGGACACTCTCCTATGCAGATGTCATATTTTCATAGGATTGGTAACAGCAAATCTGAGCAGTGCCTGGATTGCGGTAGTCAAGGGCTAACTACTGCGCACCTGTCTAATTGCCCGATGAGACAGACTACATTAAGGGATCGTTTATACTTCCGCCGCCGAGCGGCGCGGCGAAGTGCAATCCTAAAATATCGATCGTGCCGCGTCCCATGATCAGTATTACGGAAATGCACTGTGCCGCGTATCTCGGCGGCGGGAGTATAAACGGCCCCTTACGACTGAACCTGTGACAGATCCCCTCTGTTGTTGCAAAGAAGAAGAAGATAACCGAGCCATTTCATCGTTTGAATCACTTTCATTCAGGCCTGATGAAACGTTCTGACCTCTTCGAAATTCTTTTTTTTTGTCTTTTTCGGAATATTCCAGTATTCCGCGGCCTTTATACACAATTTACTGACGCTGTGTCCCTTGCCTACAATTAGAGAAACACGGTTTCGTGAAACCTCGGAGGGATTCCAAAGCAATCCCGAGTTAAAAATATTCGAATGTGCTCAGCCTCAGACAATCGCCGCAGTCAATGCGCGCAGAATATGCATTCAACTCGAGACAAGGCGGTTTCGGGCACAGTCAGGGAACGTGCTGCTAGGGAAGCACGTGCTCCTATTGTGGTTCAAATTACAGCACGTGCTTCAACAAATGAAACGCTCATGCGTGCATGATACACATTGAACTCGATGACAAAACGATTTTCCGAAAAGGAATGCATACGACGCACTCTTGAGGTGGGACTCAGATGCCGGCAGCGTGTCTGGTTCAATTACCCCAGTTTGTGGTCCTTGCCCTGCAAGCCGCTGGAGGCATCGTCCAACCGCTGTCGGCCCCAGAGGGTGCTCGGCGAGTTAGCCGCTCCGCATGTGGGTGTTCCGGCCGCGTCATGTGACGGTGTACTGCTACCATAAGGCTGGACTATCGTGCAGCACGTGCTGCTGCGCTAAGCTTTCCAGCACGTGCCTAGGGCCCTTTGATGGATATGGTCACTCGAGTTGAATGCTTATTCGACACGCATTGAATGCGGCGGTCTTCTGAGGTGATGAACATTTTCTCGCTTTTGTATTGAATTCGTGAACAACAAGGACCTCATCTATACGGGCAGCACCACTGAATACAAAAAAATGTGCTTTCGATAGATATATCACACTTAGTTAAAATACAAACACTGTAACATAACAATGCACAAAATCGAGTGGTGTCATCAACGTCTGAAACAGATCTTCGCTAAACAGACACGCATTATAACATATTTATTCACACAGTCGCAATCAAGAAATTCCAAAACTTCTTCTTCAATTACTCATGGATTATCCAAACAAACGACTACACCATACAAGGGACGGGTTCCCCCGCGGGCTACGTCCAAACCACTGGTTACTACGAACCTAGAGCAAACCTTTCGATAGAAAAAAATCTAATGGGGTCAAATAAGAAAGGGATCTGGACCAACGCATCACCTGCTTTGGACACTAATTTACTGTTTTTCCGCGTGCGTGTGTGGAGCGAGGGGTGACACAGCGAGAAAGTGTGAGTGAGAAGGAGACACAGCATACGCGCACATACGCACGCGATCGACAGAAATAAATTTCACCCCGAAAGAGAGGATATATGTACTGTCGTTCTCGTGATGGGTGTGGATTACTTCCACCCTGGAGCACTCAGATACCCTTTCAAACAGATCCCCATCCTGCAGCTGCTTCGCACCCCTACAACATGACTAACCTCTTACAACTGGTTTGCTGCGCGTGCAGTCGCGTGTGAAACGTACATCGATCGTCCTACGCAGTTTTACCTAGGCGAGCGGTCAGAAAGGGGAAGTATACACACCCAAAAAAGTGAACGCGACGCGACTGCACGCGCGTCAACCCAGCTGAACCTCACTAATTATCGATATATTTAAACGAACCTGTTAAATCCCTGGGGTCGCTTTGGCCGGCGGACGGAAGCTGGAGTTTTACCTGAAAAAAAAACTTAAAGGTATGACTAACTTATGGCAGCCATGTCCCACCAGCGTTTTCGTTCACTAAATCTTAGTAGTTCAGATTCTAGAGAATAAATGGGGGTGCTATGGCAGACAAGCACGCTCGTATCCATCAACGTGGACACAAGGCTACCGTAATCTTGAGCGTAAATTAAATAGCGCCGGCTGCACGGCTGCGGACTTCGTCGCATATCTTACGGCGATCCCCCTATTTTCTGGCCAGCCTGGTCGCGTGCAGATAACAGTTGATTATAGAGCTGACTATGTTTCATCGCAATTGTAAAGAACTATGACTCGGTCGCGATGAAAAAAGCGACACGAATCCCTTAAGATTGAAAAATGATCCGCAAAACAAACAGATTTTTTGAAGGGTATGGAACTCTTGTTCAGAAAAGCATGATTTCAATCATACAACCTCCGAACCTTAATAGAGAGATATCCTTTTTTAACGGCAAAAAAAGTATCTTAGGTAAAGTACCGTCGACACATTTCGATATTTATCCCCTTACAGCTGCACAACAAGAATCAACCCCGCCTGCTAATTTATGAATCCGGAAATCACCTAGGCGGGAAGTCATATGCCAAAAAAAAATAGTGGCTGCCGTAAGATACGTGGCAAAGTACGCAGCCATGCAGCCGGCGCTATTTAATTTACGCGCGGGATTACGGTAGCCCTGCGTCCATTTTGATCGGTACGAGCGTGATTGTGGCACATAGCCATTGCACATAGCTAAGTGCTATGGCCTCACTGCGATAGCACCCAAATTCAACATAAAAACAGCACTTTTTTCCTACTGAAGAGTTCCACGGTAGGTCTATTGAGCTTCAGTTTTTCTTTAAACTAATCATTGTCATTTATTACCACCAACTTGATTTTTTTCAGCTCCGTCACTCTCGAAAAGCTAAAGAAATTTTTTATCTCGAAAGAATCACAAAGAAATTTTGGGATTTTTCAAAGAATTTCGTCAAAGGAGGGGGTCGTAGCTCCGCCGAAAATCGGCCGGACGACCTGCTCAACCCTGCTGCCAGCTCAAAACCTTCCATTTTTGTCATAGAATCGACACCGTTTTTGAGCTACTGTCGTTCTCTGGGCCAAATTCCGGTCCGCATTTGCGGACTACGGCTATTGCATCATGCAACACGTGAGAATCGTGCTTGGTCCCGGCACGATTCACTTTTGTCCCAGCACGATTGTCACGTGTAGCATGATGAAACAGTCGTAGTCCGCAATCGCGGACCGGAATTTGGCTCAGAGAACGAGAGTTGAGCATTGACTTGAATCCTTCACTAGCTAGATGATAACATTCATACAACTTCGCAGAAATCAGAAATGTGAGGTCCGTGCGGGGTTGAGCAGGCCGTTGCGCCAATTTTCGGCGAAGCTACGACCCCCTCCCCGTTGACCTTAAGTTTTGAGAATTAAAAAAAATTTTTACGACCCCTACCGAGATAAAAATTCCTTAAGCTTTTTGAAAGTGTAGAAGTTGGAAAAAGTTCGTTTGTGGTAAAATTCGATCAAATCGTACAAGCCCCTCCCCGATTTTCGTTTTTTTTTCTCAGAAAATTTCAAATTATTTTACGACCCCCCGTTGCGCTGAGTCGCAACCCTGCTCAACCCTGGGTCCGTGGGGATTTCAAGGAAAAATGTGAATCTGGATTGCTGGCCGCAAAATCAGGGTTCTGCACGAGGTTAGAAGAAGGCCAATTTTCCTAAGACCCCTCCCCCAAGAGCGCGACTTGGTCAATTTTTTGGTGATTTTCTCGGACCCTTCCCACATTTTGATTTGACCTGTTTTTTTGTTAACCCATTCACGACCACGCCTTATTTTCGGTGACTGCACGTTCGGAGCGCGTGCAGTACTGCGCTACCGTATAACGTGTCCCACCGGTGAGACACCCGAGCTCGAACGGCACGCCACCAAATATCGATTTTCGTTTTTCATGTTCAGAGTGGAGCTAACAATCATGTAAACATTGTGCCGAAATTTCCGCTCATGGAACCCTTTCTATCATGAAAAACAACTGCCTGAAGTCACGACAGAGTCAAGCGGGAATATTATTTTGCCACCACCGCTCCGGTGATATTCACAAGGAGATCCTTTGAATGTGATTCAGAAACCTGATATCTAATTTTAGATTGTGTCGCGTAGATTTGGTCGTGGTGGGTAGAAGAGTGAAAATTGAAGAAAATCGGTGTTCCGGGGTCATGGTAGGTGTACCCATGGTGATGGCACGTTTCCAGGTGAACAAAACGAAATTCCAACTCGAGTTTTTTTCCTGATTTGAAGACGCTGTTATCGAACTCTATGGTAGAGTTCGAGGAGGGGGCGCATTTTCCAGATATTTTCCTCAATACTTTCCACGCAGTTGTTCCGTCGGTTTTAAAATTCAACCTTTCAGTGAACTTCTCCGAACTGTCTTTCTTGTGCTTGTCCAGATCCTTTTTTGTCTCTTCATCCAGCTTAGCCACTTCAGGGTCCAAATGATTCTCAGCTCTCTTTTCATCTCTTGTCCTGATCTTCTGTGGAATCTCCCTGGTGACATTAGGGCAGAAACTTTTCACACGTCCTTCAGGTATGGCCGCTTTTGTAGCCTTCCGGATGGCGTCAGATATGTGACGCTCTTTCTGGTGCACATCAGGGCTGTGCGTAACTGAATTTTGTAATTTCGTAAATCGTAAATCGTAATTTTTGAAATTCCTCGTAATTCGTAAATCGTAATTCGTAAATCGTAACTGATAATGAGTAATAAGCCCACACATGACCCAAACCTCATTCGATTTGGAAACACCGTAGCATTTCAATGATGAGGTGTCTCCATATCGAAGGAGGTTGGAGGTTGGGTTTCATAGTGACATTTTTAGAGCAGCACTTGAATAAATATTCAGTACACACACGCGGGGTAGGAACGACTTTAATAGACAAAATGGAAACTCTAAGTTTATTTAAAGGCACTGTTCGGGATAAACTTCATCCTCGAATTTTTCATGACAAACGCTTCTCGTGGCTCTCAGAAGCAGAAGCAGAAAAAACGGGACGAAAAGCTACCCAGGAGCCGCAAAACGGCTTAGAAAAGTGGGCAAACCCCGCAGCTGTGGGCAAGTCTCGCCCCTTTCCGCCCCTCGGTGTGAACAAATGAACACTCGGGATCGTGAGATGAGCGATGGCTTCCGATCAGAAGCCCCGTTCTTCCCTTCATTCTCAACTTCTCTCTTTACTCAGGTCAGCTCGCATAAATTGGCTGCAAAAGACGGAAGTTACAAGCCTCGGACAACTCGTCCACCATGCCTCCCTAGCTCAATTTTTGAGGAACCATAACCCCATTCCCAGAAGGTTTTGTACAATTTTAGAAGCATCACTGGAATCAGAATGGGACCGGTTTCAAGATAGGCAAAAAAAAACAGAAAATCGATTTTTATCGCGAACAGTGCCTTTAAGTACCACCACACCTGTGCCAGGTTTCGTACAACTTTTGAATACGAAAGCATAGGGAATTATCGCTCTAACAAACACAGTTCAGTTGAAGCCAAGGAGGGCAACACTGTGATGAGAAAAAATTTACGGTTGGATAGTTTTAGCCTTAACCTTTTAAGGAAGGATGCTTGGATAAGGTGGCTATTTCAAAGGGGATATACATTTCCCTTCGAATATATACATTTACAAAACCACTTCTTGACGCAGAAAACGAGTCTGCTCTCTATATTTGTAAAGCGTTGCTCTGAACGGAGTTATAAGCGTTCCTCCCCATAAGCGTAAGTTTGTTGAGATGGAGATGGCGGAATGAGTGGTGAAGGTTGTTTAGGATTCTGAAATGCAAAAGGGTGAGGGCTCCCTCTAAATCTGCGCTTTCAAAAATAAGGTTCTTCATCTTCTTTTCTTTTGCGTTCAGAATTTGCTCCTCATTAGAACATTTGAAAACTTCTTTGAAAAAGTAGGAGACTCTGCAGCCATTTCTTAGAAATATTTCAAACCAAATTTTGAAATTACGGATTACGGTAGAAATGAAATTACGGCAGATTTGAATTCACGAAGTTCCACTTTTTTGTTTGTATCTTTTTAACAGCTAAAGATGAATGCGTGGGGAAGGTTGTTTTTGAAATCTCCGCAAAATTCTGCAACGAAGTGTAACTATATTGGGTTCCAACCTTTACTCGCTCCATGAGCCAGCCAGGTCTTTGGAGCCGAGCCCCATATTTACTGTCTATTTATGTGGGAATGGAATTGCTGTCCGCAGCTGCAGGCGACCGCTTTAGAAGTTTACAGAGAGCTAGAAGATAGTGGTGCCTGGACGAATATCAATCATGTCAGGACCTCGCGGTCACAGCATGATTCTGTTTGCAGTAAGTGTTGCAACAGCGGTTGTGCGGACCGAAATTTTGGTCCGATATAGACTGCAGCTCCACCAAAGGTCTGCGTTCCTGGTGTTCATCATGTGACAAGAGCATTCCATGGAAGTAAATAGCTGTGAGGCTACCGACCTGGCTCGGCTTGGGGCAAGGAAAGGTTGGAACCAAATAATAAGTTTGGGTCCGTCAGAGTGAGAAGGGGAGCGATTGGTCATTCCTAAAGCTCGTTATCAACAATTATAGTTCTCCATGACTGACCTACTGCTGACTTCTACCGGCCGGGCACGCACGGGTACGGGTTCACCGAAAATTAAAAATTTGAAGAGTAATCAAATATTAGGGGCGTGTCAAATTTGAAAGTGTTGAAGTTGTGTCGTATTGAAAGTGTTAAATTTATATTTGTACTAGACCGCCGATTGGAATTGCTCATTTAACCGCGTTTTAACGTTTTATTACGATTTGTTACGATTCGTTACGATTTTGGTCCCAAATTTCGTAAATCGTAAAAAAATTGCCAAAAACGCCCGTAATTCGTAAATCGTAAACCGTAATTCGTAATTACGCACAGCCCTGGTGCACATCGCCATTCCATGGATACTCAGCTGCCTGGCGGAGCGCAACCTCTCTGAACAGGACCCAGTCAGCAAGGCCTAAATTGAGATAAGAACGTTGACGAATACCAGTATAAGGGGCAAGAGAGTTTGAGAAATCAATATGGAGAAAGACGGGAATGTGGTCGCTGGAAAGAGTTGTGGAAGTGGACCATGTGCAAGAACTAGAAAGATTGGATGAAACGAGGGAGATGTCCGGGCTAGAAGGTCGGCCGTAGGAAGGGAGACGAGTAGGCCGATCATCGTTGAGGATAACCAGATCACACTCCTCAGCCCATTCCTTGACGTCTTCCCCTCTGGCGTCGGACGCAAGAGCAGAACAGAACGTGTGAGCATTGAAGTCACCTGCAAAGACAGCTGATGGGGAGAGAGAGCAGTCATGCAACTGCTTAAGAAGAGGTATGGGGTTGTAGGTTGGGGGACAAGAAGTGGTAGGAGGGATGCAAATATTAAATAGAGATAGTGGAGTTTTAAGAGGGAGGTGAACGGGAACGAAAAAAAGAGTACCGTCCTTAGGAACATTTGGAATTAGATGAGAAGGTAAGTTAGAAAGCACAAACGTAGAAACTCCGCCTCCAAGAGCTGTCCTTGGGATGTGATAGGCAGTGTAGCCTGGAATGTTTGGTTGGGGATAAGTGGTAGAGGGAGAGAGTTTAGTTTCTTAAACCATGATAACATCCGGATGATGAGTACGTGCGAAGAGTGAGAGTTCAGACAATTTGGTACGAAGGCCGTTAAGATTTATATGTACAATAGAGAGGGGGCGGTTGGTGAATGAGGAATCAGAGTTGCTGGGGGCGGAGCACAGAACACAACGGAAGGATGAGTCGCGATGCCTCACAGAACTAAGACCTGAACAGGAGAAGAGCACCCACCTTTGGCATCCAAAGCATTGGACGCTTGTTCCATTCCAGTTGACTTTCTTGTTGCAGGTGGCACACTGATACTTCTGCACAGGTCCAGGATTCCTCTCGACGCCAGCCCTTTGTAGTAGAATCTTCAGGAGAGCTGGGGCCAGCCAGCGACTCTCCCATGACAAAAACCCTCTCGGTGGAGGGAGTGATGTCGGTTTGCACGAAGGTGATGTTTTTTCCTCCACACTGCCACGGCACGAACGTACGACATCTCGGCAGCAGGATACCATTATGTTTCATTAAAAAGGTGATTGATATCATAGTTAGCCCGCTTGCATACATTTTCAACCTGAGTTTTATGCGTGGAGACGTTCCGCGTAGATGGCGTACTTCCTTTGTTGGGCCGGGATCATACTTCCCGCGACCAGCGACAATGCACATCAGGCATATCGATTTTCAGTCGATATGGATGGTAAACATTGCGTTGCGTCGCTGGAAATATGATTCCGGCCTTACTCCTATACCAAAAAAGAAGAAGCCGTTTTCTGATCCCAACAATTGCCGGCCTGTCAGTATGACATCTATTTTTGCAAGGCTCTTTGGAAAAGAATTGAAGAAAAAAATTATGGCTCATCTAGAAAAGCACTCCATCATCTCGGAGCACCAGCATGGTTTCCAAAAAGGAGAAATCCACAATTTCGGCGATGCTGTAGTCGCTTGACGACTGGAATCGTGCGCTGGCCAAGAATATTGGTGTAGATGTTGTTTATCTCGATTTTTCCCGGGCGTTCGACAGAGTTTCCCATCGTAAATCAGTAAACAAACTAGAAACAATGGGTATTCATCCGCGTGTACTGCGCTTCTCTGGGCCAAATTCCGGTCCGCAATTGCGTCTCGACTTGCGGCCGCACGCGCTTGAGTCATTCGGGTTTCCAGCGCCAAAGCCGATTCGATATGGCTTTTTTATACAGGCTGCGGAGCTGGAAACCCTTCCGACTCGAAAGCGCGCGGCCGCAAAGCGTGTCGAGATACGACTGCAGACCGGAATTCGGCCCAGAGAAGCACTGTAGTGGCTTGGATTCGTGCTTTTCTAACGGGCAGTACTTTCAGATTTCGGCTTAACAGTACGTTCTCCTCTTCCCTGACCGTCCTTAGTGGTTTTCCCCAGAGTGGAGTGCTTTCACCTATTCTCTTAAAAATTTATACGTATGAACTTCCCTCGCTTATATCCTTGAACAACTTTGGCTGTTCGGCATCCGCTGATAACTTTAAATTGTATAATCCTATTTTGACCATGGGTGATTCGGAGTATTTGCAGAAAGCTCTAAATGATGTACCCAAATGGCCGAATGAATGGAAATTGTCTCTTTCCAGTGAAAAACTAAACTTATGAAGCGTGCTAAGAAAAAAGTTAGTACCTTCTATACAATTGACGGTATGCAGTTGAGCGAGGTCAGCGAGATTAAGGACCTTGGTTTTCTTATCAAGGGTGATCTTAATTTCGATGATCACTGCCTCCAGGTCGCGTCCATGGCTAAAAGGATGATGCACAGCGCGTTTAGGGCACTTTCAACTACCAATGCAAATGTCCTAACTGGAAGTATAAGACGTACATATGATCTAGTTCCGCAATAGCGTTCAGTCCGCAAAGTCTCACTATCACAATCGTGGAAGCGAAGCGGTTGTTTTGAGAATGATTTCTTCATCAAATCGGGAAAGGAGGCTGCAACTGCTCTCGGAAATAATTGTTTCACAACTCAGGCTAAGAGAGGGAAACAGAATCGAGTGACTGTAAGAGAGATCTGTAAGTTGCCACTCATGAATGAAGCAGAAGCAGTGACGCCCGCGCAGATTGAAAAGGTGGTAAGAGAGATGCGCAACTCGAAGGCTGTAGGGCCGGATGGCATTAGTCCAGCGGTCTTGAAGAAACTGCCGACTGAGATTATGCCAATCCTGGCTGACGTCATCAACACATCCTTTCGCACGTGCATCCTACCCCAAGACTGGAAAATGGCAAGCGCCATTCCGTTGCCCAAGCCAGGTAAATCGCCCTCAACGGCTAAGGGATACAGGCCAATAAGTCTTTTATTACCAACTGTCAAGGTCGCTGAGAAACTGGTCGTGAAAGAGCTTGCCGAGCATAATAACAAACAGCAGCACCAACATGGTTTCCGCAAAGTTCACTCCACTACCACGGCGCTGCTGGAGATTGCGAGCTATGTCTTGGATGGCTTCAACGCCTATAAACCTCAACGCACTGTTGGTGTAGCCCTGGACCTCACGAAAGCTTTTGATTCTGTCAACTCGGGCATACTGTCTGAGAAGCTTTTGAGGTCCACCATCCCGCCTTGGCAGAAACGATGGATAACCGCACTCATCAAAGGGCGCCGAGCAAATGTACTGTTCCAGGGACATGTCTCTAATAGCGTCCCTATCGCTGCCGGTGTCCCTCAAGGAGGAGTCATATCGCCTGCTCTGTTCAGCCTTTACCTTGAAGATTTGCCCGTCCCCCCAAGTGACATTAAAGTCGTTGCGTACGCGGATGACATCACCATCTTGGGCCGGGACAGAGACATTAATGTAGCTGCACGCAAGATCAATAGCTACCTCATCGTTCTGGAGCTTCCTCGATGATATGATGCTCACTGTCTCTGCCGCTAAATAATCTGTATCAGTTTTCTCCACTGACCCTAAGGAACACTGCACTCACCCCAATGTGAATTGGGAAGACGCTCGTCTGCCTGCCGCACGTTTCCCTAAGCTGCTCGGCCTAGTATTGGATCCTTCGTTGAGGTTCCACGAGAATACTGAGCAGAAACAGGCTACAGTGAAAGCAAAGCTCAACGTCCTACGAGCTCTGGGAGGAACGTCGTGGGGAAGTAGCAAGGAGACAATTTTGACCACGTACAAGGCAATCTCGCAGCCGGCATTGGAGTACGCTGCACCGGTATGGCAGCACATGATATCGGATTCATCGTGGACAAAGATGCAGCGAGTCCAAAGTGCTGCTCTTCGGATTGCCACAGGGTGTGCTAAAAGCACCCCAGTGGAACATCTTCATGCTGAAGTAAGGATCATGAATCCCGTGAGAGAGAGACATATCAGAAGGCCTTTTGCAAATGCTCCCGAGAAAGTCAATATACAAAGATGGACAGACTCCCAACTGGATCGTCTGCGTCTTTTACGTGCGGAGCACACCAAGTTCGTCAGGGATCACTTGAGTAGGTAGCCGTCAATCCCATATTGGAGGTCGTACCACCTGTAGTCAGCAACACCGAGATGGAACTTGGTAGGCGGGCTAGAAGTACCCTTGCCTCGTTACGCTGCGGTCATTCCCCGATGCTGATGTCATACTTGCACAAGATCGATCGCAGTAAGCCTGACGAGTGCCCGGACTGTGGTAGCCGTGGCCACACAACTTAGCACCTATTTGATTGCCCAAAGAGGCCGACCACTCTGACAACAATGGATTTGTGGACGAATCCGGTTTCAGTCGCCCGTTTCTTGAACCTTTGACTAAAACCTTCCTGCGGCTGCAAAGAAGAAGAGAAGAAGAAGATTTCTTCATTTTCATAGTTGAATTTTCAAAAACAACCGCTTCGCTTCTACGATTGTGATAATGAGGACTGAATGCCATTGCGGAACTGAACTATACGTCCACGTATGGATTATGGTACGGTGGTCTTAAATCCATACGAAAAGGGATCCATCGATGCGCTAGAGAAATTCCAGAATAATTTTGCACGTAGAGTTTTCTTCGGGGCATCATCGTTTCAGACTAATCGCAACCTGTGTCATGTCACCAGAAACGCTAAATTGGGCCTAACCACTCTAGAGCACAAGAGTCCTGTCAGGAGAAGATTTGATATGATAATGATGTATAAGATCATTCATGGGAGTGCTGGTATCAAGGCTAGCCGGTTGTTCAACCTGAGAAGTATGGTATACTTTTGCGACACACGGTCGCGTCGCTCTGCACAGCGACAGCGACCGCCTCCCGCCCTCTAAATCTGCGCTGTCGCAGTGCACTGCACAGCGACAGCGACAGTGGTAGCGACAGGCTATGGCACATTTGGAGTACAGTTACGGAGCTTCGGGAGCGAAAAATATTTTGGCACAGGAGCACGTTTTCCTCCCGTCCCTTTAATCGTTGCAGGTTTTGCTATGCCAACCGCGACCTGCTCGTGCATAATTAATGTTTTTGGGTAAATGGCAAATCTTTGAATTAAAAACATACCTCGATTTTGTACTAAAGATTGAAACTCCGTGTGGACGAAATTCTCGCGCGCGTTCTAAATTTCTCACACTCCGGGGTTCCAACCCCTGGCTTAAAATCGGGGAAACCTCCGCACGAATGCGATCTGAATACCGCATTCAGCTCAGGGCAAACGCGACTGTACCTCAGAAGCCGATTTCGTTTATGCATACTTATACAACAAAATGACGTATGCAGACGCTTCAGAGAAATGCTTGGGGCTACTTTCTCTGAACTTTGGAGAGCAAAAATGTATTTGGCCTAAACAAACGTACATACTGGAGAGGGGTGTTAAAAAAGAATTCGCATCCACATCAACATTTTCCACTGTCGGGATTTTTGCTCCAAGGGGTTGAAACTCGGCGTGGACCAAATTTTGACGTGGGTACGGAATTTTTCTCCCTTTCCCCCTCTATTATGCGTATTTCAGCCTACTCCAAACTCCCACACAACCCAAGGGTGTGGCAGTACAAGCCCGTATGTCTCACAAAATACGGTAACCATGAAATTTTGTAAATGATTACGCACGCCGAATAACCCCCGAATAGAAACTTTGAATGAAATCTGGTACTTTGCCCCAAATTCCATATACCCACCGTAAAGTAAAATTTCATGACGGCCTCTGCAGAAACAGCTGTTCTCGCGCTGCAATCTCATTATCAAAGAGCGACTACTGCTACCTTACTTCAGCTCACCAGGTGGTTTGGAAAAAATTCCTTTTTTTTCTCCGAAAAAAATTACGACCACCTCCCTCCCCCAAAATTTCATTTTCCATTAAAAAATTGCAATTTTTTCGACATTCCGTTGCTCCAATTCACAGCACTGCTAAACCCTGGGTGGATGAAGTGTATGCTTCGCTATTGGTGCTCGGTACCCCCGGCGTTGCTAAGCGCCGGTGAAACCGTAAAAGCATCGCAACTTCCTTGGAAGAATCTATTTCTCTCTTGTCGTTGTCAATTGCTCGGATGGTTATGTGCGAGCCAAAAACCGCCGGACATAAATAACCGCAAATGGATGGATCAAAACACACCCTCAACACGGCACCCAGCGATTCTTCGGCGTATGTTCGAGTATCTTGATCAACATGATTAATCATCCTGAATATTATTTCCACAGACTTTGTGAGAAGGTCGCCATAACGACGGTCAGCCTGAAAAAATACGGAAACATCAGCTAAAATGAACTCTAAACGATTGCCTGCCATTCATTAGACATCATATCCTTAAACGGACATTGAAAACGGTTACCCTGCGGAAATTAGAGCGGACTACGGTCTTCTGTCGTCCGGCCCCCAATCAAGAAACATACGCATGCCGCTCAATGCTTCCCTGTCTGCTGTCGATCAACAACGCTGGGCTACATCCGAGCTCTCCCGCAGAAGACTCCAGATGGCTGAGCATACGCGCTTTGTGGCAGAGTACCTGTCTGATGCTCAGCCCAACTCAATTTATGGCGGCGTACCCCCACGAGTCGACGACAGCGAAGCCGATCTACCGAGACGCACCCGAACAATCCTCGCTGGTCTGCGGTGCGGTCACTCCACATATCTAAAGGCCTACGCCCATCGGATTGATCAGTCAGTCCCTGATAGATGCCCTGATTGTGAATGTGCTGGACATGATTCATTGCATCTATTTTCATGTCCCGCCAGACCTACAATGTTATCTGCTCGAGATCTATGGTACAGACCGTGTGAAGTGGCTAACTTCCTACGCCTCTGATGCGATGCTCTGTTCATGGCTGACAAGAAGAAGAAGAAGAGCGGATGATTTGCTCATCTCTGCAAGGTCAAGCAGACCATTCCTCGATGCAGCTAAGACCCTCCCCTCTTGATAACAAAAACTTACGGAAATGTCGAAAATGTTCACATCTCCATAGGTTGGAAATTTCGAGCTGTGCAACTGAATTTTCAAAACACTGAAACCCTAGGTTTTGCAGGGTCAAGCGGGGCGTTGCGTAAACTTTCAAAATCGGAGCGACCCCTCCCCACCCCCCCCAAAGCGCGGATCCAGAACAGTTTACATTTGATTACTAAGACTGCAAAACACTGAAAATCCGTTCAGTAGTCGGGCTCACGCGTCTAAACCTGAGCAATGCTACGCTCCTTCCGTTTCGTGACCAAAAATACGAAGAATCTTTGGGATATCTTCACCATATTTTCATTTTTGATCCGAAATTCTAGCGATCCCCCTAACCTTCATTTTCGAGCCAAAATTCTTGCTACCCCCCACCTCCCGTTGCGAAATCTCGCGGCTCCGCTTGACCATGAGGTTTTGCGTAGTTCCTACGGCAAATGTTGCTCAGTTTCAGTCGGGACTACGGCTCGAAGTGGGGTTTGGAGCTCCACAGGAAGAGTCTGAGCTGTGCCAGGAAATCAAGTGACCCCTTCTGAATTTCTTCATTCAATTTCACAAAAAGAAGCAGACCAAGTCACGTTCCTGGGGGTGACTGAGAAAATCGCCAAAAATAACCAAACTACACCCTGGGAGGTCAGAGAAAATCGTCAAAAATTTGACCAGATCATGACCCAACGGGAGGGTCGGAGTAAAATTGGCCTTCTCCACGCCTCGTGCTGTACCGTGATCTCGTAGCTCCGCTGAAGTCCTACGCAACCGCCCACGTGACCCTTAGCGCTTTACAGGGGCGGCATGCACGTACGCGAGTGTTACCAAAGGGTTGAATTAGGGTTTGGGGCGTCGGCGCGCTTGATGATCCCAGCGCGAGAGCCGGAGATCATCAATCAATGCCGTCTTAGCGGGGTCTGATATGCCCTACCTTCCGAGGTAGGGTTGGCGAAAAAAAAAGATTTTTTCCAGTGATCTCCAGTCCTAGCTCTGCGAGCATCAAATGCGCCGACGCCCTAAACCCTGCCCTAACCCCTTCCTAACACTCGCGGACGTGCATGAAGCCCCAGGTGATGTTCCTTGAAGGCGGCATTTCTTCGAAAGTATCAGCAATCTTTGCCGATAACTTCAGCCTGGTTTCCTCCAAGAAAATCAGCGTTGAGGGTATACTGAAGCCCAGAACTTTTCAAAACGGAGACGATGCCTTTGCCACATTTTGAGGCTCACATTTAGCTTGCTGTCCATTGAACTTACTCGATGATAACTAATGTAAGATGCTTCAGGTATCTTAGATTAGATATCATCCAGTAAGTCCAAGAGTGTTTAAGGTGCAAACCTCCTCCCCACCCGCCAAATTTGAAAGTGACGGCTGTGAAGATTTACACCTCTGAAGCGAAGCATTCTTACTTGCTGGTCACTATACAACGGGTTTCCTTCCATTTCTGCTTCAGAGAACATGATAGCAACCGCAGTTTTCGACTACAGCTGTTGCTGGAGTTGCGAACGTGTTGATATAACAACTAATTGTGTCATTCTGTTGCGACTGTAGCAACACTTGCTGCATATTTTCCAGTACAAGACTCGATCGGAAGTACTGCCGTAACTTAGGACCGAGGGCTTTTATAAAACCATGTGTCGATACTTGCAGGTATGGGACACAGTATTGATGATCCGTTTTCCAAATCCCCTAAATGCCTCAGAGCTTTGCAGGAGATTTCCAAAGTGGGCATTTTTATAGCTTTGCCAAGGAAAAAGTGGTACACGAATGACAATTTTTAGGACGTTCGAAAAACTGCCTCGAATTAAGATTAAAGCTTGTTTCTTGGGATTGTTCGGTACTGGTTACGAATCTGAGGCTCATTTGTCAATAATTGGAAAATTCCGTCTGATTTGGTCCGAAGCTTCAAAATGGGGGAAATTTTGCTGGCCAAACGCGACTTCTGACGATTTCGAGGATGCTACGAAGAAATCGCCTTAAAACTTCTGAATAGGGGCTATTCGGGTTGAATAACACAAATCTTTGGTCGGTTTATCAATTTTCATTGGATCACGGGATGTAACGGTGGGTATGCGGTAGCTTGGTGAAAATCGCAGATTTGACTCAAAATTTCACTGTGGGTGTTAGTTGAGACGCTGCTCACGATTTTGAGGTCCATTTTCCGATTTTCAAAACTCAACGTGAGTGACGCCAGTTAAAAGGCATTATTCATACCGTAACCTACAGTAACCCTAAGTCTGGCCAGGAATAAACCCCCAGATTCGGGTTCAGCGCCTGAAATAACCCCGAGTTGAAAGTGATGGACCGAAAACGAAAATTTTTTCTGAACACCCGAAAATTTACGGATGGGTACCCTTATAATTATCGAAACACAGAGAAAAATCGTTTAAGCACTGCAATCCAATCAAGCCGTAAACCGAAAGTTTTGTGTGTGATAGCACCGAACTTCACATTACACGCATAACACGCCGCTTTTACTTGGGCGTCGTGGATATTTTGCTATTCAGATGATACCAGGATTGTGTCTGCGGGAGTGGAGATTGAATAGCATGTTTTGGAACAGGTGCTATCTAAGCGGGGGGAGGGTACAAAGGCGCGATTCGCTTAGCCACGCCCATTTTACCGCGCCGCACTGAATTTCAGCACCTGCCCGGGGTTTCCCTCCCCTGCCAGAATCAGGAGAGTCGTTGCGGCACGGAAAAATGGGCGTGGTCAAGTGAGATACCACATTGCCCCCCGCTGCGATAGCATTTTGGAACATTAGTGAAGAAGTGATTCGTGCCCAATTCCTAACTCACCAAAACCTTGGCACTAACCTAGGTTCTTCTCCCCTTTCAAAATCAGGAGAGTTAGGAGACCCAAGAAGAAAATCATTGACATTGAGTTAGCTTTTTCATTTTGAGCGTTCTCTCAGGAGTTAGTGCTTGGAAGAACGCTGTTGTTGCGGAGTAAGTCACTGCTTTTGCCGGTTTTTTAAAGGTGAAGAAATGTGATTCTATGTATTTGCGTGCAGTTCCACTGGTGAAGCGTGAAGGATTCCATTCCGTTAAGCAAGAAAAGAATATAATTTTTATATGCGTCTCCAACTTTGAAGGCATCTCAGAACTTTTGTTACTTCAAGCTCGTGCTTCAAATCTGTGCTACCCTATCGAGTTTGCGTTGAACATTAGCCTAGAGGAGCGTTCTAAGTACTGTGAAAGGAGCGTTCCTTCATGAGTCAGGCAAACCGCTTACGAAACTGTGTTAAACTGGAGTCAAAACCATGTTTATGCCAAACCACACCGTGTTTTTCTCTCACCAAACGCATTTCCGGCCGATTTCACAAAATCTGCTCCTATTGTACGTGCCACAGTCAGTTTGGCACGTCGCAAAAGTAAACGGGACGATACAGGCTTGAAATGCGCTCTTTAGTGCATTCACACACCACACGTTTTACTTTACGGCCGAATTGGAGTACGGGGCTCAAACGATTTTTCCCTGTGTTTCGATCACTATGGTACCCTTACCCTTTCGCGAAGCAATAAAATGCCATTTTTTGGAATCCCCGCAGCCATTTAGGAAATTTCAAGCACGGGTAATTTATGTATAGTTAGGTCCGTGGCCTGTGTCCTCAAGAAAAAACGTTTAAATTCAAACCGCGGCTGGCGCGGCGGTTTAATTCTCAGAGATTGAAATTTAAACCGCCACGCCAGCCGCGGTTTGATTTTACACGTTTTTTCTTGAAGACACAGGCCGTGGATCTAACCATACTGTCACAGGCCTACAGCGACGACAACATGTTTTCCAAATCGCCATGGGAAGTGTGAATCAGTCCTTAGTGAGTAATTGGGGACGATTTCCCGGGAAATAATTATTCCCACTGTGGTCGACTCGGGCAGGAGATTGTCCGAGACAGCGGCTCCCAAAAAATGACCTCAACCAACACAAAAAAAAACAGAGTGAAAACGTAAACAACGCTCAATGAAGCAAAACTTATCCTTGGAATTCTAATAAAGCGTGCTTCAAAACGAGGTGAACAAGAACCTCAAAAAATTACAATAACACTCACCCTATATAGGGTATTGTAGTCACTGGAAATGATGATTCCTCTGATTTCGGCACATGCATTATGTTCTTTATCATATGAGACGGATCTCCTAGAACAACGTAGACAACGTAACTTCCTTGGTTTGACAGCCAAAAGTGTGACAATATTTGTACGACATATGTGAAATTGATTATCTGCCACTGGAGCATGATTGCTGATTGGAACGCTCATATATGAGACACTTGTTTGAAATCGGCCAGGGCATTACCCAGCTAATAATCATTCTGATGCAGAAAAAATTAGGTTGAACTGAAAGTTTCCCCCACCCAGGGTTGAGCAGGCCGTTGCGCCAACTTTCAGCGGGGCTGCGACCCCCGTCGACCTGTATTTGAAAAAAAAAATGAACATTTCAAACTATCTCCCTCCCAAGCGAAGAATTGCTTTAGCTTTTTTGAGTGACAAATTTGGAAGAATTTCTAACTTGTGGTGATATAGAACAATTTTTACTTCTCACACGCGACTGACGTTTACTATACTCTGTTTATCTGGAATTGCACAAAACACGGTCCGCCAATAGTCCTCTAATTGGCCCGCTAGTACCGTAGTGTACGTCCACGACGCGTTTTCGGCAGACCCGAGTGTACACCCGGTATGCAGAGCAATCGATTCGTCAATGCCGTCACTCGGCCACCCGGGTCTGCCGAGAACGCGTCGTGGACGTTGACCCTTTCACATGATTAGATCAGTGTTTACGAGCCGAAACGTGTTATTGATAACTACCAGCCATTGATTTCACTGATTGATTGAATTTCTTCGATCATCCGTGAGGCTATGCACTATGAACAGAATCGCTGCCGCTGCTACATCGCTGCAGCAGCGGGTGCAAAATCGCTGCGATAAAAACAGCAGCGATGCAGTCAAAACATGGCTTTAGACCTAGATGATAGCGTTTGCGGGCAATTTCGACGGAGCGTAATTATTGATTTTTTAGCAGATTTTGTGATTTTAAAACTTCGGTCTTTTCAGGCTTTCCAAGAAGCTTCGGCCTCGAAGCTTCAAAGTTGAGTACAATGGCCAATTTTACACTCAACAGCCAATTACTGATAGTTTTTATTGAAAATTCGATTTTCGCCATTTTTATTGATTTTCGAAAAAAAACCAAAGATAATTGACGAAAAATATTATTGAGTAGGAACTTCGACACTATACTTGCATTTGAAGCTACGAGGCTGAAACTTCTCGGACTGGCCAGAAAAGATCGGAGTTTCAAAATCACAAAATCCGCTAAGAATCAATGATAGCGCTCCGTTGAAATATTCCGCAAACGCTATGTTACATAAAATACCGTGGATATACCGTAGAATAGGCTCCTTGTCTTTGTTATATTTAAAGACGCAATTACAGAGCAACAAAAATAGCGTTCGCTTTCCAATCGGCAAGCCAGCCAGGGTTGAGCAGGCCGTTGTGCCAATTTTTGGCGAAGCTACGTCCCCCTCCCCGTTGGCCAAAATATTTGGAAAAATCCAAAATTTTTACCATACCCCTCACGAGATAAAAAATTCTTCAAGTTTTTTTTAGGGTGAAAAATTTGGAAGAGGTTCGAATTTGTGGTGAAATTCGGTCAAATCGTAAGAGCCCCCTGATTTTCTTTCTTTTAATCGATTACTTTACGACCCCCCCGTTGCGCCGAGTCGCAACCCTGCTCAACCCTGAAGCCAGCTGACCCATATGGGGTATACTTGTTCCGAATCGAATAATCGGATGAGTATCCGACTGTTTCAGTCGGATAAAAAGGTCGACTTTTTATTCGACAAGTCGGTTATTCGAAAAAGTGCGATATCCGACTACAGTCGAAAAGTCGAATATTCGAAAAAGTGCGATATCCGACTACAGTCGAAAAGTCGAATATTCGAAAAAGGGCGATATCCGACTACAGTCGAAAAGTCGAATATTCGAAAAAGGGTGATATCCGACTACAGTCGAAAAGTCGAATATTCGAAAATGTGCAATATCCGACTATAGTCGAAAAGTCGGATATTCGAAATAAATTCCATCTGGAACAAGTATAATATGGGGACCAAAAACTTTGAGACACGACCTTTGAGACAGGAGAAATGTTGGTGTCGTTATGGAACTTTTCTACGCCCTAACTCCAACCAAAGAATTATTAGGAGCGCTCACCACAAATATGCGCAGCAGGGGGATTTTTAAAACGAAAACCTCGTGTTGTTGATAAACGATTCCCAATCTTCCATGAGGGGTTGAAACCCCTGGGTGGTCAAAATCCTAAAGTAGGTGCGAATATTCTGGTACAGGGAAAAATCAGAATACGGGGCGGGGTTGTTTTCTCCATTGGTCAATCGGCAACGTCCTAGGAGGTGGAGAGAACACCATGGAGCGACCCAGCCCCGTACTCCCATCTCCCCCAGTACCAAATTTTCATCGACCCACATTACGTGTATGTAATCGAGTCAAATACAATTCCATCAAGCATTTTGGTAGCTTCATCAATGACAAGAACGATTTTAGTGTGCTAGCGGAGGTTAGGTACCGTAATCGTTGCGATGAAATTAAATGCATTGGGAGTGTTGGCTGCGGGCAGAACACCTGAATGGACGGCGAATAATAATTTTTAAACCCTCATCATCCCTTTTGAAGAGGTTCCCAAACAGGCCGGTGTTGTCGCAGCAGAGGGGGGGGGGCACTTGGCTATCGCACTTGGCCACGCCCATTCTTCCGTGCGGAAACGAATTCATAACACCAACCCGTGTTTTCCTGCCCTTCCAAAATTAGTACAGCCGCTGCGGCACGAAAAAATGGGCGTGGTCAAACGCGACAGTCATGTGCCCCCCTACAGCGATAGCACGAATTCCTAAATTGGGTTTAGGACACTGTAGTACCCCATTCTATTCTCAGGAAGTCGGAGCTCGCCACCCACTACCCTCTCGTCCTCGCTCGTCACCCACTATTGGTATAGCGGGTCGCGAGCGCGAGGAGAGATGGTATAGCGGGTCGCGAGCTGTTTGCTAGCAAATCGCCCGCTGAATTGCTATCGTCCTTTAAAGTGTTTCGCAACATTTCCCGAATTTTCGCATATATCTCACTACTCTCATTTTTCTGTTTCTGTTTTATTTGTTTTTGCAATACTGCGGAGCTCAAACTCGATATATTTATTTTCAACTCGATGGTAAGCGTCACAGCGACTGCGAGGGCTTTAGTTAATAGTTTCTTCACTCGCTTACACATAAATCGGTCTATCCTCTGTTTCTGAGTGAAATTTGATTAGGTTCATCGCGTGCATCTGCGCGTGTCTCCTCCTCCCCACACTTTTTAGCCTATCTTGGGACAGTGTAATCTTCGTTAGACGCATAAAAGTTTCGCGGTCCCAGAAGTTTCAACCCCTCCCCGAAATCCACAAGCAACCCATGCACTCGACGAGTTACACTCCGCAGCCGCCGTGAAGGTTACCGGCGAGTATATATTCATAGCCGGTGAACTTGCCTACCCACCTCATAGTGTGCCACTGACCCCCGGAGAAGAGCGACTTGTGGATAAAATCTCACCGCTCTTCCATTTTATGACCACATCACTGAAAATAGATTATCGTGAACTAAAGAACGAGAAAAGCGAGTGAGGTTCGGGGAAAGCCCACGCTGTGGTGAAATGGAGGGGGGTGGATGCAGGGTCGGGCCCCGCTGTGACGAAAGGAAGGTGACGAAAGGTTCAAAAATTAGATGTTTCCGAAGAAGCTAACTGATTTTTAAAACAGTTTAATAACTGAACTCCAAATTTGGAACGGTTCAATAATTGAACTCCCGAAACGATTAGAATATTCGTAATAAGGAATTACTGAATGTCCCGAGTGAACTCCATATACAAGAAAAAAGAGCCATGGCTATGCATTCGTTCCATTTCCTCCTCTGCAGCTCGCCACAAAGATATTTTCAGTAAAAAAATCCGTTTCATCACTGGCTGGAGAATTTGAATATTTGATCGATATGAGCTCCCTGGTTTCCGTTTAGGCTTAGAAAAACGTGATCTCGTTAATGAGAAATATGGCTCTATTTGTTATAATTTAATCAGAAGAAGCACCTGATGTTCTAAGATTTCCTTATTAATTCGAAACTGACGGTAATAAATCATTCTGGAAAATCCTGGAGTCTCTGAGATTTTTAAAAATATGTAGTGTTACAAAAAAAAACCGGTGCCATCGCAGCAGAGGAGGGGGAGGTAGGCCCTATGATATCGCACTTGGCCGCGCCCATTTTTTCATGCCGCAAAGAATTTTTTGATTTCGGAGTGGCAGAAAAACCCTGGGTTAGTGTTTAAATTGCGCGGCGGCACGGAAAAATGAGCGTGGCCAAAAGCTAAATCATAGCCCCCCTCCCCCCGCAGACGAAAACATCAGATAACCGAAGCGAAAGTTCATGCATGGCATGAATTTCAAGCAGAAACCACATTCAACAGCACGCCACCCGCTATCTTTCCGTCGGCGACCAGCGCTAGGCGAGCGCGCCGCTGCAATGTGGTGAGCGGGTGGCGAGCGCCAGCATGCCAGTGCTCGCCACCCGGGACCCAACTGGGAGCGCGCCAAGCACCGAGGAACGTGAGCGCGCTCCAACTTCGGGTGCGCGAAGCGCCGAGCAAAGCGTGAGGGACTCAACTGGGAGTGCGCCATGCGCCGGGTACGTGTGCGGGATCTAACTGGGAGCATGCCAAGCGCCGGAGAACGTGTGCGGGACCCAACTTTGTGTACGCCAAGCGCCGAGGAAAGCGTGCGGGATCCAACTGGAAGTGCGCCAAGCGCCGGGGAAAGTGTGAGGCTCGACTTAGAAAGCGCCAAGCGCCGGGGAAAGAGGGCGGGACCCAACTGCGAGTATGCCAAGCGTTACGGATCGTGTGTTCGACCCAACCAGGGGCCGAATGCATCATTGGGCCGGGCTGAGGCAGGGGCAGGGCAGTCTTGCCATTGAAGAACTCTGTAAATCAACAAATCAATGGTGCCCCAGCTGCCCCAGCTCAGAGGCTGGGGCAGCTAGAGCAGCGAAAAACACGGCTGGGGCACGATTGGTTAGATGATCTACTGCCCTCGCACTGCGATCTTCAATGATGCCGACTGTCCTGCCCCTACCCCAACCCGGCGCGTTGATGCATCCGGCCCCAGGAGGACCGGCAAGGGAGTGAAAATCGAAAACGCGGTTGTGATTCAGCCGTTCATCTAGTCGTTATTGGGTTCGGAAACCATGAAAAAGGGTGTGAACTGTGGTGGTACTAGAAGGGGTGGGCAAGTGTTATGCAAGAGGGGTCTACTACACAACTGCATGAACATTTGAAAGGTCATATCTGAGGGTGCAATGGGCCCTTAAAAGGAAACCTTTGCTAAAATAAAGTGAAATTATCTAACTGTTTTGCTTTGCTACGGATCAGTATGATTTGGAAATGAAACATTTGTGAGAAACTCGTTAAAAGAAGTGAAAAGTTTTATGCTACTGATTTGGCATGGGAATAAACTCGAAAGAAGCGCTAAAAACTCAGTGAAATGATTCATCGTTGATTTGGCTGTGCACTTGTTCACTAAACAACAAAAATTGAGTGTGAGATTGAAAAACCAAATCACGCACTTGTTACTGAGCATTTATGTATCCGTGTGACAGCAGTTCTCTTATTTGACGACATTCGCATAAACACACTACGTGATGTTATTTCCACTTTATTAATTGATAGTCAATCGGAAGCGAACGCGTCAAATAATTTAGTAATGCATGAAAATCAATATTTCTGAATGATTGAGGTGGGAGACACAACATAATTTTGCAAGGACCTGTAGTGTGTCTATGCGAATGTTGTCAACTAAGAGAGTTGCAGTCACACGAATAAATATGTGTGCTTAGTAAGATGTGCGTGATTTGGTTTTTCAATCTCACACTTAATTTTTGTTGTTTAGTAAACAAGTGCACAGCCAAATCAACGATGAATCATTTCACTGAGTTTTTAGCGCTTCTTTCGAGTTTATTCCCATGCCAAATCAGTAGCATAAGACATTTCACTTCTTTTAACGAGTTTCTCACAAATGTTTCATTTCCAAATCATACTAATCCGTAGCAAAGCAAAACAGTTAGATAATTCACCTCTAAAGGCAGCATATTGAATACCTTTGCTGGTTGTCAGAACTTGGAACAATTTGCCGGCAGAAATCGCTGAATCCGGAAACTTTTCTATCTTTCGAAGTAGACTATCCAAGTACGATCTCAGGTCATTACAAGGAACGAGTGAGCGTCCACTCTGATTAAAAGGGTATTACTAATAATCTAATGTGACGGGTTTTTCCAGCTTGTTGTGTTTTTCTTTGACCCAGAAGCGGTGGCCTCAAGTATCTTGAGCCAAGATGTCATTCGAATTGTAAAAAGAAAAATTTCCTCTGCAAAAAAAATCATATTTTGTCCCCTTCTCACTTCTGCCATTACTATGCATCTTTTTTTATACTTTAACAAAGAATCTCATTCACATACGTGTATATGTATGTTTCTTTATTTCCACAATAAAGTCGTTGAATGAATGCATTAATGAAAAGAAGGAAAAATGTCAGACCGCCCATGACAAAAAAAATCTTCCGTCAGCTGAATTGCTGCGGACGCAGCTACACCACCAACATTAGATACGACGGCAGGAATTTAGGAATGCCAGCAAAACTCAACGCATTTATATCCTATCGGCGGCTGTCATTTGAATTCCCGCGCCCGCCGCGCGGGGTCGCCGCACCGCCGTCGCGATGCGGCGGCTGCCGGCCTGGCGCGATGCCGAAGAGCAGGATGAACGAAGAGAAACGCAATCTAGGTGGTTCTTGACGGCTAAACGAGACAGTCCGGATATTTCCTTCCCGGATAATGCTTATCAAAGGGTCTCCTATTATTCGACCTAATTAAGGTTTTGATCATCAACTGGGTCGGCAGTATTCGGTCTGTTAAGTTTTCTGAGTGCACAAGGCCCACTCATCGAAACTTTAACTCGTTGTTATGAGCTATTTTGAACCTGAATCATAGCTGTAGAAGTAATTTGAAGCATTTAATTGCTGTAAACCTCATATGCACTAAATTCCTTCTTAGTATTGTTTCTAGCGAACTACGTACCGTTGTATCAAGCAAACTTCAGTATTCCGTTGTATACGTTTTCAGGAATACGATGTGCATGGTAGAGAAATGCGTCTAGTTCTTATCAAAGGATTCGTCACACTCATATCGCACTGCGGAAAATCTCCAAGGAACCAAAAATCGCCTCTAAGTTCGAATACTTTTATCGACAACACTTTTCTAATGCTACCTAACATAATCATCCTGTTGCAGATACAGCTGCATGGCTGATTAGAGTAAGGGTAGGAACTTAACTATGTCTCCCATCAGCCAATCGGCATTGTCTCAGGGGTGTAAAGATCTCTGTTGATTGGCTGACGGAAGGACTGACTCCGTCCGTACTCCTATCTACCCCTTTATAGGAATATGAATAAGTATGAGCACGATAGTGCTTCTTCATCCAGTTTGTTACTCAGCTTATCAGAAGAGATCAAGCATGCCTCCTTCTACACGAAAAAGTGAAGCCGAATCTTTCTAACAGCTTAACCTTCAAGGTTTGGCTTGATCCACGTTCTTTCGTAACGCAAGTTCATTGGCGTGCCGCAGGCAAGGTTCGTACGCATTATACGCTCCGCATTGCTGCACAAAAGTCACTTTGCTCCATTGCGTCCGTGCCGCGCGAACGCTGTTCTTCCCTTGATCGTTCTCTTATCTTACTCCGCACACGCACGCACGCGAGACAGGGAAATTTTTCTTGAAAAAAAAAATCGGGAAGAATAGCCTTACCAGCACTCTCTCCCTCACTATATCATCCTTGCGTTGGCAAAGATTGGTAAGGAAGTGCCTTTGGAAGCACTGTATTCCAGCGTAACAAGATTTTGAAGAAGGGCCCTGAAGGTAATTTTGCAGTTCTCAATTATCGGTGAGGTAGTGTGACGAACAGAGCAGTCGATGATAGTGGTCGACATCTAGGGGTGTTAATTTCGTGCTAAAACTTGGCGGTCGTCTCGCTTTGAAAACCCATTTTCTACCACCCCATTTAGCTGTATACAGCGAAAGAAAATCGCATGGGAATCGAAGCGATAATTTACTCCAAAATAACGCTCACAAGTGTCGTTGAGGTCCGCCAACGGCTAAAAGTTATGGAGTGTAGACGTTGTGCACTCAGAAAATATATCAGACCTAATATTGGCGACCCAGTGGATAATCAAACCTCAATTAGGTCCAATAATAAGCAGTAGCTTGTTTACTAACGTCATCCAGGTGTAAAACGCCGAATTATGTCGATTAGCCGTCAAAAACCAACCCAAAGCGCATTTTCTTCGCTCATCCAGTTCTTTGGCATCGCGCCAGGCCGGCAGCCGCCGCGTCGCGACGACATTGCGGCGACTGCGCGCGGCGGGCGCGGGAATTCAAATGACAGCCGCCGATAGGATATAAGTGCGTTGGAATCGCTGTGCAACGACGTATAATATGCCCTCTTCCCAATTCCTGCATGCATTGCTCGCTATTCGAACGCGACGACCCACCGAAGAATTGCGCGTAAGGTGGGCGTGTCTTGTACGTGGATGCACACAAGACAATTTATTTCACGGCCAATCGTTTTGTGTCTTGTCTCCATGGCATTAGCCACAGACGCCTCGGTCATCGGGACTCACGCGTAAAATAAAATGCGTGTGGTGTAGGCGCCCATAACACTCGCGCCTTTACGCGCAATTCGCTAAAATTTCACCGACTCACCGCCTCTCGGATTTACGTTTGTTAGAGTCCGAATTCAGATCAGAAAGTGCTTTGCGGCCAGTTTTTCTTACAGAAGATCGTTTTAAATACGGAAACCAGTTGTCTTGTAAATACACTCAAGTAATACAACTGGAATAGTTTATTTTTTCATGTGGTGCGGAATCCACTCATATATTCACCTGTGATATATTCTTTATACTTTATAAAGTCATTTTTTAATATTGATGATGACCAACGTGGGATATATATCCTTTAGAGGCACAAAGCTGAGCAACTCATGTGATCTGGTGGACAATAACACTGTGATAAGGAATTTGTGATACGAAACCGATGTACTGTCATTTGCGTTAGAGGGTTAAGAACATATGCTGAATCATTTACTTTCTTCCTCGTCTGTGTGAGCTTCCCCACAGTGCCTGGCGAGGTCATAGTAATGATGGAACGTTTCCTGACATTCAGGGCAGACAACATTCAAGACTGCATCATTGACTTGATGATCATGCTGAACCCGTTGATGGTAAAAAGTGGAATACGTTTCTTCAACACTTTTGTACCCCGTATTTATATAGTTGAACGCTGAACCGAAAATCCGTATAATTCCAAAACGCTATCAGTCTGCAGAAGGTTCGGAAAATGTGCTTTCACGGAAACTTTGCTTAAGGGGGGGGGGGGGTGTTTCGGGAGCTAAACACTATTATAAGATCCTTTTCCGGATTTTCGTAAAAGTAGTGCGCTTTTAGAGGCTAGAATATGTACTAAAATCAGAAAAAACACCTTGTGCAAGTGGAAAACGCTTTCACTCTGTGCAAAGTTCGGAAAACATGCTCTCACCTGAACTTTAATCAGGCGGTTATTCTGGGCGCTGGACACGATTATGAGGTCCGATTCCGGATTTTTCAAAGACTAAAGCGCGTTTCGGAACGTCCAGCAGGTGCGGAACTGGCTGAAAACGACTACACGAATTCTTAACTAGTTCACACGTCTAAAGAAGGACGCTTTCACGCTCCACTCTTGATACCCCTTGGCTTTGTAACCGTGAAACTTGCAGTAATCGGAATGTTTCAGGGATAGGGTTTTTGCAATTTTGTCATATCTAAGGGGTTAAGAATCTGATGATTAGAAGAACACACTTGGAGACTCCCAAAAAGAGGGCTAACCCTGTGGTTTTATCGAATTTTCGCCGAAAGTTGGCCGTTTCCAGCGAAATTTTCGGCAACGGCAAACCCCAAAAATGGCCGGCGAACGGCAATCGGCAAATGGCAAACGGATGGCAACGCGGATCGAGGTTCTGAGGAAAACTGGAAAAGACTCGTGGTGAGCTTGTTTAGGAACTTCCTGGAGAACTTGTCTGGTGCCTTAGAGTACCAGGTTATTTTTGCAGTGGCCTACAACACTCTTGTAATCTCGAAGTACCGAGCGGTACACATTGCCAAGGTTGCATAAAGTGGTGATACTAATTGCATTGCCACATCGCCGACTGCTTATGCTAACTAGGTAAACTCTCGAGTGAATACTGAAAATTATTGTTCTTGTTAAGAATTACATATATACACCGCTCGGTATTTCTCATTGAGTCCACATTCATACGAAAATCTGAAAGAAAACTCTGGGTGATCGTGATTGAAAAAGAATTATAGACGATGTTTCAATTTTTTACGCCTTTTTATGATTTACGTTCCAGAAGTAGAACAGCTGTGAAGAGTGGAATGGTGTGTGACGTCTGTTATCAATGAAAAAGGCCCAATACGAAGAACTGAAAACTCAACAAAACTGGCGCATTATGCCCGGAAACCAAAAGAAAACTTTTGTGCAGGAAAGAAGTGATGGGAACGGTAGCTAAGCAAACAGGGAAAATTAGCTTCGTAATGTAAAGAGAAGAGTTACGGTGAAAATCTCCTTCCTATAAATACAGTTCTTTTATTCAAAGGAGTTGTTTTGTCGTAGTCATATACGTATGATAATGCACTGTCGCGTATTCATCGCATAATTAACGCTTTATCCATGCTTTAAAAAATCTGTTTTTTTTATTTGCGCGTAAAAACGCGTGTGTTGTGTGCGCCTACACCACCCCCATTTTATTTTACGCGTGAGTCCCGATGACCGAGGCGTCTGCGAGGATTAAGCCCTTATCCGAGAACGATTGAAATATTCGTTTTTAACCATGGTGCTGCAATTTTTAGCCAATATGCATGTCGCCGCGTTAGGCGCTATTCATACTCCTCAACGCACGCGCGTGCCGTGCCTTTGTAGTATGACTAGACGAAAAATACCGTGCGGTACAAATTGCCACGACAGCCGTGAATTACAGTGTGTGGTGCAATTACACAATCCACACCGAAAACCACGTCTGTTATAAAATTGCAACCAAACTCTCAGCAAACATAAACACAGAAAACACAGAAACGGTTCTTCGGCGATGGGGAAGGGATTGCCGGTACAACCGCGGAAGCAAGAAAAAGGATATCAGGTTGAAATCACTTTAAACCCAGAAGGGACGGTGCAGCCTTCGGCTGGAGACCGTAGGAGAAGGGAGGTAATCCCCGGGTGTGGGCAGATTTTAGTGTTGGCTGCGATTCGGAGTGGTTTGAATCATTTGAAACCCAGAATGGACGGTGCAGCCTTCGGCTGCACCGTAGGGCAAGGGAGGTAATCCCCGGATGTGGGCAGTTTTTAGTGTTGGTTGGCTGCAGGGCAAGGGAGGTAACCCCGGGTGTGGGCAGATTTTAGTGTTGGCTGCAATTCGGAAAGGTTTGAATCATTTGAAACCAAGAATGGACTGTGCAGCCTTCGGCTGCACCGTAGGGCAAGGGAGGTAATCCCTGGGTGTGGGCAGATTTTAGTGTTGGCTGCAATTCGGAAAGGTTTGAATCATTTGAAACCCAGAATGGACGGTGCAGCCGAAGCCTTCGGCTGCACCGCAGGGCAAGGGAGGTAACCCCCGGGTGTGGCAGATTCTAGCGTTGGCTGCAATTCGGAGTGATTTGAATCATTTGAAACCCAGAATGAACGGTGCAGCCTTCGGCTGCACCGTAGGGCAAGGGAGGTGATCTCCGGGTGTGAGCAGTTTTTAGTGTTGGCTGCAGGGCAAGGGAGCTAACCCCCGGGTGTGGGCAGATTTTATTGTTGGCTGCAATTCGGAAAGGTTTGAATCATTTGAAATCCAGAATGGAAGGTGCAGCCTTCGGCTGCACCGCAGGGCAAGGGAGGTAACCCCCGGGTGTGGGCAAATTTGAATAATGTTATACAGCCCACCCCCCCCATTCGGCTCTCGTAAACAAAGTTAGTGATATCCAATTGATAAAGTGTAGGGTATAAAAGAAGTGGAGAGCGGTGGGTCTTCATTCTTGCACCGTCCTCCTCCAGGGTTCAGCAGTTGAGGCTCCGCACGGGCAAGAAGTTAGGAAAACAGCACCACCGGTGCTCAAGATATGGCAAATTTGTTGTGAAAACTTAGAAAAATTTAGAGCCAATTGGAGGGAGCCGATTGGGGGGGGGGTGGATAAGAGCACCCGGCAGATTTTAGGGCTGGCTGCAATTCGGAAAGGTTTGAATCATTTGAAAGCCAGAATGGACGGTGCAGCCGAAGCCTTCGGCTGCACCGCAGGGCAAGGGAGGTAACCCCCGGGTGTGGGCAGATTTTAGTGCTGGCTGTAATTCGGAAAGGTTTGAATCATTTGAAAGCCAGAATGGACGGTGCAGCCGAAGCCTTCGGCTGCACCGCAGGGTAAGGGAGGTAACCCCCGGGTGTGGGCAGATTTTAGTGCTGGCTGCAATTCGGAAAGGTTTGAATCATTTGAAACCCAGAATGGACGGTGCAGCCTTCGGCTGCACCGTAGGGCAAGGAGGTAATCCCCGGGTGTGGGCAGATTTTGTGCTGGCTGCAATGCGACGTGGTTCTAATCATTTGAAACCAAAAATCGGCGAGGGAGGAACTTCTGGTATGGGCTGATCTTACTGTTGGTCAAAATTCACAAAATTCTGAATGAGGAAATTAAACCGAGCAGTCTCAGAGTAAATATATTAAAAACATGGTTAACACTCTTGTCTGATCACTCAAAATCCCTTAGATTACCGAGTCAGTACCCTTTTCATCCCTCAATCACATTTCACTACGACAATCACGACCAATTCCACCTGAATTTGCCGCTTTTCGAGAGAAACGTGAAAGTTTTTTTAGGATTTCCGCAACGAATAAATAAAATAGGCGTCGCTGTTGGGATAGATTCTGCAGCCACAACCACACACATGTCATTTTGCGACTGTTGTGGCAATCGGCTCAGATAATTTTTGGGCACGACGCCTCGGCGAAAAGGGTGTTTTCGGCAGAGCCTCGTCAATGGTTGGCGACGCCTCAACCACTTTCAGCGACGCCCTGGCAGAGAAGTTTCAAAATACGAAAACGGGTCGACGCCTCAGCGAAGAACGTGTTTTGTCGACGCCTCGCCCTTGTTTGGCGACGCCCCGTCAATGAACTCACGGCCCTTTAATTACCCAATATTGATGCAAATTTACACTCATTGTTGAGTCGTCTGCAAGCAGCGGTGTTCTTTTCATCATTCCTCCGTTCATTCTAACGTATCTACAGCCTTAATAGTGCCAAATGAACCAGCACTCACCAACTGATTTTTTCTGAGCAATCCGATTTTGTGGGTATCAGTTTGTATAATTTGCAGGCATGCAGTCATTTCTCTTATATGGCTGTAATTTACTTTTTGATTTTACGTTTTGTGAGAGCCACCACGGTTTTCCGAAGCAAGATCTGCAAACCGATGGCAACAAATTCATAATCTACATAAACGGTTTGACATTGTCCCAAAAAGGTAAGTTAAAATTTCTTCTTTTAATGATCCTTTTGTATCGGTTTTTTCTTTCTTGTAGATTCTAATGAAACCTGTGGGCATATATTTTCGAAACATCCTGAGGGGCCGCTGACGGGTTGTTAGTAGGGGATGCTATTGAGCGCTGTCAAGGAATATTCGGGCTGCCGAGATGTCGTACGTTCGTGCCGTGGCAGTGTGGAGGAAAGAAGATCACCTCCGTGCAAACCGACGTCAATCCCTCCGCGGAGAGGGTTTTTGTCATGGGAGAGGTGCGGGCTGGCTGCAGCTCTCCTGAGGATTCTTCTACAAATGGCCGGCGTCGAAAGGAATCCAGGACCCGCGAAGAAGAAGAAGTACCCATGTGCCACATACGGAAACGCCTCCGTCTCTTGCGCGCGGAGCATACCCGATTCGTGAACGAACACTTGAGCAGAGTTGCCATAAACCCCATCCTGGGAGTCGCACCTCCAAAGGTCTCCGAGACAGAGATGGAACTTGGCAGGCGTGCCAGGTGCACCCTTGCATCGTTACGCTGTGGACACTCCCCCATGCTTATGTCATACTTGCATAGGATTGACAACAGCAAACCTGACGAGTGTCCTGATTGCGGTAGTCAAGGGCATACTACTGCGCACCTGTTCAATTGCCCGAAAAGACCGACTACATTGACGACAATGGATCTGTGGACGAACCCAGTGCTAGTGGCCGAGTTTCTGAACCTATGACAGAACCCCTCTCTGTGGCTGCAAAGAAGAAGAAGAAGAAGGAATATTCGGTGTGGCTTACGCTTGTACCAAAAAATGAACATTTACTTTCAGTGTTTATTATGTACCATTGTTCTTTCTTTCCTATATGAGCGATATCAATCGACCGTGCCGCATGCCTAGGTCAATGAGTGATGTCCGCCCCCTCCAAGGTATGGTACCATATGTGTTTTGGTATGGGAAAGGTTTACTGCGCCTTTTTTAGGCATTTCAAATATTGCGAGACCTTATCCTTTATGCATTGGTATACCTGTTAATGGAAAGGAAATGTGATCATACTTTGTTAGTTGGGAAAGAAGGAGTATCACGTTGAGGAGATGTCCTTTTTCGCACGGAACGGTGAGTTAACCGACACTTTGAGATTACGTTCCATAAGAGATATGCAGAATGCAGTTTTTGTAGAACTATCTCGATGTTTCGAATCGTTTCTTTTCTTGTTTGTGCGGCAAGAAAATCTAATTGCTCCCTTCTTACTGCTGCCGACGGAACAAACGTCCTATCCAAGGCGGGTTTTTATCACATTTTCTGTGTCATATTCTATTCAGATGTTTTTGACCAGGTCAAATTGACATGTGGTATGAAGACAGTAACGTTTTGTAACACTTGTTTGAGAACTCGGAGAAGAGTAGAGGTAGATGGAGGTTTTGCCTTCGCTGACATTAATTTTACTATTTCAGATAGACTACATGGCTAGATATATGTATTACATGTATAGATTCTGCACAAAGATCTGCTAGAATATTTCTCTCTATTCCATATTTGGAGTTTTAACATATCAACGAGGTAGGTTTTCTCAAGTTGAACCATTTTTTGGCTACGATATACTTATTTTCTGTGTTTCAGGGCCTCTTCAATAATTTACGCGGTGGTGCTGTGGACTACATTGAAGGATCGTGATGAAAAATGAGACTGATGTGGATTTGAAGCCTTCTTCGTCGACTTCGCTCCCTGCTGTCATCCTGGTCACTGGAAATTACCCCTGATTATGGATACCAAGTGCATAAGAATTTTCTCCACAAAACGCTTGATTTTCACCCACGTATGTACCATTGTATTGTGTGGAACTGCTGTTATAAAGTGTTATAAAATAAATAAATACTTGTGAAATCTTTGTTTTGGTGAAATAGGAAGGGATTAGGACTTGTATGAAAATCTGAGCAAGTTTGCAGCTCAATGTAAGTTTCGGAGCAGAAATAGTAAGAACGAAGGAAGGAGCCCAGCGAAAACGGTGAAAAACGTCTATCGTGTTTCTAATAAGAACGCCGCTGTGGCCGCGACGCCTCGACGAAAAGAGGGCCGTGGTTAACGCGCTCCAAGCGACAATCACTTTCAGCGACGCTTCGGCAAATGGTCGTCGACGGCTCCCGGGGTCCGGCCGCCGACCATTTGCCGAGGCGTCGTGCCCAGAAATTATCTGAGGGTACCGCACGGTATTTGGAGTTTACTTGTAGTACGAATGGCCTGACGCCACTCCCGCGCGACACGCGCGTGACGCCCGCTCCACCATGGCGGCAACGGACGTAGCGGCTTTTTAATCATTTTCATAATTAATCCATCATCTATTTCGTTCCGTTCCGTGGTAATTGAGTCCATTACTATCCTCTGCCATCGTGATGATGAATGCGTGTACAGAATTTGCTTGTCTGGAAAGTTACAGCCCACTTTTTTCTGCTCCGCCACGGCGTCGCCGCTTAAGTATTTACAGTCTCCGCAAGCGCGGCACGCGCGTGCAAATCCTTTTCCTATACAGTTTCTTTTTTTCCGAACGCTGGAATTGAAAAATTCAAAATATCTGGCTTTCTCGAAGATTTTCTTCAAAATTCCCGAAAGACGGAGCAAATTCGGAAGCGCATTCCATTCGACTGAGTATTTGAAAAATCATCTGAGCATTTTCTGATTATTCGAACTATCGAGAAACCAATGAATAATACATGAATGAGAAAATCTGTGGCTGAATATTCGATTTTCGTGACATGAAACTGACCGAATATTAAAAACCTTCACTTCGGTTCTACGATATAAAAATCAAATCATATCATGTTATCAAAATTAGGTTTACAGTTTACGCTTAGAGGCAAGATGAGGAAGAATCGGAGTCCGAAGAACGAAGCAAAAATCATCGAGACCACCCATGCGACTCGAACAACGGCGATCAATGACCCGCCATTTCGATTTGGCGGGCGTCGTGGTGGGTGGCCTCCTCGCTGCCCCACATATGATCTACTACTGCATAGGTAGCCGTGAAAAATAGCCTATGACCGTTGTTTGTTTGTACAGTTTCCACAATAGACATCACAATCACATGAACCGGCTGGACCTCCGCTTACGTTTAGTCGAGCTAATCAAGCGAGACATACTATGTTCAACAGTTCGAATTATTCGCCTAATTCGAAATATCAAACAGTTGACTTTTCCGATACAGTTTCTTTTTTCCGCAAGCTGGAATTGAAAAATTCAAAATATCTGGCTTTTTCAAATAAAAACATTCGATTTTCGTGACATGAAACTGACCGAATATTAAAAAGCTTCCATAATTTAGCTTTTCGAACGAAGAGATAATTCAGAAAATAGAGTAATGAATCGAATGTAAAAAAAAATAATAATTTGAGCTTTTGAATGAAACGAATATCCGAGAAACGAGTAATTTGATTTTCGTGATGATTTGAATATTCGACAAAAAACTCAAAATCCACACTCCACGGTTGAATAATTTATTCGGAAACTCGAACTATATAAATAGCTAGTCGATTCAGTTTCAAGTGTAATTACGAGTGCTTCGGGGCTGAACGAAAAAAAAAACGCATAACCCGAACATTCAATTTTTTTCTAAGAATTTGGAATTATTCTTTTTTCCTCGATTTCTTGATTCGTCTGAAATTCAGGAAAATCCAGTAGAAGGTCTCCCGAAACGTGGCGGGTATCAGAAGACCGTCCCTAGTTATACCCAATCTTGATTCTGAAAAATCTGAATTTCTGTGAATTGAGAATATCCTTGTGTAATGAATAAGTCCCGCTTTTTCTGCAGGCTTTCGAACACTCCGTTTTCAAATTTATTCAGTTTCCGAATGACCTCTGATTGAGCTTCACTAGCATTTCCTCGCAGGTTTCTCGAAAATGGCCTTTCGAGAAAACTCCTTCGCACCATTATTTCTAGATTATTAGAAACAAGACAGGTTCATCACAAACTACAAGGAAGTGACCGATCAAGTCGTAGACGAATTTTGAAAAAGAACAGAAAACGAAAATCAATTTTTGAATATTTCTATTGCGACAACATGCAGCTCTGTGCTTTTTTTTGCAAAGATCCGAGGGCATATGTTTGCCGAAGTGTAATACTTCAGTCTACGCGTGTGAGCCCTTCCCATCGAATTCGAAGCCCTCCGTCTACCATATGCTCGCTTTGTATACTTTTAGGCATTGAATAAAGGCTGTCTGCCCTAATTTCGCCTACTGCTTTTGAAAATACCATTTTCGCATACATGTGTACGTATATTGCACAATCAGAATCCCATTTGACTAATTTCAATTCTGATTTGAGAGTCTTCAATGGGTTTCTGTTTTCGGAAGGTATTTGGTATCAAGATATTGTAATTCAAAACTGAGATTTTTTCAAAGAATATGTTAGAGAAGCAGAATTTTTCAAAAGCAGGTGTCCCTCGTTCTTATTTTCTACTCATCAGGGCTGCAATTGGGCGAATTTAGCATTTTTTCCTAAAATTCTTCCAAATTGACAATTTCTATCATATCTTCATTATCCAACGACTTCAGAGCACCCAACCTCATAGTTAAGCAGGGTTCGCGATAAAAACGATTTTAGTTCTCTTAATGAGAATGTAAATTTGGTCATCACAAAAGTAAGAATACGTGAAAAACCGGGAAATTTGCGGAAAAACGCTTAAAGGCAGTGTTCACGAAGTAATAGTTGCACGTTTTTTTGGCTAAAACGTAAGATTTGGGTCCCTCAAAGAAGATTAAGAACGGGAGTGCGACGAAAAACGGCCGGTAATCGGGTGAAAACCTCGTGGGCCAGTCAACCCATTGGGCCACTCCGCCCACGTCCTATAAGTTTCCCTGAATTCGTGGTTGGATGAGCTATGATTTCCGATCAGAAGCCCCGTTCTTCCCTTCATTCTCAACGTCTCTCTTTACACAGGTCAGCTCGCACACATCGGCTGCAAAAAAACGGGAGTTACAAGTCTCGGACAACTCGTCCACAATGCTTCCCTAGCTGAATTTTGAGGGCCCATAACTCAGTTTCTAGGGGGTCTTGTACGATTCCAGGGACACCATTGAAATCAGCATGGGACCATTTTCAAGATTGGTGGAAAACAGAAGAACGACTTTTATCATGACTGCCCTTAAAAACAAGGAATAACGGCTATTAAAGGCACACTACACCCTCAGATATGAATTTTGAGATTTTCATGTAATTGTGTAGAAGACCCCTCCTGTATAACACGTGCCAAATGCGAGATCTCAATTCCTCCAAATAAGGGAAATATAAGCGACCACCTCAGGCCCGACCCCCTTCGCTCACCACCACAGGCCCGACCCACTTCCGGATTTTCGACCTCGATATCGACTGGATGGATGGATGAATTCTTAAAAAATCACCGTTCTTCAGTCCATTGCCGGGCTGTCTCCTTATCCTGGATCGTTCTCGCGCAACGATTGCGAATGAAGAGAAATACAGGCCTGAGACAACTCGTCCACCAATTTTTCACCCTCAAAATCTAGGCATTTTTCAAGAGCCATAACTTTGTTCAAAGGAGGTCTTGGACAATTTCAGAGATACCACTGTGATCAGCGTGTGACTCTCTCCAAGACTAGCATGCAATCTAAAAATTAATTTTTTGGGTGTCCTGTGCCTTTAGGGCGTCGAAAACTTCTCGTTGAGCGTAACCCATTTTTTCTCTTTGGAGGCGTGGTCGACTTTTTCCTCCCTTATCTAGCTTATTTGAGCGGTATCAGATTCCGTGTTTAGCAGAACCCTATGCTATACACTACATTCGTTTTTGCTGCGCCAGCATGTTTCGAAAATTCAGCTCAATCAAGCGCTTAACCTTCGAGTTAACTAAGAAATGGTGCATTAGTTGTCAAATGTACTGAGGACATCAGAGCTCAACTTTCAGACTATGAGGTTGGATTGAGAATGGATATCATATTGCTGCTGCGACTGAGTATTCTGACCGGCATTATCTCAGCTGAACCGTTCTATCGCCGAGCAGCAGCATCGTCTGAACAATTATCAGGTCAAAAAAAACTTAATTCATTATGTTTGAATTATATTTTCACCAACTAAAATAATCGAAAATGAGAGCTCATTAATCCTTGATTATTTTTTTTTCTGCTTCTGACTTTAAGAAAGGAGGGGAGAGGAAGGGGGTACTGTTTGCGTCAAAACGAGATTCTCCTAATTCATAAAAGAACCCTTTTTTTCGAATCATTTTCAAAACTAGGTTTTCACAGTGCAGAAGCAGCGCGCATACTCAGACAGTAGGTGCGGACTGACCGCTGACAATCAAGGCCTCTTCGGGCGGTACGCCGGCAAGTTGCGGGCGGATCGCTGCTCATCGTGGCCTCGGCGGGCGGATCGCTGCCTCTCGTCGTCTCAGCGGGCGGATCGCTGCGTTTTGGCGGGCGGATAGCGGCACCTGGGAAAGTTGATCACGCTAGCGGGCGGATCGCCGGCAATCTCTGAAGCGACGATACGACCGCAACCTGCCAGCGATCCGCCCGCTGAGCTATGAGATGCAGCGACCCGCCCGCAACCTGCCAGCGATCCGCACGCCAGGGCTTTGATAGCCAGCGATCCGCCCGCCACTGCTTTGATAGCCAGCGATCCGACCGCTTAAATTTTACACGGTGAAACTCGTCAATCATCGACGAGTTCTTTTCTGTTATCAGTATAATGCTCAGAGTAAACAAACCGAAGGGTATAAAACGCGCTCCATCGCACTGACTGCTCATTCGGCATTTCGAGGCCGATCCTGAATGGTGACCTAAAGTCACCTCTGAAGGATCAGTCAGAAGCCGAAGGCTAATTTCGGGCAGTTGAGGGGATGGTCCCCACGGCTAGGGGGGGGGTGGTCCCGCACACGGAGACCATGGTGGGAACAACCGGAAACCAGCATGTGGCATCAAGGGCGGATCGCTGGCTACTGCCGGGCGGATCGCTGGCTACTGCCGGGCGGATCACTGGCTACTGCCGGGCGGATGGCGGGGGGATGTCGATCCGCCCGCCAAAAGCCAGCGATCCACCCGCACCTACTGTCTGAGTAGTTAGTCTTTGGGGAAATGAGGGGTTCAGGAGGAGTGCGCACAGTGTAGAAGGAAGTACACACTAGGTGTTCAGTATCGCGGAAAGTACATAGAAGGGACAAGGTGTAGTGAAATGTGAGTATGGGTTCGGGGGGAGCGCGCACAAAGCCGTAGGTAACGACCAAGGATTCAGGTCGATTGCGCACAGTAACACTCAAAGTGGTTCGGAATTCAGGAAGAGCGCACTCAATATTTTGGAAACGGAGTAGGGAATCAGGAGCGCAGTGTTGGGGGAAGTGGTGAAGATTGATGAGGAGCGCGCACAGTATCGTGGGAGGTGAGTATGGGTTCGGGAGGAGCGTACACAAAGCCGTAGGAAGCTGTTATTAGTTTGTAAGTAGCGCGCACCATCGCGGAAAACGAGTAGGGCTTTGAAAACAATCGGAAACTGGCAGAACTAATACAATAAAATGGCTAGTATTGAATCGAAGATCACATTTCATGCTTTCTTATCTAGATTTTTTTTACTTTCTCAAGACCCATTCACGAGTGAAGTTTCGATCTTTTATCCTTACAGATACAGCTGATAAAGCGTTTCTACGAACTGCCGCAATTGTGGAGCAACGTACAGAATTGGGACGGCTAGTACTCTTACTTTGTAGGCGAAACTGCCCCAGGCTGCGTTCGTTGGTGATCTTTCACTTGAATTTTCTTTCTATACAATTTAATCTTTTTTTTTTGTTATGGTTTTCTCTGGTTTCATGAACGAAATATTTAAAAAGAAGAACACGACTGATGAATGTTTTGGAAATCGGCCGAAAAGGGGAACAAAAACTAGTGTAAGTTTAGATACCCCAGTGGGTCCGCGACATCAACGAGGACAGACAGTATCATGGCATTGAAACAATAGGGTACCACTACTACACCTATAAAAAGGTGGTCTCACTCGTTTTCTACAATCGTCTTCACGATGAATGCTAGATATTCCAGCCACTACCATTCATCAATGAAACACAATTGGAGCAGTTTCCAGCACTGGTCTACATTATAGCTCAAACTCCCAGCTACTTCACTGGCAATGTCACTAGTCGGGTAAGTCCATTTGGAAGTTTTCAGGAGGATAAGAGGGACGTTCCCAAAAAAAAAGACGCTGAACATACATCGTGCTTCGAACTGATACTTTGCGTTCCCTAGCCAATGTTGGCGCAAACTCGGTGTCATGTGTCATAAGATACGTGCACCAAGTTTGCACCAAACTCTAAGAGGGAACGCGAAGTATCAATACGTTTCAAGTCAACCGTACAATCAACATCGCATACATAATTTTCATGTTTCATTTTTTGCTAAAAACAACTGAAAGATTAGAACAATTAAGAGTCCCGCTTTGACTTCCCGTCTATATAGTGTGCTGAGAACGCCTGGTTTGGCGGCGCTTTACTGAAGATCACTTTCAACCTAAAAAAAAACTACAAGGCCCACACAAAGCTCACCTTCCTGAGGAAATGCTTTTCTTTATTACGACAGCACGTCACCGTTATTAATACGAGTTGTGGTACAAAGTTCACATTCAAGAAGAATTCGTAAGCATTTTGGGTACAGAATAAATAGCAAACTGAGTTTCGACAGCCATTACAAAGCGCTCTTCTGTCAACGCAATCCATAAAACCTCAAATCTCATTAGGGTGCTCAAGTTCGAAAATTTTTAGACACTACCCAAAGCCTTACACGATTTTCGGATGTTTTTTTTTGCCGTAACTGCACTTCAACGTCGCAGTGCACGTTATGGTATGTTTACACAAGGTGCTGAGTTGATCGCAAAACCCTTGGCTCCGAGTGAGATTGAACCAGCATATTCCGTTTCCGGGGCAGCGCCTTATCGCACTGCACCATCAAAGCCCCAGCGCCGCTTTCACTAAACTGCTCTGGACAAGTCTACGACTGTTAGATAGTCTCTGATGGTATACCTGTTTCATCCCGTTATGCGGGTGAAAGGATGATTGCCTCGGTGAAGATTTACCGAGCAGTTGAGTGAGAACGGCGCTGGGGCTTCGGTGGTGCAGTGCGATAAGGCGCTCCCCCATAAAGGGAATGTGCTGGTTCAATCTCGCCCGGAGCCAAGCGTTTTGCGATAAACTCAGCACCTTGTGTAAACTACCCAAATCATTTAAAACCTACAGACGACTCTGCAACCACAGTTTTTTCTACGCTTACGAAGAAAAATGTAAATATATACGCCGAGAATGCTATGAAAATTTGAATAAAAACCGAGATACGACCGTTTCTACGGCAAACTTCAATACAAACGAGCCAGAAACAAAATGTTTATGATAATACACAGAAAAAATCCACAAAAACAAATGGCGAATCAATACAGGCAATGTATTCAAAACATGACATCGCGGCGATCAGCTACGGAAGTGTAAAATAAGCCTAAAAGTGCACACCTCTTCACCGGCACCATATCTTCTGAGCTCACCCTGTATGAACCCAACAAATCTTCTTGAGAAAATGCAGAACAATTTTACGCGAAAGCTTGCTACGCACTATTTGATCTCGGTTATCAATTCACTTCTAACGCTGTGGAACGATGCCAGCTTTTTGCTCCAGTCTTTAGAGGTTCTGTACCAAAATGGGTCGGCCGTTTCTCGAAGCCCTCTACCTCCTCATCCTTATTTTGACACATTGTTTCATGAAAATCGTCCCTGCAGCAACTTCAATTTTATCAGCTTATTGTTTGGGTTACTTGCCTGGTTTTGCTGATAAGTCATGCTATGATTTGATTTCTAGCTCGTGAGTGTAATATTTTTTTAATCTGCGCCAATAAAGAATGAATGAATGAATAAATCATGTACCGCGCTTGCCCTACAATCAATAAGCCGCGACACAGCTAGGCATTACGATATCATTAGATCAAAAGTCATTAAAGATATGTTTCCCCGAGCGCCACGTATGTACCCTGTGTAAAACATCGTATTTCTCACGACTCATGGCGCGCGCGATCCTGCTCTCTCCGTCGGCCATGCGCTCTCTCGCTCTCTCTAACCTCCGCTCCGCACCAGCAAGCGTAGGAACCATGAGAATTTCGCGGTTTTACAGCCTGTAATTGCGTTCCGGGTCACACTTTGTGGAGCATGAACAATCTGCCTTAAGATGAGACCAAGAATTTTTTTTATATTTCAGCAATCGGTATCACGGTGGATTATTTCCCTCGACCGCGTCAAAATTGACACCCCTCAGAACATGACTGCACTTGACGACCTCATCAGCAGCACATCAAACTGCACTGAAAAACTGTTCTTCTTCGTCAACAATGAAAAACAATGCCCTCTTCCGTACTGGGGTAACGTTGCCAGGTGAGTAGTACTGGACGGTGTGCGGCAACAGGACGCCTGATCCGGTATGTGTAACTTATATGTCATATAAATTTAAGTTACATGTTATATAAACGTAGGTTGCAGGAAGCTGCAAGTAACTTGTTTTAATTTTTTCTGAGTCACACGCGCCCTTCCGAAAATTGTATAAATAATATACCGAAGATTTTTACTCAGAAAAAGATTGAATAAATCACGGAAGACGACGCCGCGCATTTAAGCATCTTATCTTGTCCCACTTCTTACCCACTCGACTGATTTTGTCACCCTCATAAGCCTTGTTTGCGTACAAGTCATAAGTAGATGAGAAAGAAGTAGTAGTCGATGTTGATTTCAACCATATATTCAAGTTTGAAAAACGACCCTATTGAAGCGAGTTATGACCAGAAGACAAAAAAAACCGATTCTACGATTTTTTATTTCAAAAAAAAAAATAAGGTGGTTATTGTATTTTATGAGCGCATGAAGGTCTTGAAAATGGCTATACTTGGCCTTGAAGCCACAAACATCAAATTCTGTGAGGTTTTTTTTTCGAACATCTTGTAGCTTCAAGATGGTCGAAAAAAAAAACCTTACAGAATTTGATGCTTCTGGCTTCAAGGTCAAGCAAAGCTCCAATAAGATCTACTCAAATGTCTGGGCATACAATGTACTTCCAGGACTGCTCACATGTACACCGGAGTTCGGCCAGTACACCTCACAGCTCCGCTAACAGCATCAATGAATGTAGTGCTCTACAAACGCCTTCCTTTGTTAGACGAGACAACATGCCAACAGATGTTCCTTATGCATCAGTCAAGCTACAGCATCTTATTTCAGGACTACACACCTCATGCGGTACGACGATTTTTCAAGTACTGTCGTTTTCCGGGCCAAATTCCGGTCCGCATTTGCGGACAACGGCTGTTGCATCACGCAACAGGATGATAATCATGCTGGGACCACTTGGTCCCGGCACGATTATAACGTGTAGCTTGGTGAACAGCCGTTGTCCGCATTTGCGGACCACAATTTGGCTTCAGTATTTGACTTGTACTTATCGACGTGCTGACGCAATCAGCAGCATTGCTCATTGAAACTACCTTATGCGATGTTTCAGGTATGGGAACTGATCGATCTTCTGATTCCCAGCGCATCTGAAGATTGTCCTCCACTCCAAGACACAATGTGGTACTCAGTTATGACACGCTTAACGGAACTGCAGATGATTTATTACTCTGGAGAGCACGATCTGGTGAAGTTAGAACACAAGCAATCGTATGTGCTTGTAGGCCTGACAGGAGGCATAGCAGTTATAGCACTGGCCATGAGCATTTTCTGGGGCTTAAACGGCTCCGCTTTTGCCAATTGATCCAATAACCTGCTTCGAATAAGACGCGGTACACAAAACTGTCAGACTGAAGCGTTTTACCTTGGCGCGTGTAAGGCACTGTCACGCACATACACACCTCATACTATATGACGGTTTTTCACTTATTTGAAGGTTGAGTTGAGGCAAGAGAGCCCCGCTGCACAAACCTCTGAATCTCATCGGTCAACGCTGTCAGTATGATGGTATCTCTTTTTATCGAAGAAAATCAGCGGTCAAACTTGACAGTTATAAGTGCTTGAGGTTCCTCTATCAATTGAACTCACTGCCGTGTAATTTTATCGATTTTCTGGAATTATCGATTTTATTGATTTTTCGCAAAAATCAATAAAAAACTGTGGAAGTGGATTCTATCGATAGAGGACCTTCAACAACCCCCAAACCTTCCGTTTCGCCTCTGCTTTCTCACCGTAGATGGAAATAACCATCACACTGCTAGCGTTGACCGATGCGATTCAGAGTTTTGTCCCCGCTGCTGGGCTGTGACCGGGAGTCACGGCGGGAGGGTCACGCCCTTTAACCGCGCTCAGGGTTACCGCCCCCCCATGAAGGCTAGAGTGTCATGTTGACCGCCACACAGCGACAATTAGTGTTGTCGCACATTATTGTTGAATGCTGCGCCAACGAAGTTCGGCGAGTTCGTCTACACTGAAGTTCTACGAAATCTTGCTACTTTCATAACTACTAGACGTTACGAAGAGGCCGCGACTTCAGCTCTAATAGGCCCTATGAGCCACACAGATTTACGATATTGGAGCAAGTCGCTTCAAGAGTACTGAGCCGAGCCGAAGTATACCAATGACCGCAGAAAGCAGTAGTGTGTCGCAACGTAGTGGACCTTTGGCACGCTACTACCCATGTATAAGACCTATGATATACTCCCCGCAACTAGAGCCGAGACATATTGTTTTTCACCCATAGCGATAAAATCGATGCGACTGATGTGCATCGCCGCTGTCGCGCGTCACGAGAAGGGTATCATAGGCTTAGGGCAGCAATGACCAACGCTGCAGTACAAATTGTGAGCTTCAGAACATACGCCGGGTTCTTACTTTCGCTGCCGAGCGGTACGATGACACTTTTTGAACACGGAGCGACGCAATGTCGACCTAACCCTTCTGATATCGTACCATCACTCCGCCACAGAGTATTCATGAATGCAGCGAGGAACTGATTCAGGGAGTTAGAACTACCTTGTGCGCGGTATTTCCTAGAGCTAACTACCCAATGCGCAGAGTTGAAAGTTCTCACATGAATATTGAACTACTCCAACTATCCTCACTTATCAAAATGATTGAATATGTCACATGATTAATTGCGATCAAGGAATGTATCTGTATCATTTGGCATAAAATATTGTAGCGACAACGACGATCTCAGTTCTATTCGATTGTATTTTGTGGGATCTGCCCACAAAGTCATTCCTCTTTGGCTGGAATAGTCCAGCAATAATTTAGGAATCGGAGTGCAGAGACTTCATACTGAGACAATGTAGAACAAGGCATGTTTCATCCGTATCATTCAATCGCGTCGGAATTATAAATAAGGCACAGGTCGCACTAACACTGTTAGCTCCTTACTAACTGTTGGCGCAAATATACGGTGCACATGTGTTATAACATACGTGCCCCCAAGTTTGAGCCAGTCTTCAAATAGGGACGATCTATAATGGTATCAGTGCGGTCCGTGCCTGCTATAATACATTGGATCGGACTCATTTCGGAAAACTTCAAAAATTGTTTATCTCTTCACCGTCAACCTAATGCTTTGAGGGAAGATTGTTTTCCAATAGAAACTTATTAAAACGTCCATGCGAGGACAAATTCATCGTCGTTTTGAGTGTTCGTAAAAAAGGTTATTTAAAATGAATCGGATATCCGGGAAAAAAATCGGATATTTTAGAATTTCTTGTCACAGAATCTCCTAGTTATTTGAAAGTTGGAATCATCCTGCCCTTTTAGTCAAGAAACATCAAAACGTGAACTTTTCAGTTAGGGGTAAAGCAGAAAAGAGCGATTTTCGCTATTATCCTCGATGAGTCGGATCCAATGTGTAGTGCCTGCGATAAGCGACGACTGTAAATCAGCGATATCGACAAAATCCAGCGATATTATATATCGAGATGACGGTTTTTCAAAAACCCACAACCCATTCCAGTAGTATCTGACATGATAAAGGATGGTGACATCTGAGAACAGTTGATATCCCGATTTTTGATCCCACTTTGAAAATTTCTGGCAGATATTCACATGGCCGCGATGGCGTCGAGTCCATCTGCCCTGCAAAAAGATGCTATCACATCGTCGTGATGTGCTGACCTGCTCACAGGACTGAGCAGGGTTGCGACCGGTCGCAACGGAGGTCGTAAAAATTTCGAGAATTTTTCAGAAAAAAAAAATGAAAATCGGGGGGGGGCTCGTAAAAATGATGGAAAAGTTGGGGTTTATCTCCATACCACTTGGAAAGGTAGAATGACGAAGGAGTAGTATAACTGCACGCCTAACAACGCTACATCACTTGTAAGCAAAGTTGAACCGGCATATACACATCTCGCCCTTCTTTGTGTTTTAAAAAATGTTGGCAACGAGAAAAAACTCTAGAGAACGAAAATTTTCAAATTCTGAAACAAGATCTGGATTCTACATGAAATTCTCTTTAGCTTGATATCTTGCAGTCCGCACAACTCTACCTTCGCAGAGTTATTCCTTATTGAAACCGCTGCCCGTTGCGAACATCGTTGACCCCCGTTGCGACTTGGTGGGAGACGTCGCTACGGTTTTTTTTCTTTAATAAGCCTTAATTGAATTTCTTTTTGGGATAGTTTCGATAAAGGGAGTCCTGTGTAATAAAAACAGTTGGCTTCCTCTGCAAATCGCCGTTTATCTAAGATTAAGAGCCCATAAACTTAGTAATAAGCTCTGAATGGATAACGCGCTTTAATTCTTCTTTTGGAGGGGAATTTTTGAAAGTGATTTTCTAGTTTAGTAGGATTTTTTCTGAGTTAACCACCTTTTTTGGGGTTCTTAGAGTTATGTACGATCTTTCATTTTCTTTAACTTTGCTTTGCCACAAATTTAGACCCATTTTTCCTTCATACTTTCTGATTGATGTTTTTTTAGTTTTTTTCCTTAACCATATTTTTAAATGTTATCTCCGTACTTCTGACTTTATTATAATCCTAATTTTTCAGCCGACGATGAGCCACGCTCAGAACCTGGTTCCGGGCGACCCGTCGCTGCTCGTCCGGGTCGCCCGAAATGGTGAATCAGGTCGCGAGAAAATTCGTACATTGTAGATTAGTCGTCCGTAACGTACATTCACACGCAAATTCGCTGCACGGGGAAGGCAATTTTCATCATCCGGGTGGCTGGTAACAGTCGAGGGGTTAGCGGGTCGCCCGGAAAGGTTGGCGGGTTGCCCGGAACGGGATCTGGCCCCTATTTTGAGGGTCCGGGTGACCCGAATTGCAGTTTTTTTTGCGCCGGGAAGACCGGAACGAAGTTCTGAGCGCATTTGGTCGTGAACATTTTTCATCCCATGGGGGTTTCGTAAAAATTCTGGTGAACAGTGGGGGTCGTAAAATTTTGGTCAACGGTCGCAAGGGCCTGCTCAACCCTGCCTGCTCACGATACCGCAAACTAAAGAAGGGGTTGAGTGACCTCCTGGTGGAAACAAACACTTTTCACGTATTGCCATAGTTTTGTTTTTTGTTGGAATCGATTTTTTACTAGTACGCAACATCGCTGCGCAATATCGAGATGGCTCACGCTCACACCTTGCGGCAAGTAGGGTTCCGACCTCAGGAAGCCACATTCAGTAATCGAGCGCGGATCATTCGATCGATAGCCATCTTCTCTTCGTTTTCCCAACTGCAAATTTTACTGCCGAGCAGCCTCGCGGATTTCTACTTGACAACGTATGAAGCACTTACAGTTCATCTACACAATCGCGTTCAGTCCGCAACGTGCACGCTGATTGCGAAAGCGTGTTGCGGCGCGGTTTTGATGATCCTCAGACAGGGATGCCGGATTACCCGGGCGGGTTTCGCCTTGATGAAACCGCCCGGGTGGTCCGACATCCCTGTCTAAAGACCCTCGAATCGCGCCGCTACACGTTTTCGCAATCAGCGTGCACTTTTTTGTTTTTGTATTTGTTTATTACAGGTCATGCCTGCATAATTAAGTTACATAGGAAAACAAATGAAAAGCACCGAACATTAAAAAAACAGGAAACGGATACAGTAGCAATCTGAATTGAAACAGGCTCAATCATCCTCAGTCATCAAGTACTGATCCAAGATACGTTTGAACGCGGAAAGAGTTGTAGGGAGGTTGCCCCTTTTGAGTAACTTTTCAAACTCACTTCCTGCTCTATTAACAAAGAAGTGGTGCCTCAAACTTTTCCCGGCTCTGTTGCGGACAAGTTTGACGCTGCTGCCTCTAGTGGTAGACGCCCTGAGCTGGAGGAAATCGTTTGGCTTGAGTCCCACAAGGCCATACAAGATCTTATAAACCATCAGAAGATCAAACCTTTTCCTTCTGCAGGCCAGCGATTCAAGTTGTAGCTCCTTATTCCTAGCAAAGCTGCACGGCATTTCACTATAGCTGAGACCCCTGACCCGGATCATCACCTTGCGTGTGAACCTGTTTTGGAGTTTTTCCAACGCACCCGTGGTCGAGACCTTGTGGGGGTTGAAAATTACAGTTCCATACTCGAGGTGTGGTCTAACATATGTTTTGTAAGCATTAAGAAGCACCCTTTCACTAATGCTGGACAGGGCTCTGAACATGCTACACATAACTTTACTAGCTCTGGACACAGCCTTAGCACAATGAGCATCAAAGGTGAGATCGCTGCGTACCAGGAAACCCAAATCCATTATCTCATCGACAGCCTGGAGTTGCTGACCATCAATGGTATAAACAGCACCTGAACTGTTGCTTCCAATGTGCAGGACTTTAGTTTTTTCTTTTGAAAGCAACATGCTCCAGTCTTTAGACCAACTTACAACCTTATCCAACGCGATTTGCAAGTACTCCTTGTCACTTGCCGTATGGATCGGAGAAAAAATTTTGAAATCATCAGCAAAAGCAGAGCATTTAACCGTACCAAATGTAACTAGTCGTGGGAGTTCGTAAGTAAATATATTAAATAGTATTGGAGACAAAACTCCTCCCTGAGGTACGCCACTGCAAACGGGTTTGGGATCAGAGAAAGTGGAATTAACTCGAACAACAAACGACCTATTGCTTGAAAAGGCTCTTATCCATGCTATAATTCTAGGATGAATACCAACTTGGGCGAGCTTCAGCATGAGTTTGGAATGAGAGACCCTGTCGAAAGCCTTGGAGAAGTCAACATAGATGACATCAACCTCTTTTCCCTCATCCACATGTGAGGTCCATTCATTGAGTGATTGCAACATGGCCGTCACCGTCGACTTTTTCTTTTGGAAACCATGTTGGGATTCCGAAATTATTGAGTGGTCCTTCAAATGCTTACATATTCTCGCCTTAAGGATCTTCTCGAACAACCTACTGAAAATAGAGGTAATGCTTACTGGCCTAAAGTTTTCGGGATTAGTATGAGGGGGCTTTTTCGGAATAGGAGTTACAAAGGCTACACGCCACCTATCAGGAACCTCTGCTCGCATGAACGAGAGATTAAAAATATATGTGAGCGGTCCAACTATAATGTGGGCTACCTGTTTAATAAACTTCAGAGGCAAATGGTCCGGTGTATCGGAAAATGAAATAGGCCAGCTAGAAAGGAACTTGTGGACATCCTCTGGATAAAACCAAACAGAATCGTCCATTGTATTGAATTCCTGGGCAAGATTCATAGGGTCACTAGGTCCATCGTCCTCGCAAAAAGCCTTTTCAAAAACAGATGAAAATATTTCTGACCTTTCTTTGTCGTCTGTTATTATGGACCCCTCAAATTCAATAGGCCCTAATCGGGGTTTGTTTCTCAATCTAGCATTCAAAAGTCTATAGAACGAATTTTTTTTACCTGATTCAATGATTCTCTTTTCGACATTTCTGTTGAATTTTTTCAATTGCTTGTCAAATCTCCAACATATAACTCTATACTCCTCCCAATCATTTGGTGCATTGGTTAATCTAGCCCGATTCCATGCCTGTGATTTTTTAAATGCCAGGCGCTGCAAATGTTCCGGGAGATGGTCCGTGCCCTTGGAAACTTCTATGAGTGGTACAAAAAGATGAATGCAATGCTGCAGAATAGAAATAAACATTTCATATTTAGCATTAACCGAGTCAGCAGTGTTAAACGCCCAATACCAGTCCACACTGTTCAAATACTCAAAGATCTCGGGAAAATTAGCATTTTTGAAGTCCCTTCTGAGTAATTTACAATCCCTCGCAGGGGTGGGAAAATTGAGTTCAAAATGAATTGTAGCATGATCACTTGTCCCTACGTGGTCACAAACTTCGATGTTGTCCACAAGTTCAATATCATTAGTTAGCAGCAAATCCAGGATATTATTACCATGGGTTTCCGACGTTACAAGTTGGGAAAAACTGTAGTCACGAAACAACCCAAGTAGGTCAAAAAGATTATCTCCAATGACATAACGCTCGTTAGGTTGGCCCCAGTTGACGTTGGGAAGGTTAAAATCACCTGTAATAATACAGGGATGGCTACAAGATACAAGATCACTAAGTGTTTCGATCAATAGACTAAACTGGGCTGAGGTGCATGAGGGAGTCCTATAAACCAAAATGATACGAATAACCATCTCACCAGAGGAGATATCAGCACAAATAATCTCATAACCATCAGGAACCGAGTGCATGGCAATGAGCCTGGGAAAAAGAGCCTTTTTAACCAAAAATGCCACACCGCCACCTCTTTTACGCTTTCGATCACATCTGAGCAGGTCATAAATGTCAGACCACTCACCTAGCAGAGAGGCGTCCGTTATCATATGCGTCAGCCACGTTTCGGTGAGGGCAATAACACTGAACTGACGTTGTTTTATGAGAAAACCAAGAAATCCCATATTTTTGGGGAGTGAGCGTATATTGGTTGAAATGCAAAATGTACCAGTACCCAGTGAACATGCAGAATTAACTTGTTCGATGTCAGAATAAGAATGAGAGCCAGTTTCAAGTACATCAATGGATTCCGAGTTTTGATCAGTCAACCGAGGAATTTCTACTCGTTTAAAGATGGACTGGAATCCCCGGACAAAACATGAATCGACATATCCGAGTCAACCGATGGCGATTGATCGCTAGCAATAACAACTGGTTGGAGATTTTCCAAACTAAAGCGGCTAGGTTGGGGTACATGAGGAATGCTGGGAGTACAATTGTCGAGAATATGATTTGACACTGATTGAGTACAAGCATCAAGGATAGGATTTGGGAGGAGAGGAGCACAATTACAAGTAGCAGTATTGGAGAGAGAGTGATGGTCCGCTGAGAATGTGGGTTGATTGATGGAGGAAGTGGTGTTACGAGCAATACTGGGAGTGGCCGAGACTGAAATGGAGACATTTGTGGTTTCAGCATTAGCATAATTACGAGAAGACGTATTAGGATTGCCCGGCCCCCTTCTCAAGTCAGGATGGCGTGGCCGGCCCCTCTCATTTTTTGGAAGAGAAGGGCGTATAAAAAAGCCCCTGCAGGGCGAAGCCCTGAGTTGAGGGGCACATTTAATGGCCTGATTCCTAAACTGGGTTGAGGGCAAGACGACCTTTAATAGACGAGGATTACGGTAACGCGTACAACCTAATCGATAAACGTTCACCGGTGTACAACTGATATCAAGAAAATCAAATACTTTTTTAACACAATCATAGTCATATGCTAATCGTGTAGAAGCTACTGGATGGAAGGACTCTGGAATTCCAGCAATTACAATTGAGCGCGACATTTCCTTTTGGTCGCAGTGTGAGACATCAAGAGTATCAGATGCAGGAGTTTGGGTACTAGTACAACAAGCGACTGAACTGGGGCGTGAAATATGATTAGAGACAGTAGAATTATCAGGTTTTTTGAGAGAGATTATCAAACTACGCAAACTTTCATTTTCTTCTTTCAGTCGTCGATTTTCCTCAACAAGGCTCGTGTTGTCAGCAGGAACAGTTACGGACTTGTCCTTGGATAAGATCAGAAATTCCATAATGGTTTTCATATACACTGGCATCGCATCGTCGGCCTCCATTTGTTCGATAGCCTGGGCGAGTGCATCCTGCCCATCAGAGGGTGAGCCTGGATCCACAAGTCCCCGTTTACGGCCTCTGAATTTGGTGACGGCAGACAGAAACGACGACATCAATCGAATAGCCCCCCGCCACTAGGGTACTGCGCCTTAGTCGAACTGCTCGAACGGAAGAGATGATGTAGACAGTTGACAGATGACAGAAGGATGAGGCGAGGAATACGTAGGAACGATGAAAAGGTGATGAATAGCTACGATGAATATGGGTAGATGGTGGACAGATTATTGAAGAATCCACGGAGAAGGGTGGGGGGGGGGGGAAGAGGCCTCGAAGTGCAGCCGGGTATCGATTATTGATTACGCTGTGGTGATGGCGGCCGGGGTAAGAGACGAAACCAGGCGCCGCCGCTCGTGACCAATGCAGTGAGCGAAATGACTTTGCGGACTGAACGCGATTGCGTAGATGAACTGTGTATGACCCGAATTCACGTACTTGATTAAATTTATTGCACTTTCATTGATTCTCGGATTATCAATGATATTTCATCACTGTGGGTTAATAACTTTGTGTTGAATTTAACGTTGTCTTCAGTGTGCTTGCAGATAAATATTCGTATCTGGATTCTTCCAAATAAATTTCGTATAGTTCAGCACTTCTCATGGAAGAGTCCGGCTACCTCTGCTAGTTCATCTGTGATTCGAGACAAACATCGTTCATGACTTTTACAAAAGTTTATATGAGTTGTAACCAAGGTTACGGAAGGCACAAGTATTACAGGGATTGTGCACACCATGAATATACCCATAGTAAAAAAACACTTGGTCACATTTCCAACTCAACAAATAGAACTAAAGGAGTGATATTGACGCCTTGAGGAACTCCCTCAATTTCACCTCCAACTCATCCAGTTGCTCCACATTTCCTGTTCTTAGATCTTCGAACGCGTCTTTGAGAAAAACTGGAAAAGAGCACCCATTAAAACTGGCAAGTGCGTTGGGTAGCTGTAAATCTTCTCGGCTCCCCTTCAATCACATTGAACGCAATACCTATCCTTGCAATGACGTACTCAGGGTCAACCATACCCTTGTCCCGTTCATCAAAGGAGCTAGGTCCCCCTAGGTGCCGAAAAACCAGAAGGATGTCATGAAATTCTTTCACCTTTCCATTAGTGAGATTTTTCTCGCCAATTCTCGAAAGAAAACTACTATTAGCCAAACTGGCCATTCCGATTGAAATATACTTTCCTAGAGTCATTTTTCGACGTGGAGTTCAAATATGCCCTTCGCAGCTGTCTAGAATAACTCTGAAAAAAGTTATAGGCGTCTTTTTCTGATTTTCGTAGATATTGTACTCTTCAAAAACCGCATTAATTTTACGAAAATCCGGAAACGGACTTCGTAATCGTATTCACAGCCCAAATTAACCCCTAAGGCCAAGTTTGGGTGGAAGCAGACTTTCCGAACTACGTGCAGACAGATAGCGTTTTGGACTTGTAATGATTCGCGGTTTAGCGTTCAATTATATCAATTCGGTTAGCCGGCTGTTAAACCTGAGACCGTCAACCACCAGAGGCCAGATTCACCACTGCATCAACCGCGGGTTTGCGGATTTGGATCGGGTTTCGCGCCAGCATTAGCGCGCGTGTGCACGAGCTAAACCCAACCCAAATCGACAAACCCATGCCTAGCGCAATGATTAATCCGGGCTCAGGGGAGCGCTGGTGGAATTGGGTCTTGTAGGGGCCAGGCGGAATGTAACGCAGCATTTTTTTGTCAATAGAGCGGGTTCTAAATCCAACGAATTACTTCAGTCGGGTTTGGTAGTTGGGAAGTTCACTGAATTCAAAAAGGCGCTTGAGAGTTATATATTGTCCTAGGAGCGACGTTTTTAAGATCTCATTCCTTCTTGGTGCCGGTGTATGCCTAGTAGTCAGTTTATCCATTTGCTTGATTGTTGTCCGCCTATCTTTATTCTCTTTAATTGCTGTTTAGGTATTTCTTTTGTTTTGGTCTTTGACATGGGTCTACCGCATAAGAAATCAAATCAAATTACGAGGTACAGAAAGCAATGAATAAAAATATTGCAGATTTGGCTTGAAATTTGCCCAGGTGGGTTATTCGGTATTTACAAAGAAGTGTCATCGACCACTCTGTTCGGTCCATATCTTGGAGACCTGGTTGGGACCTTTGGGAACGAATTCCGGGAACTTGCACTAAGATAAGACAAATATATCAGAAAACTGTTTACAGACACTCATCGAATTCGTAGCCGTCAATGACTAGCCCAACGGGAGCAGCTGATGAGACAAGCATGTTACCAGTCACCGACCCAACAGGTATAGGAAGACCTGGCTCGCATTGGGGGCGCACTGTGTGAGGCTACAGCAGCGCCTCTTGCCACTGCGCTATACGCATGCTTCTTAATAAATGAAAGTTGTTGGTGTTTTCCATTCTCTAGCATAGACACAATTCCTGGTTCCGACTTTCAGCATGTAGACAAATGGCCAAGATCCTCTTTTTCGGCAATCCTTAGTGAGGTTTCTTATTTACACTCTCCCTTTCAAATTTTTATAAGTTTTTTTTATACTTCATTTAAACGAAGATTCCACAAGAAATATGAAACAAACCTGTGTCCGCGTAGAACTGCTTTGCAACATCTTTGGGAAGGGAGGATGGCTCGCCGACAGTCTTGACGAAACTCTCAATAACATTATTTGCCAAATCTGACAGAATCTTCTTCAATAGTTCGTCGCCTGGAATGGAACACAAGGTAGTGTTTTTTCGAAATCATTCAAAAGACAGTAGTGCGACTCGCCTTTATATTTCTTTCTCAAAGCCATATAGAACGAAAAAACGATATTGTCATTAAGGAAAAGTTGCTCCCAGCGATGGAAAAGCTGCAGGACTTCCTGCAAAATAACACTGCTTGACACCAACAATGATGTTGACGCCACAGAACACCTAGAGAAAAAAATTCCGATTTAACGGTTGTCTTGAAGGCAATCATCCACTGATTACAAATTTAGCTCTGCACTCGTTCAATGCCCTCTAAAAACAAAGATATGAAGGGGAAGGTTTGGTAGGCGATTTAGAGTTTGAGGATGTTGGGTCTGTAGTTTTTATTTAGAAAAATTATGACCTCGCTCTTGGCAAGTGTTATGCAGAAGTCTACTACAAGATTACTTAAAAATCCCCAAACTCACGTCATAGGGTATACAAAGACTTTAAAGGCAAAGTTTAGCCAGGAGTTGAAGTCACGAACGCGTGTGGTTGGAGTATGGGTAAAGGCGTCGGCACCTTTGATGATTACCACTGTGACAAACGTTCTCATACCTAAGCAGTGTCTCAGGCCATTGTTATACCTCCAGTCTGCGACCGCGACAGGTTCGCTCATCTGTTACAAATCGTGTCGGGACCCACACTCTCATCATGAAAAAAGCTGTCGCAGGAACACTTTGCACGCGGCGGTCACGTCTCAGGGTCGCAGATGGGTGCTATACATTCAAATGTTGAAAACCGTGCCGCTATCGGTCGCTGTCGCGAGCATCGGTCGCAGTGTGGCGCACTGCGACCAATGCCCGCGACAGCGACGGAGTGATTGGTTTAGTGCGGGCTTCGTCCGTTTTTCTTCTTTTTTTGTAGTTCCTTCTTTCTTTTCTCTCCTGGAGTCTTCACCTTACCCTAAATGTATAAATCGTAAAGGCAGGGCCCGGGCAGAATTTCGATTCTGGTATTTTCCGCTGAATCTGTGCTCGTGGTACAGGTAGTCCGGAGGGACATGCGAGAACTGCGTTAAAACCGATCTTCTCCAAGTTATTCCAGCCACTTCCGTGAGCCGATCATCCAGAAGAGTCAGAAAAGTGTGGCCATCGTCCATATTTTAGCGGTTGTCCACGCATTCTTCAAGAGTCCTGTGTAATTATCGGTCATTCCAGCCATGATTATCATGCTGTGAATACCGTAATCCCTGACTTTCAGGCTGTTTTCTCCAGAAATACGGACTTAGAGTTTGTGAAAATTCTGGGCGTTGTCCAGCTAGACCAACCCAATCTATCTAATCCAAATTTCGGTGGTGTCAGAACCTGACCGGACCTTGCCTTTAAAGCCTGCCTCTTTATAGAGCTGAAACTAAACTGATTTGCGCTAAATATGAACTGTTTCTTTCCATTCTTGACCACACCATTGACTTATTTGTTCCGAGTAGCCTGGTGTCTACGAAGAAGGCGTTTCTCCCAGAGCACTTGAAAATCTTTCTCACAGGAAATCTCAAGCTTGGAACATGGCAAATGGTAGTAATAGGGCCGATGATTGGTGCGAGTATAAAAGAGTTACTACGTTATTTGAAAAACGTTTGAAGAAGTATAATAGCAATAAGGAAAGGAAAGTTATCGAATCTAAGAATAAAAACTTATTCTATAGGCTACTTAATTCGAGGCTCAAGAGTAAATCTGAGGTTGGATGTCTTGTGAGAGAAGATGGTTCCAGTGCAGTCGAGGACGGCCATAAAGTTCAAGTTTTGGCAAATGCGTTTAGGAAGGCTTTCCTTGAGGATACTGACCTGGATGAACTTGTTAGTCCTTCTCTTTTTCCTGTCATGCCTGACTCTGGATGGTTTCACCCGGGGGAATTGTCGGAGCTACTAGCCAAATGGCCTAATTCGTTTTCTGATACGCCTGATCACATACCATTATGTTTCATTAAAAAGGTGATTGATATCATAGTTAGCCCACTTGCACATATTTTCAACCTGAGTTTTATGCGTGGAGATGTTCCGAGTAGATGGCGTACATCCTTTGTTACTCCTATACCAAAGAAGAAGCCATTTTCTGATCCCAACAATTACCGTCCCATCAGTATTACGTCTATCTTTGCAAGGCTTTTCGAAAAAGTAATAAAAAAAAGAATTATGGCTCATCTAGAGGAGCACTCCATCATTTCGGAACACCAACATGGTTTTCAAAAGGGTAAATCGACTTGGACGCGTGCGCTGGACAAAGATATAGGTGTGGATGTTATTTACCTTGATTTTTCCAAGGCATTTGACAGAGTTTCTCATCGCAAATTAGTAAACAAACTGGAAATAGTGGGTATCCATCCACGTATAGTGGCTTGGATTCGTGCTTTTCTCACGGGTAGAACTTTCAGGGTCAGGCTTAATAGTACGTTCTCCTCTCCCTTTGCAGTCCTTAGTGGTGTTCCCCAGGGGGGAGTGCTTTCACCAATTCTCTTTAATATCTATACGTATGAACTTCCCTCGATCATATCCTTGAACAACGTCGGCTGTTCGGCATTCGCTGATGACTTTAAGTTGTATAAACCTATTTCGACAATGGAGGATTCGGAGTGTTTGCAAAAGCTCTCAATGATGTAGCCAAATGGTCGAATGAATGGAAATTGCCACTTTCCAGCGAAAAGACTAAAGTGATGAAGCTTGGTAAGAGGCGAGTTAGTGGCTTCTATACTATCGACGGTTTGCAGTTGAGCGAGGTCAGCGAGATTAAGGACCTTGGTTTTCTTATCAAGGACGATCTTAATTTCGATGATCACTGCCTCCAGGTTGCGTCCACGGCTAATAGGATGATGCACTGCGCGTTTCGAGCACTATCAACTACTAATGCAAACGTGCTGACCGAGGTGTATGAAACGTACGTACGTCCACTAATGGAGTATGGTACGGTAGTTTTTAATCCATACAAAAAAGGATCCATCGACGCGCTTGAGAAAGTCCAGAATACTTTCACACGTAGAGTTTACTTCCGGACATCGTGGTTTCAGACGAATCGCAACGTGTGTCATGTCACCAGAAACGCCAAACTGGGCCTAACCACTCTAGAGCGCAGGAGAAGAAGGTTTGATATGATATTGATGTATAAGATCATTCATGGGAGTGCTGGTATCAAGGCTAGCCGGCTGTTTAACCTTAGACCATCAACCACTAGGGGAGCGCCGGTGAAATTGGGCCTCGTTGGGGCCAGGCGGAACGTAAGACAGCACTTTTTTGTCAATAGAGCGGGGTCTGAATTCAATAAACTACTTCGGTCAGGTTTGATAGTGGGGAGACTAAGTGAATTCAAAAAGACACTTGAGTGTTATCTGTTGTCCCGGGAGTAATGTTTGTAAGATCTCTTTTCTTGATGGTGCCGATGTATGCCTAATAGTCAGTTGATCCATTTGTTTATTGTTGTTCGACTGATTTTAGTGCTTTTATTATTCTGTTGTTGTCTTTGACACGGTTCTACCGTGTAATAAATCAAATCAATCAAATCAAATCAAACCTTGTCTCTTACCCTAGCCACTAGAAGAGTTCATCGAGATCCATTCCAATCAACATAAGCCTCTCAAGTGAGCTTCTATCGGCATAATAATACGCTCCTATCGGGATTTTTCAGCTAAGTGATAAGCGTCGTTTCCAATGGTTACTACGAGCCGCACCAGCTACAAGTCAAGTACTTCCTGTCAAACAAATCCCACCATGCTAGCGTGCTGTTATCCTAGACACGCGGCTGGTTGAACTAGCAAAGGGATTTGGACTGGAATAGCGCCGAAGAGGCTGTTTTTCCCGCAGATTCGGGTGAATTCTGGAACAACCAAAAGCGAGGGCGTCCATAGAAGTAAATTTCGAAAATGGGTCTACCCGAATCGTTTTTATGATACAACACAGGGAAACGCGAGATGAGACACATAAGAGGAAATGAAAATTCTCCGCCAGCGACACAAAGGCCAGACCGCGAGAACGAAATAGATGTGGCATTATTCAGTAATCATTCCCTCTTACCTGGCCAGCAGTTGTGATGTACTCGTGCGGCGGCGTACTGAACACTGGTAGATTGGTTATTTGCAATTTCTTGGCTCCATCAGCCTTCTGAAAGGGGAATAATCAATCGTACTTTACAGCACGTCCCGAGAACTATACCAAAACTGCGCCAAATGTTTTAAATAGCGGGACCAGTTTATTCAACGGAGCCCGAAATGAGCGTGTTAACTACTTAGCGAGAATTCCCATGCTGCACAGCAGTGAGAAACGTGAATAATCCTTTCCCAGACCTAGATCTCACTAGCTCAAGAAGTTACACCAACAGGAGTGGGTGAACCTGGAAATCGGAATTTTTCCCACGAAAGCTTGGGAGCAGAAAAAAAATTACACATTGCGGCCCACCCACGGTGTAAGGCAGAGACATTTTGAGTGCGAGGTTTGGGTAAGCGACAGAGACTGTTTTTACCACTAGTAGCATGGGCGTCAACCCAAGGCACCCAATTTCATCAAGCTATCATAAAGCTAAAATGATATCCCTCAATGTAGTAGAGTAATCCTATTCATACTACCCCCAGCCCTCTAGAAATATAGTCGGCGACTTTATCGGTACTATGCTTGATCCATAATAAGGCCCAGAGGAGGAAGGACCGCTCAATCACCGATTCTGCATAAGATGTACAGCTTAACAACTTACACAGACAACTTTCGAAAACTTTACCCCGCCCTCCAAAAAACCCTTCATATGTGGTGTTGCGGGAAGACCGGCACAGAGCAACAACGCAGCTCGACGGCAGAACTATGCAAAAAAAAACATGAAAAAGTAGCTGAGCTCTTCTTAGTCTTACAATTGAATTCATTCTTGATACCATGTACGGCGAGACTTTCTTCATAGCTGTCTTCATAACATATTGGCAAACTGATTGATTCCACCTCAAGCCCGTTTTGATGTTCACAGAAAGTGATGCTGAAAAAAAAAACTATTAAGAAAACCGCTACCTGCCGAAGCCAACAGCAAACACAATTAAACAAAACCCTTAAGCAGCTACACCGCTCACACTATATTTAATATCATAGGTAACAATCACGTACGGTCAACATTCAACACCGTAGCTTTGAATTCCTGAAGTCCATTAACAAGCTGACCACCAGCTGCGCACAATGTTATAGCATCTTCGAAAGATCGAAAATGACCTTGACTGTCCTCCATGTAATCCCATTTCTTGAATTTGACCAGAAAATTCTCCAGACCTTTCTGAAAACAGCGTAATTAACGCCAAACTTACTGGCACACAAAGGACAATGCTACATAACAAGGTATGAGTGCTTGTACAATGCACGGCTATGAATTTTATTTTCAAGACATCGGGTGGCCTATAGGATCCAGGAAATGCACTTGTTGAAGGAGGAAGCCTTGTTCTAAGCGTATTGTTCTTTTCGCAACAAAATTCCGTCCAGCAGCTGCGGCACGCAACACAATTATACTAGTGCCGGGACCACTGTAGCAGCTGTTGTCTGCAACTGCGGACTGAAATTTCGCCTCAATAAGGACAGAATGCCAGCGAATTTCCGCTCAACTGTCTGTCATCTTTCGATCAAGTGTGGTACACCATTCGAGAACCCTATCCTTCCTATCTCTACAGCGCCTATCGCTGCTCAAGAGATTAGACACTTGGAATTCCACTGTGCTTCTCTGGGACAAATTTCGGTCCGCAAATGCGTCCCGACACGCTTTGCGGCCGCGTCCTTTCGAGGCGGAAGAGTTTTCAGCGCCGCAGCCGCCGATCTGTTGACTCTAGGTGGGTTTTCGAAACTGGAAACTAAACAAAATTGGAGCAAACTGTATAAAAAAGACACACCGAGTTGGCTTTAGCGCTGGAAACTCGACTGACTCGAGCTCGTGCGGCCGCAAAGCGTGTCGTGACGCAATTGCGGACCGGAATTCGGCCCAGAGAAGCACAGTACATCGAAATATAGAGAATTCCAGGGCTCGAAAATTTTCAAATACCCCTCATTCTCTTGTTTCTATCCATCACGACTTTACAAGTTTATGGAATTTTCAAGCTCTGTGGGAGCTATATTAGTGTTCTGGAACTGGTTAACGTAGTTGTTTCATTCGGGCGAATCACGCATTCTTTCAGAGAGACGATATCTATCATATCCTCTGCTTCGAGTCCGAATTTACTCCGTTCCTTCGCGCGCTTGTGCGTAGCGAGGGTAGAGACAGCGAGAAAGTGTGGAGAGAAGGAGCCACAGCATACGAACGCAGACGCACGCGATGAACGGAAACAAATTTCACTCCAAAACAGAGGATATCTTCATTATCCGATCATTTTAGGGCGCCAGAACTTCCTAGTCAAGACAAACCTATTTTGAAAATTATCGACAATTTTTTTGAGAAACTCAAAGAATCTGCGAGAATTGAATTTCTTCGGAAAAAGGAAACGCCGATAGCTCAAATAATAAACGTCAAGCTATAAAGTGAACTAGAAAGTTAAGTATCCTCGAGTCGTTGTACACTGTCACTTTTGTGAAGTTCCTTCAAAATGCTAAATCTAGTAATAAGAAGCACTCACATCTATGGGCTGCTGCGCAACTTGCTTGAGAGAACTCCCGAACAATGCCTCACCGTGGACGACCACATCAGTGAGTATCTGGATAAGTTCAACAAGATAACTCTTCAGCGAATTTACTCGCGAACGGAATGATCCCTTCTCCTGGAAAAGCCACGAGGAAGTGAGAACAATAGTATGTCTTACAGCAAAGGTCTGAGGCCTCCCAAACAATCGGGCGAAGCGATGGCCGAAGATTATGGGCAACCACAGAGGTGTAACCGTTACTATTGTCCATTGAGGCGGCCCAACTCTCTTCACCCGACTATGCTGGACTCTTAAAGGCAGTGCTCACGATAAATTTCCTTTTTTTTTGGTTTTCAATGTGATACACTACCTGGCAGAAGTTGAAGGGGATAGGGTCGAATACAGCATCGAAAACGGGCCAGAGATCGATAAAAACGACGGCGAAGTGAAGATTTCGTTAGCCCAGTACGCCTGCCCTTATCCCGCTCCGCCCCGTTCCGGAGAGGTTGAGGCGCTACGGACGTTTTCGATAGCAAATCACCAAGTAACTCCTTCACGTCCAGCCTGATAAATTCTCGCACATTTTGCCATTGGCGCACGCTTGCGGAAACTAGCAGTGTCCATAAGCTGGTCCACGCCCTGAACGTTAGAAACCGCTATTTTAGTATATTCTGAGCGCTTTTCTTCGCTATTGTTTCACTATTCGATGGCTCAAGACCAAACAACGCATTTTTTGCGTCGAACTCGAATACGATATTCGTCGTGAACACTGCCTTTAACAAAAACAGAACAAATCAAGAGTTGAAATTTTTTCTAAGCTAATAATAGCCACAGTTTGTAGCATGATTACTTACCAAGTCGAAAGGGTTGATTTTCGTCAACACATACGTAGTCAGGGCAGAACGAAATGGAGCAATGAGATCATTAGTGATCTTGCTTCTCAGCTGCTGTGCAATAGAAGCCAGATATGGAGACTTCGATGATGATTCGGAGCGAGTAGCAAGAAGCTGGAACAAACTTGCTTTGATCACAAACTATTCTACAAAAAAAAATGAAAAAGTCCTTCTTCGAAATATTGAGGAGGATCTCATGCGTTTCTCGGCCGCGAGCCGCACCGAACTGCAATTAGTGTTTTCCTTACAAATCGGCTCGTTCTCCCAATCTTCGGACCATTGTTGTTGCTGTCCGAGCTCATCCAAATAGCCCAGAAAGCAACAGAAGTGGACTCGCAGATAGGGAGAATGAGTCACATTGTCAGGAAACTAATCTTACGACATAGGAGGCTATTTTTCTGCTCGCCCACGCTACACCGGTCTGGCAGCATATTGTATCGAACTCCTCTTGAACTAAAATGCAGTGTAAACTGAGGGCCGCCTTTTATTACTTCTGAAGGAGCACTGACAGCCCCCTGCCCAGCAGCTGTATATAAATATCCTCGAACAACCCAACTACCCATCTTGTACAATGCTTAAGCATGTCATAGAGAGATGGGGCCACCAGAACGCCTTCCGCCGATGCTAATAACGAAGCCGATTTGTAAAGATGGCACCAGGGTCAAGTGCGGTTTCAAAATTTCGCAACGGGGGCTCGCAAAAATTTTGACCCGAAAACGAAGAATGGGGGGGGGCAAAAACTCTGAACCAAAAAACAATTTGGTGAAGATTTCACGGAAATTCTCCATATTTTTGGTCACCAAAGGGAGGGATAATAGTATTGCTCAGGTTTAGAAGCTTTAGCCCTACTAATGAACTAATTTTCGGAGTCTGACAGTATGAGTAATCTAATAAATTGATTATTATGATTTCCAAAAGACCCGAGCATAAAGAAACCGTAGACATCGATTTCATGGATAAATCCTGCCTCAGGGGTCACAAAAATTTTGGATTTTGCAAAACTAATTTTGATGGTGGGGGGTCGCTCCGATTCCGAAAAATTACGCAACGCCCCGCTTGACCCTGGATGGCACGATAACCAGCAAGAGCGGCTCCGTCTGTGGCGCGCACAACCAGTTCATTCGGTGTCATCTAGGAATTCAACCATTAACCCTACTCCGGAAGTAAAACCGCACCAAGTTTGCGCCCGAGTTCCAACTCGGAAGATGAGCCAGATGTACAGCGCTGTGGCCACTCTCGACAGCAGCAAACCCGATGTATACTCAGACTGGGATGGCCTCGGACATGATACCTCACACTTGTTCAACTATTCGGAGAGACTCAGAGCGCTAACTACAGTGGATCTATGGACAAATCCAACACTGGTCGCCCAATTCATTCCTGAACCTATGAAAACCTCCACTTTGTGGCTGCAAAGAAAAGATGAAAAAGACAGAACTTACAAGGCATTTCGATTTTTAGCCAGTATTGTTGGTAAGAAGGATACGGCTCGAGGTGTGGATATCCACACCGGGGGGGGGGTGAGCTGCGCAAGGGTATAGGGGGGGGAGCCTGGGCTGCGCCGGGAGACCAAATGAACCACTCTGGCTGACCTGGATAGGCAAAATGTTTTAAATTAAGAAGAATTTGCAAAGAATACAATAATACCGTCCAATCAACATGAAATCTTGTTGATATTAAGTTGTCTTAAAGGATAAAATTATAGGAAAGGTTCTAATAAGGTTGAATATACGGCACTTAGGTTCTGGATGTTTAAACCTTACAACAACAAAAAAACAGATATAGTAACGCTCCTGGGAAGGGTTTTGGGAAAATCACCAAAAATTTGACCTATTGAAGGAACAGTCCAACTTCAGCGGTAATTTTTGATGTCACAGTCCGGTCGCCGTGTACAGCAACCCTGCCTAGCGCGAAATCTTGATTCGTTCAAATAAGTGAGAAACAGCTAGGAAAAAAAAAACCGACCAAGCCCCATGAACGAAGAAAAAAAGGGTCACGACCACCTTCGAGCTTTCGATCTCAATAGGGAAGAGGAGCGCGATTGATTTTGTTCAAAATCATAGTTCTTCCTTTTGTTTTCGATCTGGCTCTTCATTATGGCTTGCTTCATAACAAAGGCTGCGAATGACGAGAAAAAAACCGGTTCGAAATAACTCGTCCGCAAACTTCTCGCCATTCAAATTCAGAATTTTTGAGGGGCCATAACTTCGTTCGTATTAGTTCTGAGCGATTCAGGAGACATCCTTGTGATCAGCGTGAAATTTTCTCCACGATAGGCAGATCAACGAAAAATCGATTCTGAGGTTGGGCAGTGCCCTTAACGATTCTTGGAGAGGGTCTGAGAGAATCGCCAAACAATTGCTCATGGAGGGCGGGTCTGAATAAATTTAGCCTTGTCCACCACATCGCGCAGCACCCTATTGGAAAGTAATGCATCATGCCGCGGGAAGTATGATACCAGCTCTAGAAGGGGAGCTTGGTACGGCGACCTCAATCAATCGGCGCATCTAGGACAACTCCATGCCTGTATCACTTCTGTTATATAATAAAGTTACTCTGGGAGCGAGACCTTTCAGAGTGAATATAGCACAATAACTCAGGCAAATGCTCGTCAGACTCCGCGTCAGAAATTTGCCATCGGCAGGCCCTCCGTACGGCCAGCGGGAGGTTCCCCGCAAGAAAAAGGACGAGACTCGCAATGCTGGACTCCCGCCGGGGGACAACGTAGGCGTTGGAGACATGTTGAACGCCAGAGCAAACCCGTGCCATATAGGGAACACGATCTCATAGCGACCCGACTGCAGAGTCGAACGACCAGGTTTTCTTGACATCGCGGATTTCGCCGGATGGCAGTAACGAAAGGTTCTTTGTCTATTGATTAGACAGGAAGGGGACACCCACTATGACTTTGTCCTAGTGGGAATTATCAGAGCAAGGGATATAGCACCCTACGGTGTTATGTACGAAATGATTACGAACTCAGTAGTTCAATAAATATTGATTTTTCGGTCACTACATGTGGGTATCCCGCTATGCAAGTTCGGGTCTCCCGGTGGAGCTGCTTACGTCATCGCCGCGTGCACGATGCGGGCCTCCCGCCTATTATTACGCTGGACTCCGCGTTTCCTGAGTTCTCTAACGCCAGCCGGGAGCCGAACACGGAGTGTCCTCCGATTTGCCTGAGAATAATTTACATGAAAAATCACCTGTCCTGTCTTCTTGAGCAAATATATGGGATGTTCCTCAGCGGTAATTCTGGTGGTGAAGGGAGTCGAAAGATCAAGCTCGCTCAATCCTTCCTGAATTGCTTCCGAAAGCACCGTTGACGCTGCATCATCGTCGAGAAATCGACGAAGAACTCTGAAAACATGAACACAGCAAATGACGCCGAATTCGATATGGCACTGAATTATCAAAGAACTCACTTATGATGGTGGCTAAATATAAATTCCAATTCTTTGTACAGAGCATCAATAATTGATTGAATTGAAGGTCCATCGCAGGAGAATTCTCGCAGTCTATTGATCGACACCCGGCGAAAGATGGAAATGAACTCTGGAACATTGAGAAATATATATATATATATATATATATATATATATATATATATATATATATATATATATATATATATATATATATATATATATATATATATATATATATATATATATATATATATATATATATGTTTATTACACTCACATAAGGCAAATGCGTGATAATAATAATAAGAGATGCACAGAAAAACGAACAAGACCGGGAGAAAGAAAAAACAGACAGCAAAACTTGAGCAAAAATACTCCTATTCTTCATACACCCTACCAATCAAACAAACGAAGATCTATCTCTAGAAAAGAAGGAACAATCGAAAATGCTATGTTTCGTAGCTAAGAACTATTTGGGATACCCGTCGCCTAAACTGGCCCAAGGAAGCAGCGCCGGTGACTCTTCTAGCGATTTTCAGGTATGCGCTACCCGCCCTATGTGGAAAAGACCTAACCCTAACACTGGTAATTGGCCGACCGAGAAATATTTTCATTGTTTCACCTCTAGCTCTCGATGTGACTAGTTTGAAATAGGGTGCAAGCCTGAAAATACTGCTGTTTTCCAGAAGTTTGCGGACCATGCAAAGGTCAAATACTCTGCGCCGAGAATCCAACGTTGGCAACCCAAAATATTTGTTCCTTAAGTGGGCCCTGGGTATCTTGGAATTCAGGAAACCACCGATGCGAATCAACAGTTTGCGAGTGAAACTATTCTGGACCTTTTCGAGCGCGTCAATATCCTTTTTCTTGTGCGGAGCGAATACTGATGTTCCAGATTCCACAATGGGTAGTATATAAGTCTTATATGCTCGGAGCAGAACCTGTTTGTTTCTAGTGGAAATATCCTTATAAATCTGAAAAATCCGCCTGTGAGCCGATTGGCATTTGATTTTGACATGCTCAGAAAAATCCAACTTCCTGTCGTAGTGAAAACCGAGGTCTCGAACCGAGTCTACCGCTCGCAGCGCGACACCAGCACATGTATATGAATGGGCCGTCGACGCCGGACTCAAATGAACCCGCATAAATACGGTTTTTTGCGGAGCCAGTGGCAGCTGCCATTCTCTCGCCCAGTCAACTATCAGGTCAATCCCCTCCTGCAGCACTTGGGTTTCGAATGGATCAGAAATGACTTTGTAGAGCTTTATATCGTCCGCATAAAATTTTACTGTAACACTTTTGTCGTATAAGGGGTCGTTTATACTCCTAAGGGGTTGATCATACTTACACCGCCGAGCGGAGTGGCAGAGTAGAATCCTAAAAAATTGATCGTGCCGCGCCGCGTGATCAATATTACACAAATGCACTGCGCCGCTCGGGGCGAAAGTATAAACGACCACCAAAAGAAATAATTAAACAAAATTGGTCATAATGTCAGAAAGAACGCACCATCCTTACGTCCAAGACAATCGTATGTTTTCTGGATTTCAGACAGTTTCTCAAAATCCGCTTGCTGAATAGCAAAAATCAGAGCGGCGCTCTGCCACGCAAGAAAACGATCTTTCATGTCTTCAAAATCTTTGACATCAAAACCCTTCGGGACAAACTGAAATCATTAAGTAGTCATCACGGATAGTCCACCAAGGATTCTACAGACCAGTTGAAAAGGAAAACTAACCTTAGCTAGTGTATTTACACAGACTTGCATATCAGCAAGATTTTCATACATTTTCTGCTGATCGTCTTTTCCATCCTCTTTTAGGCTCTCCTTAGCGCGATCCCAACGTGAACGAGCCTTAAATAATATTTTTGAAAAAAAGTAGAAAAAAATAAAGATTACGTGAGAACTGGTCCGCGCCGCGATTTAGTAAGCTCTGATACTTGGGGCTACATTTAAAGAGAAGACCTGACTTTGTGTTGGAGATTCGCTTCTTAGCCCTTTACACTCTCTTGATTTTGGAAGGGGAAGGAAACACCGGGTTGGCGCGAAGCTTTTCGTGGGCGGAAATTTTGGCGCGAACCAGTTCTCCGTCAACGTGCGGACCCTCGTGGGGTCACGAGGTCCCGGTACGATTATTCTGTCGCTGCGTGCTGTAACAGCTACGGCATCTATCATACAATAGAGCTGGCTTGACTGCATAAATTCTCGAATCGACTTCCGGACCCCAAACTCGTCTCAACAGCCCAAACAGGGTTGAGCAGGCCACTGTGCCTCTTTACGGTGGAGCTACGACCCCCCCTATTGACCGAAATTTCGTGGAAATTTGAGAATTGTCTCCGATCCCCTCTCGCGAAACGGAAAAAAAAACTGCTTTAGCTTTTCTTGAAAGACAAATTGGAAAAATTTTCAAGCTTACGGAACAAAAAGACTATTATTTAAAGATATCACAAGGTAGCCGAGTTGAACACGAAACTCGGATGTCAGGCAGGACTCGAACCTGCATTGCACGCTTTCCGGGCAAGAGTGTTACCATTACACCACTGACACCCCGCTCTGCATCTGCATCTGAGTTTTGCGCACAAGTCGGCTACCTTGTGATATGTTGTGATCATTTACCGTGCCATTAACAAGGCATCAAATATTCGAAAACTTTTGTTTTTCATTTTTTTTTCCAAATTCCCTTTTGTCTCCAAGAATTTTACGATCCCCCCAAAATTCTCACTTTTTCAAATTTTTTCACGACCCCCCGTTGCACTGAGTCGCAACCCTCATGGCAATCGTAAGCAGCTCTAGAGGGGCATTTCCCTCATGTGAAAAAAATTACAAAATCTGAACTGAATTTTTCGAAAAATTATTGAAATTTTTTCGCATAGTTTTGCATTCTTCTGTGTTTAACGCCACGATCGCCACCCTTTCTTCTGAAATGATGTTCAATTTGGTGGAAAAATCATGGTTTTCTCCCAGAAAAATTCCATTTTCGGCCCAAAGTCCCCTTCACCCCAAATTTCCAATGGCTTAACGGATTCCCACCTTTTTTTCACCCGCGAGATATGACTCCTCTCACATAGGATTTCAAGTACATCGCTGTCCCTCGAGACAGGAACCGCTGTATCTTATCAATTAATATGCGTGGGCGAGAACGCGCGCTGCAAGGCAGAGGCACCGCGCAGACGCGCGCGTACGGCGAGAAGATCTCATATGCACCGGAAACAGCTCCAATAATTTTTTTTAATAGACGGCTATTTTCAAGGTCTGCGAAACAAGCTACTAGACAGAGAAGAGTAAAACGACTGCACCTTGATGACACTGATGAGGTTGTTTGTGCGCGTTTTGGCAGTGTCATACTCGAGAACAGCCGATGTACCAGCAAAAGAACCCTCATTCAGCCTCACAGTTCTGATGTGCTGATCCAGACTGGATTTCAGCTGCTCCAGAGTTCGAGCCATATCTTTCATATTCTCGTATCTGCAACAGTGGAGTAAATGCCGAAAGACAAACGCAATTAAAAGATAGTTTCACTTCATTAATATGACTTTAAACAGCGAATCGCGAGGAAACCAAGCAGGCAGACCGGAGTGTCGATTACGAACCGGAGGAACAATAACACATATTAGCAAACACGCTCGCACCGATAAAAATGAACACAGGGCTACCGTAATTCTTCGCGTAAAACAAATAGCGCCTACTGCATGGCTGCGGACTTCGTCACATATCTTACAGCAGCCACCATTTTCTGGCGTATGACTTACCGCCCAGGCAAATTTCAACCAGGAACAACGTGTTACCCCAGAAATGTTCAAAATTGGGTTTTTGGGCGGTTTTATAAATTAGCAGGTGATGTTGATTGTTAATGTACAGCTGTAAGGGTATAACTGTCGAAATTTGTCCACGATATTTTATCTAAGATATTTTTTTTGCTAATGAAAAAAAAAGAATGGCTTTGCACTAAAGTTTCAAGATTGTATGAATAGAATCAACATTTCGTGAACGAGAGTTTCATAACTTCCAGAAAAATCTCTTTGTCTTGCGGATCATTTTCGACCTTATGCGACTTGCGCCGCTTTCTTTATCGCGACCCAGTCAAGTGCGAGCAAATCCATACAAGCCCGTAACGGTCCAAATCTGCGGGCCTGCCCCCGATCTACAGTTGCCCTGCTCTTGGCGGGACCAACATGGATTGGTGCGCACGCAAATGCGCCAGTAATGGAGGTGAAGCCATGACGCACATGCGAATATGGCTTCACATCATTTTATCCGACCATGGATTTATAATCCATGTCGGTCTCACAAACAACAGGGGTACTGTAGACCGTGGCAGACCTGTAGATTTTGACCGTTACTAGTTCGTCAAATGCAACTATTGCTATTCTAAAAATCATATATTGGAAAAATAATGAGTAGATTAGTAAATTATCACCAGCAAATATTCACCAGGTTGAACCCGGGACGGAAAAATTACTTATTCAGAAAACTTGAAGAATATGGTGTGAATACGGATAATAAATAGGTTTACGGACGCATCTAAATCCCAAAACAACTACCACTATTTGGATGGTTAATTGTGACGTAAAGCTGGTCAGAAAAGTAAGATATGTGACAAAGTCCGCAACCATGCAGCGGCCAGTAATTATTTTACGCTCAGGATTACGGTAGCCCTGCGTTCCTCTTAATCGGTACGAGCGTGTTACTCCGAGCCACATATTACTCCCAGTTTTGACCGAAAAAAATAGCCCACCAGACTCCGCAGCGACTCCTGGTGGGCTATTCCTTGATTTTTCCGCAGAATAGCCGAGCAATCACCGAGAAATCACGAACATATCAATAAAAAAACCGAAACGATTTTTTCCGGAAAAAAATTAAGAATTTGGTGAATACTGTGACCTCTCTCCCCATAAAATTAAAAAAAAAAACCATCTCTGGCTTTTGGTCCACATGTAACCGTAACTAAAATAACTCGCGAAAAGAACATACTTCACCCTGCCATCTTCGATAGATGACTTTGCCTTCTCGATTCCGAGTAGATTATCAATGTAATTCTTCTGGACTGCCGACATATGCTCGTTCAGCTTCTTACGTCTCTCTTCAGGCGTCAGGCCTACACATAGCGACGAAAGTTTATCCGTTATGCCCGGTTCTATATGCTTCTGAAATATCGCACTCAATAACGGCCTTTATCAGAAATCTTTAAAATATGATTTAATGTTTTTACCGGATTCGGCTCCAGCGCCATGTCCAGATACCAGAAGGAGTACCCTAGAACTCGACCAATTACAAAAAGAAGGTTCACCACAAAACCGACCGCACTGTATGCAAAAAGTAGAACAATGAAATAATTTCCATCTGTTCAGTGCAAGAATCCACGAAATTGCCAGCACACAAATTCTATTACAGCGCCGGGCAATCGCATCGAGACCACCCAAGACGAGGCCGACAGAAATCAAGACCTCACACTGAGCGAGCAATTGATTGCTGCGGTCGCGTCAGCGGGTGCTGGAGCACGACAGGGAGCAATTCAACATGTTGGTATCCATATTGCAACGACGAAACCATGAAATGATCCTGACGCTCCTGGTTGAAGAGGTGTGATCATGGATACAGGTATTCCCACAACGCACCTCAGAAATCTAACACGGTATTGAAAATTAGGTGTAGTAATGAGACATTAAAATATATAATATCTCATTACACCTAATTTTGAATACCATGTTAGATTTCTCATATTAGACATTAAACTGATGATAAGTTGTGCACAAATCCTAGTGGACTTTTCTAAACCAGGCCGATTTTGCTTTTCTTCCAGTGCTTGAAATCTACCTAATAAATCTCCCAGGTTCTCAAGTGTACTCATAGTGAGCTTGAAACGGGGATTACTTTGTTTGACCTGAGACTTTTTTTTCAAGAAATGGCAGCTCTATAAATCAAAAAGTGTCAGATGATGAGAAACGTCAGAATTATACTGGTACTTCAAGTAGAAAACTATGGTTGACAAACTTCGAAATTGACAGTGCTAATTTTCTGTAAAAAAACAGTGAAAATGCCAAAACACGTAGTTTGCAATATTTATGGACTTCAAGACGGTAGAAAAAACTCATATTAGACATTCAATTGATGAAAAGATATGCACAAATCCTAGTGGACTTTTCTGAACAAGGCCGATTTCGCTTTTCTTCCAGCAATTTTTTTGCATGTCATGCTCGAGGAAAATAGTTGGCTAAATTACGGTCAGTTTACATGAAATTTCTTCTTCATCAGCTTCGTTCACGAAATTAAATTATGTCAGCTATAGTAAATACTGGCCAAAAAAAAACTTTAAAAGTCATTCATCAGTACCCCATTGAGAATCAAGGGAAAAAAATCTTCACCCTTTATACGCTTTTTGTTGGCAAGCACTGTATGTAGAAAAAAGTCGGTAAACGGACTGCAGACTCGGTGCTATGTGGGAAAGGGGGGGGTACCAGGGCTGGGCACACATGCCGGCATACCGATTCTGAATATGCACCCCCCTTAGCTTGGTAATTTTTAGGCACCCCCTTATGGGAAATAGAAATCGGCTGTTTTCCGAATAGCTGGACAGCCATGATCTTGACTTCCTGATTTTAATAAACAAGAATGTAAAAAAAAACATTGAATAGAGAAAATTCTGAAATGGCAACAAAAAGGGTAGTGTAATTTCTGAACTTCAAAACAACCCCATGAGGAAAATTTGTTAGTAAGACGGTAAGTTGTGAAAAAAGATAAAACAATTTTCATTACAAAACAATTGAGTAATTACAATAAACAGAACTACTACTACTGCGATAATTAATGTTTTCTGTCGAATGTTTTCATAAACCTATGAAGGATTAGTTAATCTGTGTTTCATTGTTCTGTTGTGGAAATCAGAACTATTTTGTGTTGTGGAACAATGTTAGGATTCATGTGATTCGTAGGGAGTAGAAAACCCGAGTTTTACCCTCCTAGAATGCCGCTATCCCTTAAAAAATCGGCTTGCCGTGCGATACGGTGTTTGTACGCAGCTACACTACGCACACGGGAATGGACGCGCACACAATATTAATAAAAAATGTATTTTATTACAGAACGGGGAGGAGAAAAGCATTGAAACTGAAGGAAATGGAAGATGGTAAAGGTACTCTATTCTGGATGTAATCACTTTAGAAATTTAATGTAAATAAACAAAGTTAGAGCGGGTGTAAATATTTAGCTGTGATAAGGTTCATTCAAACGAACCTAGTTGATCAAAACTAGCATTAAACTGAGAGCAAAGGACATTGTGAGAAAGAAGAGAATCTGGCGAACATTTTAGCATCAATGTGACCGGTTTTTAATGTGATTTAAGGACCTTAAATCTCGTCCCGGTTTTACCCCGAAGACCGGGACAAAACCGGGACGAGTTTTAAGGTCCTTAAATCACATTGAATATCAAACATATTGCTATTAAAATGTTTGCCAGATTCTCCTCTTTCTCGCAATGCTCTTAGTTCTCATGTTTATGGGTTTTTTTAATCAACTAGGTTCATTTGAATGAACCTTATTATGTCCAAAAAATTCACTCCGCTCCAACATAGTTTGTTTACATTAAATTTCTACACTGTATACATTGAAAGAATCCTATTTCTGCCTGCTTCCATTTACTCCAGTTTCAATCATTTTATCCGCCTGGTTCTGTAATAAAATGCATTTTTTAAATTAATATTGCGTGCGCGTCCACTCCAGTGCGCGTTGTGTAGCTGCGGACAAACACCAGATCGCACGGCTAGCCTAGTTTACGAGAGATTGCGGCATTCAAGGTGAATAAAACTCGGGTTTTTATGATCAGGGTACTTCTCAATGAGGACGGCACGGTCATTCGCTTCTTTCATAGTAACTTGCAGTCTTCAATTTTTACAGCTGGCGCTCTTCATAAGTCACATTCTCATGAATAAAAATCTATTGACTAGTTGTGATGCTGACTGTGCTATCTGTACTGTTAAACTGTCGAAATAAAGCCTAGCCTGAAATCCTGAAATAAAGCTCTGCTCGGACGAGTCCGGGCAGAGCAAGCAGCGGAGCGGTCGGTCATGGCAAAGTATAACAGTGATAAGAAGATTTTGACATGATAAGCCCGATAAGCCTTGCTTCGTCCGGCTCAAAATGAGCGACCTAGGCTATACATCAGTTCGCTAATCTTTTTTCGAACTTGAATGATAGTTTTCCTGGGCGCTGTCTTAGTATCTTTGCCTCGAATCGGTAGGCACCCGCGTAATCAATGAACGTTGCATCAAAGAAACATGACACCACATCAATCCTTACTTGCTACAAGATAGCAGAGTGGTGTTTATTCCTTCATCGAAACAAACTTTGACAGCAACTATGAATTATTGCGAACACAACCTGCATCTCTATCAATACTTTGATTTCTTTCAGTGTTCGACTCAAAAAGCGGGGAAGAAGATATGACAAATCAGAAGAATAGTGCGTATTATTTTTTTCCTGAAATTCGACAGAACATGCACTTCGTTCTTTTTTTGGTGTTCGGTTTAGGCACCCCCCTTTGCCCTCTCTGCAACGTCTAATATGCACCCTCCTAAGGTTAAGCGGGACGCGTGCCCAGCCCTGGGGGGCACTATGGCGCGATGGACTTGGCCACGCCCATTTTACTGTGCCGCACTAGATTTGAGCACCTACCCGGGGTTTCCCTCCCCTGCCAAAATCAGGAGTCATTGCGGCACGGAAAAATGGGCGTGGCCAAATGCGATACAACAGTGCCCCCCCCCCCCTTCCCACATAGCACCGCAGACTCGTGTGTAGCACTCCAAATAACCCATAGAAAAACATTTTGGGCCATTTCTATCGTAACGTTCCGGAAATCATCAAAAGTCACATTTTGCCCCGAAATTTTCCCCCGATTGCAGGCTTTGAACGAATTTAGTGGAAAACTTTGGAAGTTTACGAATAAACCTCAGATTCGTGACCTCAGACACAGCGAACAACCTCCAAGGGTAAGTTTTGAGTCAAACCCGAATCATTTTTCTTGATCGCTCTCAAAACTCCCGTAACCGGTGAAGGTAAACAAACGCTCAACCGACAATCCGTGCCACTCCAGAACGCTATCACTCTACGCTAAGTTCGAAGAATCTTATTGTGCCAGTCATCTATCCCTTTAGAACGGACTGTCAAGCGGCAGCAAAAATACTCGGAAACGGTTACAATGCAAACTTCGAACGCTTCTGTTTAGTGTTCTAAACCAAAATTTCATTCACAGTAATGGTTTTCGCGGTGGCGCTTCGTCATGTTTCCTTACTGGAGAAGTCTAAGGCTTTTTTGAAATCGGTTTAATGAAATTTCATCTCGATTTAAGATTCGTGAATTCATGACCGATTCATATATCCAATGTTTGAATGCTTCCCGTCACCTACCCAATTTCTAAACTAAACCTGAAATTATCAAGACGATTCGAAGGGATGGGGGCTCTATTTGCACCGAGGGAGGAGTTGCCTCACTTTTCGCGGCTGCAATTCAACTCGGGACCACTCCGCTAGCACTGAATAGCGTAACATGTCGAACTGGAAAATGGGACAACTCCTCCCTCTGTGTGGAGAGAGCCCCTATCCCCGATTCGAACGCTTTATCCTACAAGGAAGGTGCGTTTAGTGGTAAACGCATTTGCGAAAACGACTGGTATTTTTAGATTCTCTTGAGCCTCAATAGTAAAACTGTGCAGTATGCCGCCCCGAGCTACAGGTTCCAAGAAGTTATGAGCGTTTTTGAAGCTTCGCGAAAAAGCATTTTCCGAGGTGTTTCAAAAAATTCTCTCCGATTTTCCTCAAAACTTGTACGTGGGGATAATCTAGGACGGTGAAGACGAATCTGGAGTCCGTTTGTCGAAATTCTCAGGTTTACTGTAGGTTACGATCATGTCATTTAGGGGGAAAAACCCACCATAGTATTTTGGAAATCGACAAACGGACATCAAATTCGTATTCCTCCCCCTGTATAACCCCCTTGTACAAATTTTGAGTCAAATCTGAGACTCATCAAACGACCGTATACCCACGGTAATGTACCGTAATGTGCGGAAAATCGGCAAACGGACCTCATACTCAAATTACCCTCAGAGAATGATTTTGAGACACATCTGTCGAAGAAATTCGCAAATCTCGAGAGCGGCATTTTGCCCTCAAAATTTTCCCCCGCTGGGATGCTTCAAACGAATTAAAGGCACAGTACACCCTCAGATATGAATTTTGAGATTTTCATTTAATTGTGTAGCAGACCCCTCCTGTTAAACACGTGCCAAATGCGAGATCTCAATTTCTCCAAATAAGCGAGATATAAGCGACCACCACAGGCCCGACCCCCTTCACTCACCACCACAGGCCCGACCCCCTAACAGACTTTCGAGCTTGATAGCGGATCGATGGATGGATGAATTCCAATAAGTCGTCGTTCTTCGGTCCACTGCCGGACTGTCTTCTTATCCTGGCTCGCTCTCGCGCAACAATTGCGAATGAAGAGAAATACAGGCCTAAGACAACTCGTCCACCAATTTTTCACCCTCAAAATCTAGAGCACTTTGAAGAGGCATAACTCTGTTCAAAGAGGGTCCTAGACGATTTCATAGATATCACTGTGATCAGCGTGTGACTCTCTCAAAGACAAGCATGAAATCTGAAAATAAATTTTTTGGGTGTCCTGTGCCTTTAAGCCGAAAACTTTGGAAAAGCGAAAAATAAACCTCAGAGTCGTGATCAGCGCCCCCCCCCCAAAAAAAAAAACCCTGGGAGAATTTCAAGTCAAACCGGGTACATTTTCCTGAAGCGCTTTCAGAACCCTAATCGATATAATTAACCGCTTAATCGAAAATCTGCTTAGGTCCAAAACGCTGTCAGTCTGTACAAAGTTCGGGAAACGTGCTTTCGCCCAAACTTTGCTCAGACGGGTTGTTTTGGGCGCTGAACACAATTATGAGGCCCGTTTCCAGATTTTCGAAAGTTTACTGAGCGTTCTGGAAGGTAGAGAATGCACAAAAACTACCGTTTCGAGCTTACAACTTCTCGGAACCAGCGTCTCGGAACGAAGTATTGCGCAAGTTTACTTTCGATGCCCAAGAGATACTAGCAATACGATTCGTTTCCGCAGATCCGACACACGCTCTGTATACTCAGACACTCGTGGCGTCCAACGGGTGGTTGACACGTCACCCTTGTGGCTTACCGGTCGCTGGGTGGTTTGACTGCAAAGGGCGGATCGACTGTCTGTCGACCGTTATGTGTCCGATCGACTGTCTGTCGACCGAGGTCCACAGACAGTCGACCACCCATCGACCGGTAGCATGGGATGACGTCACTTCGTCGTTTTCTCACCTTTGTCCGCGTATTGACGTCCAAAACTTCTGACCCCAGGACCCGCTGCACCGCCAATTGTTCGGCGCCGAATTTTTCGTTTCGGTTGTCCTCGTGATTCTGAGGGATTAATTTCCCATTTCTTCCACGTCCGTTTTGAAATTTTCAAGTTTTCAATTCCTTTCTATATCCTGACTAGTTATTAAAACATGAAGCTTTTCTTTCATTTATTAATTCGGTGAAGAATTTCTCCGTTTTCGTTGATTTGTTGTTTGGAAGAAATTTCCGATCCTTTCCATGACCTTTTTGAATTTTTGGAGTTTCCGAATCTTGCTTTATACTGACTCGAATTCGAAACGGAAAGTTTTTCTTTTATTTCTTGATTCGGAGTCTGAGATTTAATTTTGGTTGATTTTTTAATGGGAAGTTTCCGATTTCCGATTTTTTGCACGTCCTCTTTGAATTTTGGAGTTTCCGATTCTTTCCATATCTCGACTCGATATCGGAACGGGAATTTTTTTCATTTCTTGATTCGTCTTTCCAATCTTCACATTTTGGTTGATTTCTTGAGAGTAAAGGAAAATTTCCGATTCCTTCCGCGTCCTTTTTTAAATTTTCAAGTTTTCGATTGCTTTCTATATCCTGACTCGCTATTAAAACATGACGTTTTTTTCATTTCTTGATTCAGCGTTGAATTTCTCATTTTTGTTGATTTGTTGTTTTTGGAAAAATTTTCAGATGTCCGATTCTTTTTTTATGATCATTTAAAGTTCGGAGTTTCTCATTCTTTCCTTATACTGACTCGAAATCGCAACGGAAAATTCTTTCATTTCTTGATTCGTCTTCCCAATCATAACAGTTTGGTTGATTTCTTGCTCATGAAGAAGCATTTCCGCTACCTTCCATATCCTTTTTGAGTTTCTGAGTTTCAGATTCTTCCCATACGCTGACATGATATGGACACAGGAACGTTTTTCGCTGCTTGATGTTGGGTCGAAATTCTAATTTTGGTTGATTTCTGGATCTTGAAATAAACGTTCCGATTTCTTCCATGTCCTCTCCGATTGCTGGGATTTTCTATTTCTTTCCACATCCTGACTCGATACGAAAGCAGAAAATTTTTCCTTTTTAATCGGCGTCAGATTATTCTTTTTGGTTGATTTCCTGAAGGAAAAAATCGATTTTTGTCTTTTTACAATGCTGGAGTTCTTGTTTTATTGCGTGGAGAAATGAGCAGTTACATGGCTTTGTTTCTGATTTTTCATTTTGCGTTGCATTCTCATTTTTCCTGGATGCTTTTGATTACAAGTGAGACCCATTTGGAAAAACAACAGGAAATAAAATAAACTGATTGAAAACTATTCAAAACATAAGGGATCTAATTCAGACCTTCTAATTCGGACGGGTCTTGTGCGCCCGCATTCTCGCCGTTTGCCAATCATGGCAGCCTCGGCATCAGGGGTGTGCGGCAAAGGAATTTGGAATTTCGGCAAACGGCAACGGCAAACCCCGAAAATGGCCGGCAAGCGGCGAAACGGCAAAAGCTGTTCTGTGCTATGTATAATACACCCACATTTGATTACTCGTGTGGTGAACCATGCAATATCTGCCAGTTACTATGTATCTGGCGTTTAACTAGCCTTTATAGGAAGAGAAAATCCCATATATCAAAAGCTACTTAAGAGCCTCAGGTGATCAGGGAATTACAGTAGCGCTGTTTTGTGTGTGATAGTATAGGAGCCTGTATCAAATTCAACGAGGCCGTTTGATTGCGCGACCCAGCCTATTCGATCCGGGCACATGCAGCAAAGCGTAAGCAAGCTTGGTGCGGTTAGAGTGTGCGCCGACTCAAAGACTGTGGCCGATAACGGCACCGCAATCAGGTGGGAATGGATGGATGAATAAGCGTTGATTGGTCGACATTTTCGGAGGAAGACAGTCCATACCGCGATCACCAGCGCGCGGTTTAGGTTACGACTGGAGCCACTCACAATGTTTACTGTTATTAACAAGTAGTAGGTTCAGGGTTCCTTATTTCGCTCATCTAAAAATACGCTCAAAGTGTTTCCCTTTTAAAGCTACAGGAGTGGAGTGAGACTACCCTGAATGAATGCAGTGAACACGACAAAAGCAGCCTTGGAATTTTCACCGGGAATCAAGAGCTGAGTGGCATTTCGATCGAATACACAGAATGAGAGGAACCCAGTGACAATTCGACTGGTACATGCGACGCGCGCGACGGAAAGTCTGTGCGCCCACGTCGTCGCTAGAGAGCCGCGCACAGTGCGCTTAGCCAGCCGACTGCTCTTGGGCGTTTCCTATGCTGTGTATTCGGCCAACAACCGGCACGAGGCCCAATACAACAATAATGTCGGCTAAAAAACAAACAATAAATCACTCTATACGCCCCCAAAACATGAATGCGGTGTGCTCGCCCCACCCACTTTCCCTGTGGCTACCGAGGACGTGGGTGGGGCGAGCAAACCACATTCAAGTTTCTTGGCCGTATATTGCAATCGATTGCTCGTTTTGAGCCGGTTTTTGACACTGTTGTTGCAATGGGCCTTGGACACTTTAATTCCAGGTGAAAATTTCGAAGACGCTCCCACCCAGGGGATTCAACCCCTTGAAAAAAATCAAAGATTTTCTTACACCCGTGTCAGAAATGCCCTTTAAAATCGTCGGGTTATCCTTGTTGAAAATGGGCGGAGGCGCTCCAGACCTGATCGAATGGAGATATTAAAAGGATGGTTGGAACGGATTACATCGTGAATAAGCTCCTAATAACGATAAATATCCATGTCAAGATCATTTCTAACATCGGCATGGATCAAGCTTAGCTTTGGGTCTGGATTGCCCTGCACAAATAACAAAGCGCCTTTATTTCGATATGTGTGAAGGCATTACAAGGAGTCCCGAGTGTTTTTGCTCAAAACGGAGTTTGGATGTATGTGTCGGAGGCAGGCATGTGCGAAAAACTTTGAAACCGAAAAAACCGAAAAAAAAATTGTCTTTTGAAGCGTCTTGTTTTGGGTCTTTGATTGAAAATACAAGGCAACGTAATCGAAAAGCTTCGAATAATGGCAGAATCATGTTTTCTTAGTGAAACAAAAGCATACGCAATCAACGTATCAATGTGAGCAATTTTACCCTTGTTGCAGTGTTGAATCCTGACAAAATTGCAGCGCTGAACACCCTCTAAAAGTCTTATTGTGAACTTTTTGTTCAAAACTGCGGTAGTTCTCTGAACAATCATGTCTACGTTTTTTCGAGTTTTTCATCAAAACTCTGGGCTCAAATGTCGTCCTTAACTTTATGAAAAAACCGAATTCGTAGAAGTTGAAAATCGTGGGCAAGTCACAGATCAAAACGGAACAAACGCTGCACAGAGATGAACATCAAGTGATCTTGTCGAGGTCAGCACTGACCAGTAGCTCAGTCTCTCGGCGCTATTGGACGTTAATGGCCGCGACGCAATCACACGCATTGAGTCGTGATGTCTACACAGGGGTTAGGTTCAACCAATTTTGCTGGACGGAACTATACATGATGCCGCTCGCCCAAGAATGTTTTCATTCGCGGTTTTTTTTTGGTATGGATCGATAGAGGGAGCAGAAAAAAAACGCTCAAAAACTATGGGCCTTTAAAGAGCAATTCTCGACGTCTTTTTCATGAAAATTTTGAACGAAAACGAAATTCCTGACCTTGAAGCAGTGTTCGCATTATATTTCACTTTTCATGTCTCAACCGTTTAAGGAAGGTCTGGTGCCCTATACAGCAAGGCATGCTTGAAGGGAACGTGAAAACCGTGTTTTTGTGCTAAAAGAGGGCCACTTTAGCTTGCGTTGACTTTTGAGCGTGGAGGAATCGACCGCTTTGAAGGATGTTACCTAAGGGGACATTAGGCGTTTCGGTGACCTCAGAACGCCTGTTTGCATCCGTTATTTTGCCGCTCCTGGCTTTCTACGGTTTTTTCGACACTGGGAGCCTAGGATCCTTCTCGCCTATCATTTCACTGTGGAAAGTCAACGAGGATGATCATCGTGAACGCTGCCTTTAAGGGGATCATTTTTAAGCAGGAGGTGTCGGCTTGAAAACGTCTTTTACCCAAGTCTTGAGACCCTCTACCAAAAGAACGTGAGGGCAAGTTTCTAAGTTCCATATATGGGCTCTATCAACGTCAGCGCACCCACACTATCGTCATTTTTGCATTGCCTGAAGACATACAGGCGGCTTACTCTGTAGTCGTGTGCGGAAGAAATTTCTTAATCGAATTCTATACTTTTCATTAATTTTGAAGAAATTCAATAATCGATCAATTTTTGAGAAACGTTGGTAAAACGTGCACAGATCGATGGTAAACCTCCAGACGCATTTATGCTTCAAGTTTTACGCCTGTGCGTTATCAGGTAAACGAAAAAAGTGGCGCCAATTCAGCTATCTTGGACTTCGACCAGAGCAAAAAATGGATTTCGGCAATTTGTCTTCGCGTTTTTTTTTCAATAATGGGTCCAAAGACTTCAGCTATGACACGTTTTCAAGCAGACACCCTCTGCTTCGAAATGACCCCATTGGCGCAGTTCTTAACGGTCACATGGGGGAACGAGAAACATTTACCGAAGCCGACTCAATGACGAGCTCTACTGTGAAAAATCGCGGACCCTTTAAGCTTCCGCTCACTATTTCTTTCAAAAACCATTCTGCGCTCCAAAACTTCGTGCAGTACGAACGAGAGGTCTGGTGAAAAGAACAGACCACTCAAGAGGATTAGCGACGGGCAAATGTGGGCTTGGCAAGGCTAGAAATTTCGTCACCATATCTAAAGCGCACCCTGTAGTAGTAAGTGAATGAAGTGTATGTGAATAAAGGGGTGTAATTGCTTTTCCCTTTCTTTGCTTGATTGCTTTTCATTCATATTTTTCCCGTTAGTGGTCACAGTATATGACTGTCAACTCGTACCATCAAATAATCAGAAGAAATATTCAAAAATTTGAAAAATCATTCTGAAAATTTGAAAATTTTGCTCTTTGAGTATATTCGAAAAAGCGAAGTTCCAGAATTCAGGCCGTACTGATCAAGTACACTTGATCTGCCACAAGTTTCCGGTGTTCACCACTCTAAACACTTCCCTTGTTAGCAAATTTTATAATGTGTGCTGCGTGTGGGTGGTGTGGGTGTGGGTGTGGGTGTGGGTGGTGTGGGTGTGGGTGGTGTGGGTGTGGGTGTGGGTGGTGTGGGTGTGGGTGGTGTGGTGTGGGTGGTGTGGGTGTGGGTGGTGTGGGTGTGGGTGGTGTGGGTGTGGGTGGTGTGGGTGTGGGTGGGTGTGTGGGTGTGGGTGGTGTGGGTGTGGGTGGTGTGGGTGTGGGTGGTGTGGGTGTGGGTGTGGGTGGTGTGGGTGTGGGTGGTGTGGGTGTGTGTGGTGTGGGTGTGGGTGGTGTGGGTGTGGGTGGTGTGGGTGTGGGTGGTGTGGGTGTGGGTGGGTGTGGGTGTGGGTGGTGTGGGTGTGGGTGGTGTGGGTGTGGGTGGTGTGGGTGTGGGTGGTGTGGGTGTGGGTGGTGTGACAGTGTGGGTGGTGTGGGTGTGGGTGGTGTGGGTGTGGAGTGGTGTGGGTGTGGGTGGTGTGGGTGTGGGTGTGGTGTGGGTGTGGGTGTGGTGTGGTGTGGGTGTGGGTGGTGTGGGTGTGGGTGGTGTGGGTGTGGGTGGTGTGGGTGTGGGTGGTGTGGTGTGTGCAGGTGGGTGTGGGTGTGGGTGGTGTGGGTGTGGGTGTGGGTGTGGGTGTGGGTGTGGGTGTGGGTGTGGGTGTGGGTGTGGGTGTGGGTGTGGGTGTGGGTGTGGGTGTGGGTGTGGGTGGTGTGGGTGTGAGTGCGATTGTGAAGACATCATTATGATCAGCGTGGAATTTTCCCCAAGATGAGCAGAAAAACGAAAAATCGATGTCGGGGTTAGAGTGTGCCCTCAAGGTTCAATCAATAGATATTTGCATATATGTGAATAAACATGTAGCATTTCTGATGAATTAAGTCAGTCGATCAAAAAATAACCTGGAAAAAGTTTTCGAAGTTTTTGGCTTATTTCATTATGGCACCACAAATGGACTGAACTGAGGCTTTGATAAAGCAGTAATATTTTTGCCGGTACACTGTGCATGTTAGGTCTTACTTCTTGTTATTTCGTTTTTTGAAAACTATTCGGTAATATCGTTTATCATCCGTCATAATGTTGTCTTGTTATCTCATATTTGGGTATTGACAGTCGTTATTTGAGATCAGGAGTTCTTATCCTACCCTCATTCTAAATTGTTAAAATGTTGATCAATGATTAGGATACAATTTCGTTTTTGTACGTGTTTTACCAGCATTTGAAAGATTTTCGCCGCAACGCGGCGGATTTGAAGAGCCAGCGGCATTCATCATCGAGGTCTACAGGTGTTCAACTGCCGGTCGACAGGTATCCATCTACCGGTGGACAAGCATCTAAGAAACGGTTGATGGGTGTCCAATAAACGGTCGACAGGTATCCAACTACCGGTGAACAGGTATCCATCTACCGGTCGACAGGTATGCCATAAACGGTCGACAGGTATCTAACTACCGGTCGACAGGTATCCAACTACCGGTCGACAGGTATCCAACTAACGGTCGACTAGTGTCCAACTACCGGTCGTCGGGTGGTCGACGGACAACTCAAGGGGAGCGACGGACAACTTGAGGGGGGTGACAGACAACTCTAGGGGAGCAGTCCCGCCCCTTTTCAGCGGTCGTGGGGAAGCACGCTGTGAGGTGATTGCTTGTCGACCACCCGTTGGACGCCACGAGTGTCTGAGTACTTCTCTGGTCAGTATTTCACGTGTATTCTCTGGTTCGGAGCCAAATTTACTCTGTTCCCTCGCGCGCTTGTGCGGAGCGAGGGTAGAGACAGCGATAAAGTGTGGGAGAGAAGGACTCCATCATAGGCCCGCACACGCTCACGATGAACGGAAATAAATTTCACTTTGAAACAGAGGACACTTGTTTGAGCTTGAAACGAGGATGAATTATTTTATTTAAACTGGAATTTTCATGAAGAAACTGACGCCCCTTTAGAGAGGAAAATGTACGATTGGAGTTTAGAAACTTCAAAATATATATGAAATATTTCATATTCTTAACTATAAACTGCTGCTGACTCATTGTGGTTCCAGTAATAAACCATACCTAAATATTTGAGTTCTATGTACCAAATCTTCCAGGTTTTCAAGTATACTCATAGTGCGCTTGAAACGGGGATTATTTTATTTGAGCTGAAACTTTTTTTTTGAGAAATGGCAGCTCTATAAATCAAAAAGTGTCAGAAGATGAGAAACGTTAAAATGTTGTAAAACACTTTATACTGGTACTTCAAATAGAAAACTATAGTTGGCAAACTTCGAAATTGAGAGTGCTTATTTTTTTGTAAAAAAAAACAGTGAAAATGTCAAAACACGTAGTTTGCAATATTTTTTGGACTGTGTATCTCTTCAAGACAGTGAAAAAAAAACTCATATTAGCCATTAAAATTATGCACAAATCCTAGTGGACTTTTCTGAACAAGGCCGCTTTTGCTTCTCTTCCAGCGATTTTTTTGCATGTCATGCTCGAGGAAAATAGTGGGCTAAATTACGGTCAGTTTACATGAAATTTCTTCTTCATCAGCTTCGTTCACGAAATTGAATTATGTCAGCTATAGTAAATATTGACCAAAAAAAGACTTTAAAAAGTCATTCATCAGTATCCCATTAAAAATCAGGAGAAAAATCTTCACCCTTTATTCGCTTTTTGTTGGCAAGCACTGTATGTAGTAAAAAGTCGATAAACGGACTGCAGATTCGTGTTTAGCACTCCAAATAACACGTACAGAAACATTTTGAGCCATTTCTATCGTAGCGTTCCGTAAATCGTCAAAAGTCTCATTTTTCGAAAACTTTGGAAGTTTACGAATAAACCTCAGATTCGTGACCTCAGACACAGTGAATAACCTCCATGGGGAAGTTTTGAGTCAAACTCGAATCATTTTTCTTGATCACTCTCAAAACCCCCGTAACTGGTGAAGGTAAACGCTCAACCGACAATCCATGCCAGTCCAGGGGCCGGATTCATCAACAATAAAACCGTGGTTTTAGGGTATAATTTACTCCGCGGGGTAAATTTTTGCGATTCATCAAAAAATAAACCCCAATTTTTGGGGTATATATTATACTTGTTCCAAATGAAATACATTTCGAATATCCGACTTTTCGACTATAGTCAGTTATTGCCCTTTTTCGAATATTCGACTTTTCGACTATAGTCGGGTATCCCACTTTTTCGAATATTCGACTTTTCGACTATAGTCGGATATCGCACTTTTTCGAATATTCGACTTTTCGACTATAGTCGGATATCGTACTTTATCGAATATTCGACTTTTCGACTATAGTCGGGTATCCCACTTTTTCGAATATTCGACTTTTCGACTATAGTCGGATATCGCACTTTTTCGAATATTCGACTTTTCGACTATAGTCGGATATCGCACTTTTTCGAATATTCGACTTTTCGACTGTAGTCGAATATCGGACTTTTTCGAATATTCGACTTTTCGACTGTAGTCGGGTATCCCACTTTTTCGAATATTCAACTTTTCGACTATAGTCGGATATCGCACTTTTTCGAATATTCGACTTTTCGACTGTAGTCGGATATCGGACTTTTTCGAATATTCGACTTTTCGACTATAGTCGGATATCGCACTTTTTCGAATATTCGACTTTTCGACTATAGTCGGATATCGCACTTTATCGAATATTCGACTTTTTGACTGTAGTCGGATATCGCACTTTTTCGAATATTCGACTTTTCGACTATAGTCGGATATCGCACTTTATCGAATATTCGACTTTTCGACTGTAGTCGGGTATCCCACTTTTTCGAATATTCAACTTTTCGACTATAGTCGGATATCGCACTTTTTCGAATATTCGACTTTTCGACTGTATTCGGGTATCCCACTTTTTCGAATATTCGACTTTTCGACTATAGTCGGATATCGCACTTTTTCGAATACTCGACTTTTAGACTGTAGTCGGATATCGAACTTCTTCGAATATCCGACTTTTCGACTATAGTCGGATATTGCGCTTTTTCGAATATTCGACTTTTCGACTATAGTCGGGTATCCCACTTTTTCGAATATTCGACTTTTCGACTATAGTCGGGTATCCCACTTTTTCGAATATTCGACTTTTCGACTATAGTCGGATATCGCACTTTTTCGAATATTCGACTTTTCGACTATAGTCGGATATCGCACTTTTTCGAATATTCGACTTTTCGACTGTAGTCGAATATCGGACTTTTTCGAATATTCGACTTTTCGACTGTAGTCGGATATCGGACTTTTTCGAATATTCGACTTTTCGACTATAGTCGGATATCGCACTTTTCGGAATATTCGACTTTTCGACTATAGTCGGATATCGCACTTTTTCGAATATTCGACTTTTCGACTGTAGTCGGATATCGGACTTTTTCGAATATTCGACTTTTCGACTATAGTCGGATATCGCACTTTTTCGAATATTCGACTTTTCGACTATAGTCGGATATCGCACTTTATCGAATATTCGACTTTTCGACTGTAGTCGGATATCGCACTTTTTCGAATATTCGACTTTTCGACTATAGTCGGATATCGCACTTTATCGAATATTCGACTTTTCGACTGTAGTCGGATATCGCACTTTTTCGAATATTCGACTTTTCGACTATAGTCGGATATCGCACTTTTTCGAATATTCGACTTTTCGACTGTAGTCGGGTATCCCACTTTTTCGAATATTCAACTTTTCGACTATAGTCGGATATCGCACTTTTTCGAATATTCGACTTTTCGACTGTAGTCGGATATCGGACTTTTTCGAATATTCGACTTTTCGACTATAGTCGGATATCGCACTTTTTCGAATATTCGACTTTTCGACTATAGTCGGATATCGCACTTTATCGAATATTCGACTTTTCGACTGTAGTCGGATATCGCACTTTTTCGAATATTCGACTTTTCGACTATAGTCGGATATCGCACTTTATCGAATATTCGACTTTTCGACTGTAGTCGGATATCGCACTTTTTCGAATATTCCACTTTTCGACTATAGTCGGATATCGCACTTTTTCGAATATTCGACTTTTCAACTATAGTCGGATATCGCACTTTTTCAAATACTCGACTTTTAGACTGTAGTCGGATATCGCACTTTTTCGAATATTCGACTTTTCGACTATAGTCGTATATCCCACTTTTTCGAATATTCGACTTTTCGACTATAGTCGGATATCGCACTTTTTCGAATACTCGACTTTTAGACTGTAGTCGGATATGGAGTTTTTTAGAATACTCGACCTTTCAACTATAGTCGGATATCGCACTTTTTCGAATATTCGACTTTTCGACTATAGTCGGATATCGCACTTTATCGAATATTCGACTTTTCGACTGTAGTCGGATATCGCACTTTTTCGAATATTCGACTTTTCGACTATAGTCGGATATCGCACTTTTTCGAATATTCGACTTTTCGACTATAGTCGGATATCGCACTTTTTCGAATACTCGACTTTTAGACTGTAGTCGGATATCGCACTTTTGCGAATATTCGACTTTTCGACTGTAGTCGGATATCGGACTTTTTCGAATATTCGACTTTTCGACTATAGTCGGATATCGCACTTTTTCGAATATTCGACTTTTCGACTGTAGTCGGATATCAGACTTTTTCGAATATTCGACTTTTCGACTATAGTCCGATATCGCACTTTTTCGAATACTCGACTTTTAGACTGTAGTCGGATATCGGACTTTTTCGAATATCCGACTTTTCGACTATAGTCGGATATTGCGCTTTTTCGAATATTCGACTTTTCGACTATAGTCGGGTATCCCACTTTTTCGAATATTCGACTTTTCGACTATAGTCGGATATCGCACTTTTTCGAATACTCGACTTTTAGACTGTAGTCGGATATCGGACTTTTTCGAATATCCGACTTTTCGACTATAGTCGGATATTGCGCTTTTTCGAATATTCGACTTTTCGACTATAGTCGGGTATCCCACTTTTTCGAATATTCGACTTTTCGACTATAGTCGGGTATCCCACTTTTTCGAATATTCGACTTTTCGACTATAGTCGGATATCGCACTTTTTCGAATACTAGTGACCCTTCGGGTCCCTAGCCCGGGGCAGCCACTTGACTTGAAGGCTGCAAACCCACTGTTTCAGAGTCAAATTCACTGTGGTGTATCGCGCGCGTGTGCGCGTATGCTGCTACTCAACTATCCCACACTCACACTGTCTGTATCCCAGCTCCACATACGCACGCGAAGGAACAATAAATTTCACTTCCTAATGTAGGGTACTAGCTCCTGAACATGCTTGTGAAAGCAACGTGAATAGACCAGTATGTCTACAACCATGGGGCCAGCGCCGTTCCAAAGACCGAATACCACGATGGCAGTAGTATAGATGTCTGATGATGTTGTACTCGACACGAGGTTGGTATATCTTCTTTATGGCCGACGTTTCGGAGAAACCTCCTTCTTCAGAGCCTGAAAGGATCGAATAAGATTTGCGCTTACTCGATCAAACGTCGCCTTAAACTTACCGATTCGAGAGCCCAAATTTCCCCCGCGTGGGTGTGAGAGAGGAGGACAGATGAACCTCACCCAGCCAGGAACTCGCTAGTAAACAAAACAGCGCGGTAAGGCCCCGGTCATAGTTGGATGAGCCGACGCCTCCAGCCCGGTCGATACACACAGAATGCATTGGAAATGCGATGCAAAAATCACTCGGTGTATCCCCCCCGCACCCGCCAACACCCCCCAACACCCACCCGGTCGATACGTATGAACAACATGGTGAGGTGAAGCTGAGAAAATCACTCGGTGTATCCCCCTCTCCCCCGCACCCCCGCACCCCCAACACCCCCACCCCCGGTCGATACGTATGTTTAAAATGATGGAGTGAGGTTGAGAAAATCACTCAATGTATCCGACGCGGTCGATATCCATGCAATACGTGGATGACGGCGGATGAGAAAATCACCGGGTGGGCGGGTCGAAGAGAAAACATTGCGTATCACTAGTAAGCTAACCTTACTGCTACCTCCGTGACTTCACCATACTCGCCTTCACTATTTCTCTGAACAGGTGCAATCCTGTTGGCCACGTAATCATCGTCATATCTAGTTGGATGCATCGAGTGATTTTCTCAACCTCACTCCATCATTTTAAACATACGTATCGACCGGGGTGGTGTTGGGGGGTGTTGGGGGGTGCGGGGGGGGGGTGTTGGGGGGTGCGGGGGGGATGCAGATGCAAATAGCACCAACTATGACCGGGGCCTAAGTCAATAGTATAGCCGTCTCGCTCATTTAAGTCCGAGCAGAACAAGCAGCGGAGCGGTTGGTCATGGCAAAACACAACAGTGATAGGAGATTTCGACATGATACGCCCGATAAGCCTCACTTCGACTGACTCAGAATGAGGAGGAGAGGGTATAGGAACGCTGTAGACCACCAATTGTGATGTTAGAAGGCTAGTCTTACGTATGGCCTGAGTTCCCGCGTTATATGCAGACCTTTTCCCTTTCGATTAATCTGCGGGTCATAAGCTTGAATGAAAAATGCCTCTAATGTTTTTCGCGCTGCGGTATCAGTCTCCCGAGCCATTATCTCGACCTTGATATCAAAGCTCTCACTAAAATGGGTCATGACCCGATGCGCCCCAAGCACTGTTGTTTCCCGCTGCCTTTCTTTGCCGTCCAAGTGTTCTTTGATCCTGACATGGAGCGGCCGCGACGTTTCCCCGATGTATTTTTCGCTGCACAGCTCACAGGAAATCATATGGACCACACCGCACGTGGTGCAATCCCCGTCCTTGCCAGCCGGGCAAATCACACAATTGGGAGTTGTACATATGCGGTCATAAATGCGGTTTCGGACGAGACGTCTTTTAAGGTTGTTAGGAGGGATATCGACCAGAAACACGGAGTTTTCCAGTCCCGTCTTCCTTAAACATTTCCTGATTGAAATGCTCAGTTGATCGGATATGAACGGTACTTTGAAGGGAATTTTCTGTTCAATTGAGCTACTCTGAGTTACATTGCGCAACGTTGTGTTTCTTGACCTGCGCCAACTAAATTCGCTGGAGTATCCGTTCAGATCGGCTATATCTCGAGCCCTTCGGATAGATTCCGTTCTTTCCTCTTCTCCGCTACATACATCACTGGCTGTTCGGAACATATTCGCTATTACAGCTTTCTTTGTTTGATATGGATGTGCTGACCGAAAATGGACGATTATGTTTTTATTGTTGGGTTTGCGGTACCACTTTGTAGCATATCATCCGTCACGCAAATGGACTTGAACATTCAAGAAAGGCAGCCAATCTTTGACGGGTTTCTCCCTGGTGAACTTTATGCTTTCTGCCCGAGAGTTCAGAATGTCAAAGCAATGATCCATCTCTTCCTGTGTGGCACAGACGATGAAACAGTCATCTATATACCTGCAATAAAGCATGGGAAGGCGGGCTAGCACCGGAAGTTCGATTTTTCCCATATAGGCGATAGCAAGAGTGGGCGCAAGGCGCTGTCCCATTGCCAGCCCTCTGATCTGCTTGAAATAGCGGCCACACCATCTAAAACATTGCAGCTGAGACTCTCTTTTATGAGTGACATCAGTTGGCCAATGGATAGTCCGTACGCGTTGACTGAACTTTGGTGTTGTGTGAGTAGTTCGAAAATTGTCTGCATTGCGTGCTCGTTGCTGACATTTGTGTACAACGCAGTCCCGATGCGCCCCAAGCACTGTTGTTTCCCGCTGCCTTTCTTTGCCGTCCAAGTGTTCTTTGATATCAAGGTCGAGATAAGGGCTCGGGAGACTGATACCGCAGCGCGAAAAACATTAGAGGCATTTTTCATTCAAGCTTATGACCCGCAGATTAATCGAAAGGGAGAAGGTCTGCATATAACGCGGGAACTCAGGCCATACGTAAGACTAGCCTTCTAACATCACAATTGGTGGTCTACAGCGTTCCTATACCCTCTCCTCCTCATTCTGAGTCAGTCGAAGTGAGGCTTATCGGGCGTATCATGTCGAAATCTCCTATCACTGTTGTGTTTTGCCATGACCAACCGCTCCGCTGCTTGTTCTGCTCGGACTTAAATGAGCGAGACGGCTATACTATTGACTTACCGCGCTGTTCTGTTTACTAGCGAGATCCTGGCTGGGTGAGGTTCATCTGCCCTCCTCTCTCACACCCACGCGGGGGAAATTTGGGCTCTCGAATCGGTAAGTTTAAGGCGACGTTTGATCGAGTAAGCGCAAATCTTATTCGATCCTTCAGGCTCTGAAGAAGGAGGTTTCTCCGGAACGTCGGCCATAAAGAAGATATACCAACCTCGTGTCGAGTACAACATCATCAGACATCTAGATTATTACCATGCCGAGGTTTATGGAGAGTCGCACATGGAGGCAGTAGTATAGTTGTCCTTTTTGAAAAATGGTCAAGCAAGCAAATAAACATGACGTCAAAAAGCCTTTTAACTGCTCAATGTTTTCAATTCTCCAATCATGCTGCGCTCATAGGTGGCGACACGCAAGATCGGTACGTATCATTTGCATCCTCGCAGCGAGCAGGATTCGTCGGCCACCCTCATCTAATATTCGTTTGGCTTCCCCAAACGATGGGTCGGCTATTCCGGCCACACTCCATCCACCACGCGTAGTATTCGTTCGGCTTCGCCGAACGATGGGCCGGCTTCGCCGACCCACCTCCAATCACCACGCGTAGTATTCGTTCGGCTTCGCCGAACGATGGGCCGGCTTCGCCGACCCACCTCCAATCACCACGCGTAGTATTCGTTCGGCTTCGCCGAACGATGGGCCGGCTTCGCCGACCCACCTCCATTCACCACGCGTAGTATTCGTTCAGCTTCGCCGAACGATAGGCCGGCTTCGCCGACCCACCTCCAATCACCACGCGTAGTATTCGTTCGATGGGCCGGCTTCGCCGACCCACCTCCATTCACCACGCGTAGTATTCGTTCGGCTCCGCCGAACGATGGGCCGACTTTGCCGAACCGCCACCATTCAACACGGGTAGTATTCGTTCGGCTTCGCCGAACGATGGGCCGGCTTCGCCGACCCACCTCCAATCACCACGCGTAGTATTCGTTCGGCTTCGTCGAACGATGGGCCGGCTTCGCCGACCCACCTCCATTCACCACGCGTAGTATTCGTTTGGCTTCGCCGAACGATGGGCCGGCTTCGCCGACCCACCTCCATTCACCACGCGTAGTATTCGTTTGGCTTCGCCGAACGATGGGCCGACTTCGCCTGCTACCCTCCGTATAGTATTCGTTCGGCTTCGCCGAACGATAGGCCGGCTTCGCCGACCCACCTCCAATCACCATGGGTAGTATTCGTTCGGCTCCGCCGAACGATGGGCCGGCTTGGCCGGCCACCCTCCATGTAGTATTCGTTTGGCTTCGCCAAACCATGGGCAGCCACCGTTGACGTCTTCTGAAGTCCTATTGAGTTTCCGCGTCACACCGATCACGTCTTCTGAAGCCCTCCTGAATTCCAACGGCACCCCGATCACGTCTTCTGAAGTCCTACTGAGTTCCCACGTCACCCCGATCACGTCTTATGAAGCCCTACTAAATTTCCACGTCACCCCGATCGCGTCTTCTGAAGCCCCACTGAATTTCCACGTCACCCCGATCACGTCTTCTGAAGTCCTACTGAGTTCCCACGTCACCCCGGTGACGTCTTCTGAAGCCCTACTGAGTTCCTACGTCACCCCGATTACGTCTTCTGAAGCCCTACTGAATTTCCACGTCACCCCGATCACGTCTTCTGAAGTCCTACTAAGTTCCCACGTCACCACGATCACGTCTTCTGAAGCCCTACTGAATTTCCACGTCACCCCGGTGACGTCTTCTGAAGTCATACTGAGTTCCAACGGCACCCCGATGACGTCTTCTGAAGTCCTACTGAGTTCCCACGTCACCCCGATCACGTCTTATGAAGCCCTACTAAATTTCCACGTCACCCCGATCGCGTCTTCTGAAGCCCCACTGAATTTCCACGTCACCCCGATCACGTCTTCTGGTCCTACTGAGTTCCCACGTCACCCTGGTGACGTCTTCTGAAGCCCTACTGAGTTCCTACGTCACCCCGATTACGTCTTCTGAAGCCCTACTGAATTTCCACGTCACCCCGATCACGTCTTCTGAAGTCCTACTAAGTTCCCACGTCACCACGATCACGTCTTCTGAAGCCCTACTGAATTTCCACGTCACCCCGGTGACGTCTTCTGAAATCATACTGAGTTCCCACTTCACCCCTGTTACGTCTTCTGAAGCCCTACTGAATTTCCACGTCACACCGATCACGTCTTCTGAAGTCCTACTCAGTTCCCACGTCACCCCGATCACGTCTTCTGAAGTCCTACTGAGTTCCCACGTCACCCCGATCACGTCTTCTGAAGCCCTACTAAACTTCTACGTCACCCCGATCACGCCTTCTGATGCGCTACTAAATTCCCACGGCAGCCCCCCTCACATCTTCTGAAGTCCTACTAAATTCCCACGTCACCCCGATCACGTCTTCTGAAGCCCTACTGAATTCCCACGTCACCCGTTCGCAGGATAAACAAAGCAAAAAAAAGAAAGAAGACGAAGCAGTGGTGAAGGCGCTGATTAACGCGCCCCAATCGGGATCCTCTTCGAAGCTGCCCCACCACCATGCAGGCGCTGTGCTGAACGCTCATCCTCTCCTGCGTAGCACCCGCTAAGCACGGCGCCTTCATGGTGATGGGGCAGCTTCGTAGCCCCATAGTCATAATTATTTTTCTTGGCCATGCGATTCTTTATATATAGGATTCGACTTTTCGACTGTAGTCGGATATCGGACTTTTTCGAATATTCGACTTTTCGACTATAGTCGGATATCGCACTTTTTGGAATATTCGACTTTTCGACTATAGTCGGATATCGCACTTTATCGAATATTCGACTTTTCGACTGTAGTCGGATATCGCACTTTTTCGAATATGCGACTTTTCGACTATAGTCGGATATCGCACTTTTTCGAATATTCGACTTTTCGACTGTAGTCGGGTATCCCACTTTTTCGAATATTCAACTTTTCGACTATAGTCGGATATCGCACTTTTTCGAATATTCGACTTTTCGACTGTAGTCGGATATCGGACTTTTTCGAATATTCGACTTTTCGACTATAGTCGGATATCGCACTTTTTCGAATATTCGACTTTTCGACTATAGTCGGATATCGCACTTTATCGAATATTCGACTTTTCGACTGTAGTCGGATATCGCACTTTTCGAATATTCGACTTTTCGACTATAGTCGGATATCGCACTTTATCGAATATTCGACTTTTCGACTGTAGTCGTATATCCCACTTTTTCGAATATTCGACTTTTCGACTATAGTCGGATATCGCACTTTTTCGAATACTCGACTTTTAGACTGTTGTCGGATATCGGACTTTTTCGAATATCCGACTTTTCGAGTATAGTCCGATATTGCGCTTTTTCGAATATTCGACTTTTCGACTATAGTCGGGTATCCCACTTTTTCGAATATTCGACTTTTCGACTATAGTCGGCTATCGCACTTTTTCGAATACTCGACTTTTAGACTGTAGTCGGATATCGGACTTTTTCGAATATCCGACTTTTCGACTATAGTCGGATATTGCGCTTTTTCGAATATTCGACTTTTCGACTATAGTCGGGTATCCCACTTTTTCGAATATTCGACTTTTCGACTATAGTCGGGTATCCCACTTTTTCGAATATTCGACTTTTCGACTATAGTCGGATATCGCACTTTTTCGAATATTCGACTTTTCGACTATAGTCGGATATCGCACTTTTTCGAATAATCGACTTTTCGACTGTAGTCGAATATCGGACTTTTTCGAATATTCGACTTTTCGACTGTAGTCGGATATCGGACTTTTTCGAATATTCGACTTTTCGACTAAAGTCGGATATCGCACTTTTTGGAATATTCGACTTTTCGACTATAGTCGGATATCGCACTTTTTCGAATATTCGACTTTTCGACTGTAGTCGGGTATCCCACTTTTTCGAATATTCAACTTTTCGACTATAGTCGGATATCGCACTTTTTCGAATATTCGACTTTTCGACTGTAGTCGGATATCGGACTTTTTCGAATATTCGACTTTTCGACTATAGTCGGATATCGCACTTTTTCGAATATTCGACTTTTCGACTATAGTCGGATATCGCACTTTATCGAATATTCGACTTTTCGACTGTAGTCGGATATCGCCCTTTTTCGAATATTCGACTTTTCGACTATAGTCGGATATCGCACTTTATCGAATATTCGACTTTTCGACTGTAGTCGTATATCCCACTTTTTCGAATATTCGACTTTTCGACTATAGTCGGATATCGCACTTTTTCGAATACTCGACTTTTAGACTGTAGTCGGATATCGGACTTTTTCGAATATCCGACTTTTCGACTATAGTCGGATATTGCGCTTTTTCGAATATTCGACTTTTCGACTATAGTCGGGTATCCCACTTTTTCGAATATTCGACTTTTCGACTATAGTCGGATATCGCACTTTTTCGAATACTCGACTTTTAGACTGTAGTCGGATATCGGACTTTTTCGAATATCCGACTTTTCGACTATAGTCGGATATTGCGCTTTTTGGAATATTCGACTTTTCGACTATAGTCGGATATCGCACTTTTTCGAATATTCGACTTTTCGACTGTAGTCGGGTATCCCACTTTTTCGAATATTCAACTTTTCGACTATAGTCGGATATCGCACTTTTTCGAATATTCGACTTTTCGACTGTAGTCGGATATCGGACTTTTTCGAATATTCGACTTTTCGACTATAGTCGGATATCGCACTTTTTCGAATATTCGACTTGTCGACTATAGTCGGATATCGTACTTTATCGAATATTCGACTTTTCGACTATAGTCGGGTATCCCACTTTTTCGAATATTCGACTTTTCGACTATAGTCGGATATCGCACTTTTTCGAATATTCGACTTTTCGACTATAGTCGGATATCGCACTTTTTCGAATATTCGACTTTTCGACTGTAGTCGAATATCGGACTTTTTCGAATATTCGACTTTTCGACTGTAGTCGGATATCGGACTTTTTCGAATATTCGACTTTTCGACTATAGTCGGATATCGCACTTTTTGGAATATTCGACTTTTCGACTATAGTCGGATATCGCATTTTTTCGAATATTCGACTTTTCGACTGTAGTCGGGTATCCCACTTTTTCGAATATTCAACTTTTCGACTATAGTCGGATATCGCACTTTTTCGAATGTTCGACTTTTCGACTGTAGTCGGATATCGGACTTTTTCGAATATTCGACTTTTCGACTATAGTCGGATATCGCACTTTTTCGAATATTCGACTTGTCGACTATAGTCGGATATCGTACTTTATCGAATATTCGACTTTTCGACTGTAGTCGGATATCGCACTTTTTCGAATATTCGACTTTTCGACTATAGTCGGATATCGCACTTTATCGAATATTCGACTTTTCGACTGTAGTCGGATATCGCACTTTTTCGAATATTCGACTTTTCGACTATAGTCGGATATCGCACTTTTTCGAATATTCGACTTTTCGACTATAGTCGGGTATCGGACTTTTTCGAATATTCGACTTTTCGACTATAGTCGGATATTGCACTTCTTCGAATATCCGACTTTTCGACTATAGTCGGGGATCGGACTTTTTCGAATATTCGACTTTTCGACTATAGTCGGGGATCGGACTTTTTCGAATATTCGACTTTTCGACTATAGTCGGATATCGCACTTTTTCGAATATTCGACTTTTCGACTATAGTCGGATATCGCACTTTTTCGAATATCCGACTTTTCGACTATAGTCGGATATCGCACTTTTTCGAATATTCGACTTTTCGACTGTAGTCGGATATCGGACTTTTTCGAATATTCGACTTTTCGACTATAGTCGGATATCGCACTTTTTCGAATATTCGACTTTTCGACTATAGTCGGATATCGCACTTTATCGAATATTCGACTTTTCGACTATAGTCGGATATCGCACTTTTTCGAATATTCGACTTTTCGACTATAGTCGGATATCGCACTTTATCGAATATTCGACTTTTCGACTATAGTCGGATATCGCACTTTTTCGAATACTCGACTTTTAGACTGTAGTCGGATATCGGACTTTTTCGAATATCCGACTTTTAGACTGTAGTCGGATATCGGACTTTTTCGAATATCCGACTTTTCGACTATAGTCGGATATCGCACTTTAAATATTCTAATTTTCGACTATAGTCGGATATCGCATTTTTTCGAATATTCGACTTTTCGACTGTAGTCGGGTATCCCACTTTTTCGAATATTCAACTTTTCGACTATAGTCGGATATCGCACTTTTTCGAATATTCGACTTTTCGACTGTAGTCGGATATCCGGCTTTTTCGAATATTCGACTTTCGACTATAGTCGGATATCGCACTTTTTCGAATATTCGACTTTTCGACTATAGTCGGATATCGCACTTTATCGAATATTCGACTTTTCGACTGTAGTCGGATATCGCACTTTTTCGAATATTCGACTTTTCGACTATAGTCGGATATCGCACTTTATCGAATATTCGACTTTTCGACTGTAGTCGGATATCGCACTTTTTCGAATATTCGACTTTTCGACTATAGTCGGATATCGCACTTTGTCGAATATTCGACTTTTCGACTATAGTCGGATATCGCACTTTTTCAAATACTCGACTTTTAGACTGTAGTCGGATATCGCACTTTTTCGAATATTCGACTTTTCGACTATAGTCGTATATCCCACTTTTTCGAATATTCGACTTTTCGACTATAGTCGGATATCGCACTTTTTCGAATACTCGACTTTTAGACTGTAGTCGGATATCGGACTTTTTCGAATATTCGACTTTTCGACTATAGTCGGATATCGCACTTTTTCGAATATTCGACTTTTCGACTATAGTCGGATATCGCACTTTATCGAATATTCGACTTTTCGACTGTAGTCGGATATCGCACTTTTTCGAATATTCGACTTTTCGACTATAGTCGGATATCGCACTTTTTCGAATATTCGACTTTTCGACTATAGTCGGATATCGCACTTTTTCGAATACTCGACTTTTAGACTGTAGTCGGATATCGCACTTTATCGAATATTCGACTTTTCGACTGTAGTCGGATATCGGACTTTTTCGAATATTCGACTTTTCGACTATAGTCGGATATCGCACTTTTTCGAATATTCGACTTTTCGACTGTAGTCGGATATCAGACTTTTCCGACTATTCGACTTTTCGACTATAGTCGGATATCGCACTTTTTCGAATACTCGACTTTTAGACTGTAGTCGGATATCGGACTTTTTCGAATATCCGACTTTTCGACTATAGTCGGATATTGCGCTTTTTCGAATATTCGACTTTTCGACTATAGTCGGGTATCCCACTTTTTCGAATATTCGACTTTTCGACTATAGTCGGATATCGCACTTTTTCGAATATTCGACTTTTCGACTGTAGTCGGATATCGGACTTTTTCGAATATTCGACTTTTCGACTATAGTCGGATATCGCACTTTTTCGAATATTCGACTTTTCGACTGTAGTCGGATATCGGACTTTTTCGAATATTCGACTTTTCGACTATAGTCGGATATCGCACTTTTTCGAATATTCGACTTTTCGACTATAGTCGGATATCGCACTTTTTCGAATATTCGACTTTTCGACTGTAGTCGGATATCGGACTTTTTCGAATATTCGACTTTTCGACTATAGTCGGATATCGCACTTTTTGGAATATTCGACTTTTCGACTATAGTCGGATATCGCACTTTTTCGAATATTCGACTTTTCGACTATAGTCGGATATCGCACTTTTTCGAATACTCGACTTTTAGACTGTAGTCGGATATCGGACTTTTTCGAATATCCGACTTTTCGACTATAGTCGGATATCGCACTTTTTCGAATATTCGACTTTTCGACTGTAGTCGAATATCGGACTTTTTCGAATATTCGACTTTTCGACGGTAGTCGGATATCGGACTTTTTCGAATATTCGACTTTTCGACTATAGTCGGATATCGCACTTTTTCGAATATTCGACTTTTCGACTGTAGTCGGGTATCCCACTTTTTCGAATATTCAACTTTTCGACTATAGTCGGATATCGCACTTTTTCGAATATTCGACTTTTCGACTGTAGTCGGATATCGCACTTTATCGAATATTCAACTTTTCGACTATAGTCGGATATCGCACTTTATGGAATATTCGACTTTTCGACTATAGTCGGATATCGCACCTTTTCGAATATCCCACTTTTCGACTATAGTCGGATATCGCACTTTATCGAATATTCGACTTTTCGACTATAGTCGGATATCGCACTTTATGGAATATTCGACTTTTCGATTATAGTCGGATATCGCACTTTATCGAATATTCAGCTTTTCGACAATAGTCGGATATCGCACTTTTCGAAATATTCGACTTTTCGAATATCAGACTTTTCGAATATTGACTTTTCGATAGTCGGATATCGCACTTTTCGAATATTCGACTTTTCGACTATAGTCGGATATCGCACTTTTCGAATATTCGACTTTTCGACCATAGTCGGATATCGCACTTTTCGAATATTCGACTTTTCGACTGTAGTCGGATATCGCACTTTTTCGAATATTCGACTTTTCGACTAT